>JAXCLR010000001.1:22215284-22261134 GCA_035584095.1 Annona squamosa
TTGTCCACAAATATTTTATTTTGATCTTCTAGTTTTTACACCTTCATAGACATTCCCTATAACTTGCTCAATTGGATAAGCATTTTTGAACTTTAAATCAGTTGGAGGTTTATAGGAGTTATTACCTTCACTTACCCTTTCCTCTATGGATTCTTCTTGCTTTTTCACGTGCAGTTTTTCAAGATTACTTGTGACATCATCTGCATCACTTAAATCATCTTTTCTTTTAGAGCATGGGTTAAATTCATCAAAACAACATGTATTGACTCTTCTACAACTTGGTTTCTTTTGTTGAAGAATCTATATGCTATGCTATTTGATGAATAACCAAGGAATATTTCCTCATTACTCTTAGTATCCAATTTTTCCAAGTTGGTTTTTCCATTATTCAAAACATAACATGTGCAACCAAAAGCACAAAGATATGAAATATTTGTTTTCTACATTTCCATAGCTCATATGGGGTCTTTTTCAAGATTGCTCTAATGGTAACTCAGTTTAACACATAACAAGTTGTACTTACAGCTTCACTCTAAAATTTCTTGGATAATTTACTCTCATTTAGCATTGTTCTAGTCATCTCTTGTATTGTTTTATTTTTCCTTTCAACCACTCTATTTTGTTGTGGAGTTCTTGGTGCAGAAAATGTGTGATGAATTCCTTTTTCATTACATAATTCTATGAATCGTTTATTTTCGAACTCACCACCATGATCACTTCTAATGGTCATAATAGTACCTTATTTTTCATTTTGCACCAAGTTTATAAAAGTTGCAAATATAGAAAAGGCTTCATCTTTGTTAGTTAAGAGAATTACCCATGTGAATCTTGAAAAATCATCAACTATTATAAATACATATTTCTTTCCACCAATGGTTAAAATGTCTGATGGCCCATATAGATCCATATGTAGTAATTCAAGTGGCCTAGTGGTGAAAATCTCCTTTTTGGTAGAGAAAGACATTTTAGGTTGTTTTGACAATTGACATGTCTTGCAAATTTTATCTTTGTCGTATTTCAATTTTGGCAATCTTTCTTCCAAATTCTTTTTTCATAGGATTTTAATGTTTGACATGTTTACATGTCCAAGCCTCTTATGCCAAACCTATGGATCATTGTCAATGGCCATTAGACATTGACCATTTAGTTCATCAAGTGAAACCAAATTTACATTTCCATGTCTTTTTCCACTAAACATAATATGTTCTCCGTCAAATAAATTACATACAGATGATTCAAACACAACTTTGTATCCTTTGTCACATAATTGGCTAATACTCATTAGATTGTGCTTGAGTCCTTCAACAAACAAGATATCCTCCATACATGCATTTGAAATACTATAAATATTTTCTTTACCTTTAATTTTACCTTTCTCGTTGTTTCTAAAGGCAACGGTTCCATCGTTGCAAAGATTGAGTTTATGAAATAAACTTCTTTCTCCAGTCATATGCTTTGAGCAACCGCTATCCATTAACCAAACGTTGTTTGCCTTTGCCTTGAGACATATCTGAAAAATGAACAAATAAATCTTATCTCTTTGGTACCCATTTTATGGGTCCATTTGGGTTAGTAAACTGATCTAATCTTTGTTGTTCTATTCTTGAAAGCCCAAATCTTGTGTTTCTTAGAACCCAAACTAATTTTGCACCATGGTCATACATTTTCTTAAAGTTGCATTTATAGATTTTGTGACCCATCTTGTTGCAAAAATTGTAAGTCATTGGTAATCTAGGAGTAGGCCCCCAAGTATGTTGAAGTTCAAAGATTGGCCTTCTAGTCAAAACAACTTATTTCCCTTTGGATATGTAAATAGGTGCAGTTTTAGCTTGATTTTTCCCAAGTTTAGGCACTCTTAATTCACTACTTTCTCCTTGCTCAAATGTTGAGTATCCAAGACTTTTTTTATTGTTTTGAGAAGTTATGTTCAGAAATATTTTCATATTTTCTCCTGGATTAGAGAATTTAGCTAATTATTCATTTAAGGATTCATTCTCATTTTTCAAAATTTCCATTTCCTTCAATAGTAGTTCATTTTCTTCTTTCAGTTTTGACATACTTTCAGCTAGTTTTCCATTTACAATAATAATAGAATTGCATTGTTGTCTCTTTGGTGATAACTTGTTTCCTAGTTTTTTAATTTCCTCATATAATGAATCATATGCATGTTGTAATTCTTCTAATTCAGCATATTTGAGACATTCTCGAATAGAAGAGTAAGTAGATTGAGAATAGCAAAATTTGGAAGTTACCTCTTCATTACTTGTGCACTTTGTTGAGGTGGTTTGCTCTTCTAAAACTTTCGTTGTGTTCAAACGCAACAAATTTTCTTCTTGCTCAATCCGCGCCATGAAACATATTCTTGCACAATTTGCTGCTTCAAAATCATCGGTTTGAGGAGCTAATTGTTAATGAAGTTTCTTCGTTCACGTACATTCCTTTTCCCTTTAAACTTGGATAGATAAAGCTCAAGTCATGGAATTTCAAGCTCAAGAATGAGAAATTTAACTTAAGATACATTATACTATCATCTAAGACAAGAATTTTCAAAAATGCTCAAAAGTTCTCAATCAAGTTAAGCATTCAAGAAGGTTTGAAAGCCCATATATATAAGTGAAGATTTATGAAGATGAATCATGAAGAAAAAAGGGCAATTACACTAATGAATCAAGAACACACTGTGTCAAGGTTCTAATGAATCAAATAGAGAGTGAAGTTGCAATCCAAGTTGACTTCACCTGTGACTTGGGTCAAGTCTGAGACAAAGTTGACTCCAAAGTGGAACCTGACTAAAGAGTTGAAGATCAAAGTAGCAACTCAAGTCGACTCCAATCTGCAATTTGGGTGAAGTCACATCCAAAATCGACTTCAAGTGAGACTTAAATCGCAACGGTTGAAAAATTCAAACTTTGGCACATTTAATGCTTGTCGCCTACCATTAAATGTTCGAATTTACTCCTCCCTTATTTAATACACATTAAATGAAAGAGATAGAGAGAGAGAGAGCATTGATTGAGTTTCAACCTTCCAATTCTCAAGTATTAAGTAATCAGCAAAAGAATTTACAAGAATAACTGAGTGATTGATTGTAAGTGCTGAACTATTTCACCAACAGCATATTCCATACATTCGTCTCTGTGTGAAAACTTGTTCTCTACCCATCCGTAAAGTGTAGTGTTATTTTTGTTTATTGTTTATTAGTGTTTTCACTTGGTTTAGTATTGGAGACCAAGACCAAGTGAAGGCAAAGTAGTGTGTAACTAGAGTATAACTCATCACCTACTTATGCAGAATCTATAAAGGCCCCCTAGAGCTGAAATTTAAAAGAGAGCAAATGTCATAACTGTATTTCCATTTGCATAGTGAAATCCAAGGCGCAAGTGTGTGTTCTTGGAAGAGTAAAGTAAGGAGAGTTATCTCAAACCACTATACTCTCTTGAGTTTATTTTGCTTATTCTACTTGCATTTATATTCTCCATATTTTTCATTCAAAGGGACTTATTTCACCAGGGGTTACATCTACACCATCGAAATTTTTTTAAGAACCCAATTTACCCCTTGCCTCTTGGGTTTTGTCATTAACTTGGGACTAACATGATGAACTTCTAGATCTCTTGCCATAGACTGTAGTTATTAATAAGATATGAAGATTCTTTATATATGAAGGATGAGGTTGTGTGTGTATATATATAAGTGGTGAATTATGGTGTGAGAATTGTGTTGCTTAAATGAATGTAAATGTTTGATTGGGATATCTAAATACTTGTTGCGAATTTGGTTGTGATAAACATGTTTAATAATTCTTGTACTCCATGTCACTCCCTTTTAGGTTCTGAGAATATGTTGCAAAATTTTTAGCAAGTCATGTGACACTTGTTAATTGGTCATTATGAATGCCCAACCAATGTGGCTCTAAAATTTTCAATTTTACTCTGATATTTCAATCGTTTTTCTTATAGCTATTCTATTTATTCTAACTTTATTACTATTATTCATTTCATTTTTTACAAATTTCAAAATATTTGATTTCTCATTTTCCTCATTTCCATTATCCCATCATATTCACATTACTAAACATCATGTTAAGAATATTCATGGTGAAAATTACAAAATTATAAAAGACACCAAATTTAGCCATTTAATATGAGGAATATATCTAAAAATAAAATTTTTATGTATTTTTAGTATGTTTTAAATATGTTTATTTGCATAAATATAATTTATTCAAGTTACTTTTATATATATATCGTCCTACAAAGTGGCTTAGTAAGTCAATCTAATTTAGCCCCTTCTTAATAATTTGTGTTAATCTCAATTTAGAAATTATATTTTACGATATTTATTCACTAAAATACTAAAAATTATATCAATTGTAGTAATGCATGGGCCACATTTTTCTAAAATGTATTAACATGTGTATAAATTTAGAAAATCATTTGCACTTATAAATGAAAATTTTAAAAATTATCAAATTAAATAAAATTATGATTTTAGGTAGGATGAAGATTTTAGATGTATAGTGTAGCACCTCGAATGCAGGGTACTATGAGAATTACCTTATTCTAGGGATCAATTTATGGCAAATTGTAAAATTTCACCTTAATATTTTTTCTACATATTATACCATAAGGTCGTACAAGTATTTTATATAACAACTATAAGGAAAATTATCTTAAATTATTACAATCATTGCCTAAATACATTCTATATTTATGAAACTAAATAGCGGAGATAAGTTTTTCCTTTCATCGCACTTGGACTTACCTCATCTGTGGCCTGCGTAGCTATATTTTAAATTTTTAAAAGGAATGAGCATGTTACTCAGTAAATAGGCATATAAGATTTCACATAGTTTAAAGTAAATTTTACATGCTTGCAACTTAAAACATTACATGCTTAGCAATGCATTGCATGAATCATACACATCCTGCTTAACCCGGAGGGTACTTGAAACACCTCTAGCGCCATCCTTAAGACCCGAGATTAAGTGACCGGGCTCAGTTTCCTCGGAAACATCCCCTCTTGGCTCACCCCACAGGGTCACTTAATGCATTTCATACACACCATGGATCATGATTATTGCGAGGAAACATGTATGTCATCGTAAAATAATTAAAAATTTTCATCACATCATGCGTAACTCAAACACATATCAAATATTGGTGCAATTTCATAAAAAGAAACAATTCAAAAATAACATCTTTGAAAATGGAAACATAGCCTACTTACCTTTCACAACGCTTGGTTAATATTCCTTAATTTCTTTTCCTTCTCTTTTTCCTATAATTTAGAATATGGACATGAGTATATATATGTATATATACCAACCGTATATTATATCATAGTGTTGATCTATTTATGCTATCATTATTATTTAAAATAAAATAATAAAACTTACAATTTTCATTAAAAGTCTTAACTATTTTACTATTGTGATTATTATTAATTTTCATTTATGTTTTAATTAATATAAGAATTTACGATAACAATTATGCATCTGTGGATGAGGGTTGGACATGAGTTGAACTCAATTGATATGGAAGAGAGTCACCATCCCTTACCATTGGGATGGAACAAGTACATGTACAAAACCTTTGATTTTATATTTACATATTTGAAATAAAGAGAGATTTGAAATAAAAATAAGGGCACAGTGCTTTGAATTTATGACCTGTGGTTTGTAGTCTAAATCTTTCTCCATTACGGTTAATTTATTGGTTGAGTGATCCTTGAGAATATTATATTATTTAAAGCATTTTTGAATTATTTCATCATTCATGACGTGGGCATAATCAATGATTAACTTTATATTTCATTTAATATTCATATATACACTAATATCTTATTGTATATTTTATCACGAAAATAATATATATATTTTAATTTAAGCTAGAACCTTAATCGAAGAAAAGAAATAATGATAAGAATAAAATCTGTCTAAAATGTAACGAGAGTATGTATATATATATTCTTCATATATTAGTTCGGTCATAACATATAATTATTTTGTAATTTGTTTTAACAACTAATTTCAAAAAAAATCTTTTAATGCAAAATCTATATAAAATTCAAAAAAAAATGAAACTTGAATGCCTTCAAATTTCCTGCCCTTTGTCTTCTCTTATATATTTTTTGCTCCGCCGGTTTCCTCTCCGTTTTCTTTTTCTTTTTTTTTTCGCTCGAATTTTGAGTTTCACCTATCCTAGCCCATTTATATATATATATATAGGAATATATTCCTGCGTAGCATGCTGCACCGCTGAAATGGGCCCCACATGATCATGAAATCATGATCTACTCCACCAATTGTATTTAGAATAATGTATTCTATTATCATGCCAATTTTCATCCCAATCAGATATATATATGGTCCCCATCTGAAAATGGTACGAATCCAATGTAATAAAATAATTTGATGTAAATAACAACTTTAAAATATCTGATTGAGATAAAAATTGGTATGGTAATAGAATACATTATTATAAATACAATGGGTGGAGTAGATCATGATTTCAGGATCATGTGGGGCCCATTTTGGGCCCACTGCACCGCTGTCACTACACCGGAACAGATCTCATATATATATATATATATATATATATGTGTGTGTGTTATAGGTAGCTTTTCAAATTCTATTTTATTATTATTATTATTATTTTGCTGCAACTCTCAATTTGTCTATTGTTTGGTCCAACCAAACCGTCACATCTGCTGGCTTCTCCTCTTCCCACCATGTCGATTCATCTCATGTATATAAATATATAATTTTCACTGCAACAACAGATTTGCCTGTAGTTGGGTCAAATCAAAATTTTACACCTGCTGGCTCTTCCTGTTTCAGCCTTTGCTATTCATTTATTCATTTTTTCAATTGGACCGGCAAATTGCATTTTTTTAATGTAGCTTGCTGCATGTAATCTAAAATGGTTTACTTAAAAATTTCAAAAAATGTTTTTTTCAATCTAATCTATCCACATTTTAAAGCGCTTTGCATTTATCATTTATATTGAATTTTATATCAAAACCATTAATATAGGTTAAGATATAAATATTCGAAACTAACTAATGAAACTCATTCAATTTTAGTTGTTTAAAATTTTTCTAAACCTAATTTTTATAATCTTATCCATTCATAATGTGAAGTATATTAAAATATACTTACCCATGAGATTTCATGTAAAATGATCTTATATAATTTACAATATATATGTAAATGTAGTACGTGACATTAATTTTTTTTAACACTAACTCGACCGTTCTTTGGTCCACTTTTTTTTAACTTTAACTGGACCGTCCTTTGGTCCAGTTGGTTTTGTTATTAACGCTAACCGAACCGTCCTTTAGTTCAGTTGGGTTTTTTTCGGTAATCTTACAAGGTCGTTGCTTGGTCCAGTAATTATAATAATAGAAAATTATGTACACACACATATATATATATATATTAACTACAACGGGACCGTTCTTTGGTCTAGTTGGATTTTGTGTTTTTGTTATTTTTAAAAAAATACTTTAAACAAATATAAGGGGTTAACTGGAACTAATTAGCATAATTTTTTAATTTATTTTAATTTCTTTCCAAAAGGTCCATGAATTTAATTAATTTTATTTGGTATATTTCGAAATTTTCCAATTCTTTCTTGAAATTTCATAAAAATTCATTTCGACACTTTATTGTTGTATTATATATATTTCCAATCTTGCATACCCATAATACTTAATATTATTATTAATTTTTTGAAAATCAAGGATTAATTTACCTGATTTTGCGTAGCCATCACATACAGAATTATTATGTCAGGTAGGACAAACAAAATAAATAAATAAATAATTTTTAGTGACTCTAAAATCACTCTAAAATCACTCTTAAAATGATTTTTAATTTAGAGAGTGATGGATTGACAAGATTCTTTATTAGCTACATAATGATAGTAAAACTAGATTAATTTGACAAATTTTTTAAAATAGGATCCAAATTAAACATTTCTTTAAAATGATTCTTTTAATTAAATAAATGATGATAAAACTAATTGGGGGAGAATTTGACAAAATCATCAAAATAGGACCACTAAGTAGAACATGTTACCAATTCGCTTAGGATGTATGAAAGTTAAAAATAATAAATAATTTAGATTTTAAAAATTATTAAATAAAAAAGATTTTCACATAATCTTGTTAGTACTAAAACATTATTCTTTAAAATTTTAAGAATGATGGTCCCAATTCAATATTACAATATATGTACCGAGCTTGGATTACGAAAGTATTTTAAAATTTTTGCTTTCCTAAATTTTTTTGAAAGTTTCAATTAGATTTTACAATGTTTCTTTTTTTCTATCTCATATTACAAAGCAAATCTATAAAAGCCTATAAATTTTCTATAATTAATTTATATATTAAGGAGTAGATCAAAACTCCTCAAATGAGAGACATAGCTCTTACTTAGGAGATATTACTCCCACTGAGTTACATATATTTAGTCCATATACCAAAATCTGTCATTTAAAATTATATATATTTTTATAATTTTAAAATAAGAGTTTCCACCTCGTTTAAGATTAAATTTGGGTTTACGATAAAAAGCTTAACTAAAGACAAAAAACTATTATTTTTGAAATTATAAAATTACAATAAAAGCACAACTAGATAAGTTTTGATATATACAAAGATAATATGTCGGCGTATAGAAAAATAAAAATAATACCTAAATCACGAGTAGGTTTTATATGGGCATGCATTGAATTGAAAACCATACTTACCATAAAACTAATGTTCATCCTTTTACATATTGACCGTGTACTTTCGTATGCAAATTACAATAATATATGCTTAATTAAGTTAGTATTAATCATGTGTTAAGTGTATGGTTAAAAAATTATGTCATCTTTATTATAGAATAAAGAAGTTATTAATAGATCAACCATAAGATAATATAATGAAATTTTCTCTAGCGATCAAATTCCTAATCCAATTCCCCCAAATTTCTCAAGCTAGCGAAGTTCACGAGCGATGAGACGGGTGGAAGATTAGTGGAAGGCGAGGAAAATTGCTCCTTCTAATTCTCCGAAAGGCCTTATAAATCAAGACTGAAGTTAGCTCAATCAATTTTGCAAGTAAGAAATTTTTCTGCATTGCTATTAGTATGAACCAAGGATCTGGGAGACCTTAGACGGAATCTAAGGAAGAGGACTTCCTCTCCAAAAAGTTCCAAACCTTAGCCCTAAATGAAAATGCAACAAAGAACCTGGATCGGGAGGGCAAACTAACCATACTATATACAGTATTGGAATGAAAAGGATACAATAAAGAACTCTTCAAAGCAACTCTGAAAAGAATCTAGAGGGCAAGAGGAAAAATGCAACTAGTAGAAGTTGAGGAAACCTTTACATTATATCTTTCGATAGAAAAGATGACTTGCATAAAGTAGTAGAAAGAAGCCCATGGTTATTTGACAGGAATGTTATTCTAATAAAAGAGTTACGAGAGCAAATAAAGCCAGATGAAATTGAGCTTCGCAAGACTCCTAGTTAGATCCAAGTGGTGGACATACCTTACCTAAAAAAAAGGAAGCATTAGGAGTGCAAATCGGGAAGTCTTTTATCAGATGCTTGGAGATCTCTATTGTTGGAATTCAAGGCAAATTAAGCACAATCTCTGTTTTGATGGTTAACAACTCAATTTGAGAATTAATTGGGTACTAATGAGGTTGTTAAGCTTTGTTAAAGGATAAAAACTCAAGTTTCAAAATATAGCAGACCAAGTCGCAGTCCCAAGTCGACTCAGTCATCAACTTAGGTGAAGTTGATTCCTAAGTCGACTCCAAAAGTGACTTTAGATACATTAAAAGTTCCAGTGTTGAAATTGGGCATGGAGACAGGTGAAGTCGCGGTCGAAGTAGACTCCACTTGCAAATTGGGTGACGTCGCAGACCCAAGTTGACTCCAGATGCGATTTGAGTACAGCATGTAGAAGACTTCGAATCCTCAAAGTCAAGTCGCATTTCCAAGTCGACTCAACGACGCGACTTGAGTGAAGTCAAACCTCAAGTCGAACCAAGCATGCGACTTGAGTGAAGCTAAAGACTAAGACAGCCCATGCAAGCAATTGGTTATGTCAGAATCCTTCAAAGTTGAAGATCATTAAAGGAACAACTATATATATATATATATTAAAGATTGGAGACTAAATTCAAGAAGGCAAATCATCTTAAATCAAGGCCACAAGGATAAACTTCTCAAGAAAAGAAATATATGCTAAGTCTCAAGACTAAACGTGGAAAATCAAGGATATCAATTGTAGAACAAGATAATAAAGGAAAAATGAAGTATCAAGGATCACTTGCAAGAATCTTAAGTTCCAATATTTGCACATGGATGGTGAAGTTGCACTCGAAGTCGACTCTACCTGGGACTTAGGTCGGGTCTAAGACCAAGTCGACCCGAAGATAGAACTTGAAGTGGAAGCCGAAGACCGAAGTCACACTCAAAGTCAACTCCAGCCTATGACTTGGGTGAAGTCCGAAGTCGACTCCACCATACGACTTGGACGAAGTCACATACCAAGTCGACTCCACCGTGTGACTTGGATGAAGTTGCATACCAAGTTGACTCCAGCGTGTGACTTGGATGAAATTGCATACCAAGTCAACTTGGTTTGCAATGGTCGGAAAAATTCAAATGTTGGCGCATTAAATACGCATAATCTACCACTAAACGTTTGAATTTACTCCTCCATGCATTTAAGAGGACATGCAAGGGGTTAGAGTAGCATTCAATAAGCTTACCTTTCACTCTCTCTAGCATTAAAGTAATCTACAACAAGTCATAAGTGAAGAACTGTGCTACGACTTGCTGAAAATTCCATTGCTGATCATTCTACTCTTTCTATGAGTTCTTCTGCCACAAACTATCTACAAGAATCTATAAAAGTGTAGTTCTTTCTATCGATTCATTATTTGTGTTTACCGCTTAGTTTAATATTGAAAATCGAAACGAAGTGAAGGCAAAGTAGTGTTGTGACTGGAGTGTGACCTGTCACCTACTTGTGTTGTATTTATGCAAGCCCCCTAGAGCTGGAATCTAGAAAAAAGTTGCTGCTCTAGTTATATTTGATATCCAATAGTGGAACTCAAGTCACAACGGGTGTGACCTTAGAAGAGTGGAGTAGGGAAGGTTGCCCGAACCACTATAAAACTATGTTTCTTGCTGTGGCTTGCTTATCTGCGTTTTACTGCTATATTTCTCTTCATATTCTTTGTTTGTTTCATTAAGAAGATTAAATTAAAAAGGAAAATAATTACTGTTCAAGTAAAGAATTTTAAAATACCTAATTCACCCCTCCCCTCTTGGGTTGTTACCATAAACTCGGGACCAACAAGTGGTATTAGAGCAGGTCCTTGAGTTTAAACTAAAGAGATCTTACAAATGTCATCCCAACAAACTTCCACCTTTGCATTTGCCGAAGGCCAATCATTTACAAGGTCACCTCTTTTTTATAGGAGTAACTTCGGTTACTAAAAGTTAAGAATGAAATAACTTATTATGGCTACGGATATAGATTCTTGGATTGCTATCCAAGATGGTGTTGTACTACCTATTAATAAAAGAGCCTCCACATGGTCTGAGGAGGAGGTTAGGATTGTAAAAAGTAACGCCAAAGCCATGAATTCTCTCTTTTGTGCTGTAACTGCATCTGAATATTATAGGGTATCCTCATGCCAAACTGCTAAAGAAATATGAGATACATTAACATCTATTTATGAAGAAACTTCTCAAGTTCAAAGGATGAGAAGGAATATTCTAATTGGAGAACTAGAAAGCTTTAAAATGCTTGAGATCGAAAATATTTCTGAAATGTTTATTAGATTCTCAAAAATTACTAATGATCTAAAAGGTCTGGGGAAAGCTATTTCCAAATTTCAACAAGTTATGAAGATTCTAAGGGAGCTACCTGAATCGTGGACTCCCAATATCACAACCATTGAGGAAGCAAAGGACCTAAACACACTAAGGCTTGAGGATCTTATCAACTCACTCATGTCACATGAGTTGATAAAAAGGAGGAACGAGGAGCAACATAAAAGCAAAAGAGCAATCGCCTTGAAGGTCGTACAAATTTTAGATGAGTCAACCTCATCTTCTGAAAATGACAATGAGGAGATAGCTCTACTTGCAAGAAGATTCAAAAAGTTTGTGAGAAAAGAAAAGAACTTCTAGGGTTTCAAAGAAAGAAATTTAAAAGAGAAAAAGAAGAAAGGAACAAAGTGCTACAGGTGTGGAGGAATGGGGCATATGCAAGCCCAATATCCCACACCTGAGGAGAACAAGACAAAGGAATGATAAGAAAAGAAAGACCGAGGCAAAAACAGAAAATTCTAAAAAACAAAAGGAAGAGGGATGTATGTCAATGAGGAGCATCGACAACTTGCAACTCGTCAAATAAAGATAATAAGGTTGTGAATTGTGCAAGAATATGTTGCATGACTACAATGGAGGAAAATAGCAACATTTGTCTCACTATAACGAAAATTTTGGAGGAACAAACCACCTCGACAAATTGCACAAGTAGTGAAGAGGTAACTTCTAAACTACAAACTCATTCTATTTTCTCTTCCACAAATAAATGTCTCAAATATGCTAAATTAAAAGAACTAAAACAAGCATATGATTCATTATATGAGGAAATAAAGAAGTTGGGAAACAAATTCACAATAAAGAAAAGACAATGTGATTCAATAATTATTATGAATGGAAAATTTACAAAAAATGTTAACCACCTAACCAATGAAAAGAATACTTTGATAAGTGAGGTGGAAAGACTAAAGAAAGAAAATGAATCATTAAATGAGTCACTAGCTAAGTGCTCTAATCCAGGGAAAAGCGTTAAAATATTTCTAAATATGATCGCCCAAAACAACAAAAGAGGACTTGAGTACTCTACATTGAGAAAGGAGAATGCAGTAAATCTAATGCTCCAAGGACTTCTAAAAACTAAGCAAAACTCATGTATACTAAACCAAAAATGAATCAAGTTGCTTGGACCAAAAGACCAATTTGGGAACCTTCTACTACGTAAATTCCCACTCTAATACTTTCAGGTGCTTGTAACTTTCGTAACAAGATGGGACACAGGATATATCAATGCAAAATAGGAAAATTATATAACCTTTGTGCAGAACTAGTTTGGGTACCAAAGAGCATTAGATTTATGTTTTCTAAAATAGAACAACATAGACTCCATTGGCTAACTAACCCAAATGGACCCATAAAATAGGTATCAAAAAGATAAGCTCCACATGACTTTATTTTTGTAGCTATGTCTTAAAGTAAAGGCCAACAATATGTGGTTTATGGATAGTGGCTGCACAAAATATATAACCGGAGAAAGAGGATTATTCCACAAGATCATACTATATAGTGAAGGAATGGTTGCATTTGAGAACAATGAAAAAGGTATAATCAAAGGTAAAAGAAATATTTATGAAAATTCAAATGCATCTATTAAGGATGTACTATTTGTTGAATGACTCAAACACAACTTAATGTGTATTAGCCAATTGTGTGATAAAAGTTACAAAGTTGTATTTGAATCTTCTATATTCAATATATTTGATGATGATCACAGTCTTTAATGGCAAAAGATTTGAAAATGTATATTTGGTTTGTCTTGTTGAACTTGATGAAAAATGTCTAATAGGAAGCAAAAATGATCCATGGATATGATATAAAAGACTTGGACATATAAATATATCAAATATTGAAACTCTGTAGAAAAAGAGCCTAATAAAAGGGTTACCAAAGCTTAAATATGACAAAGACAAAATTTGTAAAACTTGTCAACTATCCAAGCAACCCAAGATGTCATTTTTTATCAAAAAGGGAATTTCAACAACTAGGCCACTTAAACTATTACATATGGATCTTTATGGGTCATCAGACATTTTAACTCTTTGTGGAAAAAAGTACATATTTGTTATAATTAATAATTTTTCAAGATTTACATGGATAATTCTCTTAGCTAGTAAAGATGAAGCATTTTTTATGTTTATCACGTTTTCAAATTTGGTACAAAATGAAAAATAGAACACAATTATTTTCATTAAAAGTTATCACGGTGGTGAATTTGAAAATAAATAATTTATAGAATTTTGCAATGAGAAAGGAATTCACCATACATTTTCTGCACCAAGAACTCCCCAACAAAATGGGATAATTGGAAGGGAAAACATGACAATACAAGAGATGACTAGAACTATGCTAAATATAAGAGCAAATTGTCCAAAAGATTTTGGAGTCAAGCTGTAAGTACAGCATGTCATGTACTAAACCGTGTTATCATAAGAGCTATTTGGAAAAAGACCTCATATGAACTATGGAAAGGAAGAAAATCAAACATATCATATTTTCATGCTTTCAGATGTAGGTGCTATGTGTTGAACAATGAAAAAACTAAATTAGAAAAATTAGATGCCAAAAGTAATGAGACGATATTCCTTGATTATTCATTAAATAGCAAAGCATATAGAGTCTTTGACAAAAATATCAAATAGTAGAAGAATTAATAAATATTGTATTTGATGAATTTAACCCAAATCCGAAAAAGGATGATGAGTTGAGTGATGCAGATGAGGTGTCAAGGAACCCAAAGGGGGAACGACTAGAACAATAAGGAGAAGCCGAAGCAAAGCAAGAGAATTTCATGGAGGAAAGGATAAGTGAATGTAACAATTCCTATAAACCTCAAACTAATTTGAAATTTAAAAATAATCATCCAATTGAGCAAGTTACTGGTAATATCTATGAAGGAGTAAAAACTAGAAGGTCAAGACAAAATATTTGTAGAGTTGGCTTTTGGTTAGAAACAAGGCTAGATTGGTAGCCAAAGAAAATTTCTAAGAAGAGGAAATTGATTTTGAAGAACCCTATGCTCCTGTGGCTAGATTAGAAGTCATACATATCCTACTAGCTTCTGCTTCTCACATGGAATTTAGATTATTTCAAATGGATGTGAAAAATGCATTTTTGAATGGATACTTAAATGAGGAAGTATATTTACGAGTTATCATTGCCCATTTCAGACTTTATTTGTGCGTTAGTTCGAGAGATTAGGCTTAGTTTGCATCCATTTAGCTTAATTTTCACTTGCTTTGCATTTTATGAGTATTATTTAATTTTTAGGCATTTTTAGCATTAATTAGGCTTTTTTTAGTCCATTTACTTAGTTTGCCATCTTTTGCAGGAAGGACGGGACATATGAAGGCATGCGGGTGAGTGGAAGGCAAATCGAGACAAGTCACAAGGCAGGTGGATGGCGCCTAGGAGCCCACCAATGGTGCCCAAGCGCCACCCTCCGTGCCCTTGCCATTTTTCAGCATAGTTCAGCATACAACTTGTTTCCAGTGAGTTGGTGCCTAGGCACCACTTCATCAACATGCAAGCAAAGTTCTAAAGGTTTTTGAAGTCACAAGTCACATTGCTTCCAGAGAGTTGGTGCCTAGGCGCCAGGCATGATCCCACAATGTGTCCAAGAGAAGCTCCAAGTTGTGAAAACTCTAGGGAGTTGGGTGCCAAGACATGAATTTCTAAGGTTTGCAGAGAGGTTCCAAGTTGCCCAACACACAGAGAGTTGGAGCCTAAGCGCCAATACGCATCCGTTTGCGTAAATTTCAGTGCGTAGGCTGTGCAACGGGGCTTTATAAATAGATCCTAGGGGTTCGCACGCACACAGAAGAGAGAAGGGAGCCCAGAAACGAACTACACATTAAGAGAAAGAGAAAATCACAATTAAAGTACAGATTGAAGAGAGAATTCAACGCTATAGATGGAAGATGCCGAAAAATAGTTTTCTCTATTTCTTTCTAATTTTCTTTCTCTGCTTTCATGGATACTTTTAATATGGATGTAATGGATGTTGTGATCAAGTCTATGAACTAAACCTCCATCAGATAAAAGTTAGGATGAATTGAATTCTAAACTATATTGTTTTTGGTTCTTTGAACTTCAGGAATGAATATTTGATTTTATATATGATTCTGTATGATTTACCTTTGCATGTGCGGATTTAATGCTTTTTACAAGATTAGCTACCTTGTCAGATGATTTAATTGCTTGATTTATCCTTGGAAGAGGAAAATCTCTGCTAGATCCATGTGCAAAGCATAGGTCTCTTCTTGGTTAAGAGAAGTTGTTTAATGGATAGGAATATACCGTTAACCCCTGTGTAGTCATTAAACAGGTTATGAACTTATCAATTTTATTTTATTTAATGGCATGGGAACATAGCAATTAAATAAGGTGTGATTAGCTTTATATAATGTTGGAAGACATATATAGAGATTAATGAACTTGGGCTAGTAAATCCATACATAATCCGTTTAAAAAGAACCAATGCAATATAGTTTAGATTCAAGGATTCCAAGCTATCCATCTGCCATCCCTGATTAGTAACTCCATTTCTAGTATCCAATAGTTTCGTAAATTCTATTTTGATTTCTTTTTGCGGTCATAGTTTTAGTTTAAATCACAAACTCAAAATTCTTTACCCATCGAAAGCAATTAAACTAATTAATGATTCAAGTTAATAATTCCTCGTGGGAACGATACTCTATTCACTCTTTATTACTTAACATGGCACATATACTTGCATAAATAGCAAGCATTTTAATTAACATATGTGCAGCTCGTCAAGTTTTTGGCGCTGTTACCGGGGAATTGTTTAGTCAATTATTGTTATTTTTATTGTTTTCTTGTATAATCTTGTACAATAGTTTATTTTCATAATTTCTTTTAGCTTAGAATTTTTTTGCTAGTTCAATTGAATTAGTTTTTGTAGATTACTCACAAATTACATGCGCCGAGGCAAAGCCAAAAAGGAGATTGTTATTCCTTTTGATTCGGAACCCGAATAAATGTATTTGAGAAGCCGTCGCACGGGCAGGGAGGCTAGGAACCAACAACATACTATGGAGCGCATCATGAACCAAGATGAGAACGTTCATGCAAATAAACAGGGAAACCAAAGGATTAAGATTCTAAATCATCCACCTCAAGAATATTTGGAGCAACCCATTTGGGATCTCATTAAGCTGGGCCAAAATGCAGTTCAGACTAGCATCGCACCTCCTCCTATCGACACTGACAATTTTGAAATCAAGCTCGTGATTTTCCAGATGCTTCTGTCCATTAGCAGTTCGAAGGGCTCGCGTCTGAAGACCCACACCGCCATCGGCGGAATTTTCTGCAGATTATGAACACATTCAAGCAGAACAGAGTCTCTGGCGAGGCGATGTGTCTTCAAACTTTTCCATTTTCTTTACGAGATAGAGCTTCGGAGTGGCTAGACTCTTTGCCTCCGAACTCTGTCAACACATGGAATGACTTGGCTCAGAAATTTCTAAAGAAATATTTCCCACCTGCCAAGTCAGGCAACCTGAAAATGGGCATAGCTTCATTCAAGCAACATGGAGAGAAGACCCTATCAGAGGCATGGGATCGCTTGAAAGACCTGCTCTGAAAATGCCCGCATCATGAAATTCAGTTGTGGGTTCAAATACAGATTTTCTATAACGGTCTCCAGGATTCCACCCGTCACATGGTGGATTCTTCATCGAACGGTTCTCTGCTAAGGAAAAGTTATCGAGAATCATACGCCCTACTTGAAAATATGGCGGCTAATATTTATCAACTATCATCTGACAGGAGCCGAAGTGGGGGCTTACTTCAATTGGATGCGGTTTCATCGATAAAGGCCCACATTGACACTTTATCTTGGCAAATCAAGAACTTGTCCAAGCCAGCCAACATCAGTGAACTAGGGGCGTCTGCACCACAGCAGCCAACAGCAGCAGACATTTGCACGTGATGTGGCGAAATCGACTATCCAAGTGATGAATGTGCCTCCAATCCGAAGTCCATTAATTACGTGGGAAATTTCCAGAGAAATCCAGCCAATCAGTATGGAAACAACTACAATCTAAGCTGGAGAAATCATCCCAATTTCTCATAGAACAATTAGAGGATGCCAAATCAGCAGCCTAAATTCTCGCAGCAGCCCCCGCAGCAACAACCAGTAAGACCGATGCAATTCGATCCACCTCCACGAGAAGAAAAGAAATTTAATTTGGAAAATATCTTTATGCAATTCATGCAATCCCAGATCACAACGAACAGGAACTTGGAAGCTCAGATAGGCCAACTGGCCTTAGCTCTAAATAATCGGCCTCAAGGTTTGTTGCCAAGCGACACCGAGCAAAACTTGAAAGGAAAAGGCAAGGATTAGGTCCAAGAAATTACATTGCATAGTGGAAAGCAGTTACCGGATGCAATTTCACCAAAATCAGTAACTGAACCCACTAATCCTCTGATTCAGCAGTCACAGGAGCTAGAAGAACCAGTTACTACCCAGAAGCAACCTGACGCTGAAATAGCCACAAATCAAAGGTCGTCTCCCCCATTTCCTCAGCAATTCGTAAAGACTAAAAGGAGGGCCAATTCGAGAAATTTCTAACAGTATTGAAGTAGCTGCATATCAATATACCTCTCATCGAAGCCTTGGAGCAGATGCCTAACTATGCTAAATTCATGAAAGACGTGCTATCAAAGAAAGGCGGTTGATGAAATTCGAGACGGTGGCATTAACAGAGGAAATCAACGCTAGGGTGTAGAGGAAGCTGCCTCCTAAGCTCAAGGACCCAGGAAGTTTCACTATCCCATGCATAATTGGAAACCAATACTTCGGGAGAGCTCTATGCAACTTGAGAGATAGCACTAATCTTATGCCCAAGTCAATTTTCAGAAAATTGGTTCTCGGGGAAGCCCGACCTACGACAGTGACGCTGCAACTGGCGGATCGATCTATCATGTATCCGGAAAGTATTATTGAGGATGTTTTTGTCAAGGTGGATAAGTTCATTTTTCCTGCAGATTTTATTATCCTAGACTATAAAGAAGATCGAGATGTGCCAATTATTCTGGGTCAACCATCCTCACAACAGGCAACGCAATAATTAATGTTTGAGCCAGAGAATTAACCACGCAAGTGTAAAATGAAAAAGTCATGTTCAACATGCTCAAGGCAATACAGAGCCCAACTAATTTAGAAGATTGCTTAAGGATTGATAAGTTCAACTCAAGGGTTTAAGAGTTTACCTAGACTAGTATTGAGAAGTACCTAGAGAAGATTGAAAATAAGGGCAGCTAGTTATCTACCTATGCAAAAGACCGACACACTGATCATATCGGGCTCAAATGACTGATCAAGCCGGTAGAAAGCCAGGACATGGAAGTTAAAGCCAATAATAGAGTAGAAGGGGTTACAATTGATAAAATTGAACATTTTCATATCCAAATGCTCCTATCTCACCTGCCGAAAGACAAATTTGGCATGACCTAATGGACCAATTGGCTAAGATTAGATCTGAACCTCCAGGTTGCAGTCCGAATGGCCAGGAATTTGAGGTGGTGAAATTGAAAGCGGATTGAACAACAGGAATGTCGGGCTGAGGACGTTAAGCTTAGCACTGAATGGGAGGCAACCCATTGCTTATTTTCATTTTGATTTGTGTTTTTGCTTCTTTTGTTTTTGTTTTTATTTTCAGGAAAATAATTTGGAGCACAATTTCACAAAGATCATGCTTGGAAGTAGACAAGAAAAAATTTATAAAAAAATTGATGAAGGAAATCGGCACCTAAGCGCCGCATGGCGGCGCCACAAGTTGGTGCCCTGGTGCCAGGTCATGGACAACGCGACCTGGACGCCCTATAAAGTTCGGAGTTAGGGTTTAAACCCTAACCCTCATGCCCTAGTGCCGAAAAAACCCCATTTCTCAATTCAAAACATTCTCCCTTAGATTTCAAGCTATTTCAACTCAAATCCAACCACATTTCATTAATGATTCATCCTACCATTCCATCCATTTCAACCATTCCATTTTCATTCTTTTTCCCCTTTGCTTTTATCCACTTAAATCCATTCAAAACTTCGGTTTTTAACCACCAAATCCTAAGCCTAACACCAATATTGAGATCCACATCACTTCCCCCTTCATTTGGGCTCCATTTTGAGCCCCATAAACTTCAACTTCTCCGTCCGACGCCCCGACGCCAATGCAAAAACAGGGCAGTTTCAGATTTTCAAGCGGAAAGCTTTGTGGGTAAAAATTTTTCCATTTTTTGGTGCATTCCAATTGCTTTGAAGTGATTTGATAACTGTTTGAGTGGAAAATTGGATTGGATTGGCGAGTTTTTGTGGATTGGTCTACGGATTGTGGATTGGTCTACGGATTGGAGACTGATTTGGGTGGATAGTTCTTTGGATTGCTTGGCATTGGTTTAGTGCTTGTTTGGTTTTGGTGGTTGGTTGGTGGAGGTTGACCGCTGATTGCTTGTGGTGCATTTTGGAGTTTAGCTTATTTTGTTTCTATTGGACTTTTGATTGTAAGGGGAGATATGGCTTCATCATCATCAGTCAAGAGGAAGAAAGTACAGGAACCAGTGGAATTCGATGCCAAGAAGTTTGTATCCGCTCAGGCTTTTAAGTGGTATAGAGAAGGGAATCAAGATTACTTCTTTCTCCGATAACTTTATCAATGCATTGAATACTCGAGGTTGGCAGAAATTCCTCGCATAGCTTGAATCTGCAATTGTACTAGTGGTGAAAGAGTTCTATGCTAATGCGGTAAAACATGAGCAGGGTAGCCGTCCCAGCCCGAGCCCGACCCCAACGACAGCAAGGACGAGGACGCCATCGAGTCTAATTCTTGAGGGAGTCCCGGTCCTTTCATTTTGTTTTTATTTTATTTTTTCTTTTCATTGTATTTTTATTATTGGTTCATTTTAGGTTATCATGCATTGAGAACAATGCATCTCTCAAGTTCGGGAGGGTGTATAATCCTCAACCATAGGTTAGTTTTTCATGTTCTATTTTATGTTGCATGTCTGTCAATTCTAGCTAATGAAAGTTATCTTCGTTTCAATCCATCTTATTGTGAAAATGTGCAAGATTGTTATTAATGTTGACTTGAAATTAAATTCATAAAAGAATGGGCAATTTATATTAAAAACCAAGTATAAAAGCAAGTTGAAATTGACATGTGAAAGAATTAAAAGGAATTTCATAACACATTATTCTAATTCAATTATATGTATATCTTCCAGACTGAAATGATGAGAACTAAACTAAATAAATGCTAACCAAGTACTTTAATGGGTTCAGAAATGGTATTATTTTACAGAGTCACAGAAGCATGTTCAATACCCCTAACAAGGCATCAGAAAAATAAAAAAAGGGTGGTTGACCTGAGTTGAGTAACCGAGACTTGGCATCAACAAATGGCAAGGTTTGCATAAAAAAAGAGGAAAATCATAGTAATAACACTTTAAAATCAAAATTCTCCCCGGATACCCTGAAATATGGTGAGGGGAGCCAAAAAAACAAAAACAAGAACAGATCTTCAGATATCCTGAAATATGGTTAGGAGAATTTTTGCAATAAATTTGGGGGGGAAAAGAACGTGCAGTTAGTAGAAATTGAACCCAGTGACTTATTACCTTTTTTGTGACTAGTTGATTCAGCTTAAACCTTGATTTGTCTGTTTCCATTACTTCTCTAACCAGTTTTCTGATTGAATGGAAGGTTAACGTGTTGAATTATGACCATGTAGTATGGAATTTTAGCATCCACATATAACTTAGTTTGAGAATGAAAAGGCATGCCTTGTTTGTGTAATGGATGATTTTTCAAGTTAGATTAATCTTGACCTTGTGAGATAGATAAGTGGATTGATCAAAGCATAACAGGAAGCATAAGGAGTTGGCAGAGTCTGCATTCATTCATTTATTCATTATTTTTGCATGAGTTGCTCGAGGACTATCAACATTTAAGTTTGGGGGTATGATAACTCGTAAAAATACGAGTTATCATTGCCCATTTTAGACCTTATTTATGTGTTAGTTTGAGAGATTAGGCTTAGTTTGCATCCCTTTAGCTTAATTTTCACTCTCTTTGCATTTTAGGAACTATATTCAAAAGTATATTACCCTTTGCTAATTCGTATGGAGGAAATCCTTCTTTTTGCCTGTCTTTATATGTATTGGGATTTCAAACAATTCCCTTCATCATTGCACCCCATTTATTTAGCCTCAATTTTTTTCATAGGATTAAATATTATCATGCTTATCATACCTTGCAAACTTGATTCTTTACTTGCCATTTTATATCATTGGTTTCTTCTACCTATAGTGCGTGTGTGGTTATGTATTGGTATGAATATGTAACATCTGAATTAAATGATGAATTTCTTAAAATTTAAATCATACCTGTAACCAATTCTTCCTCAGTTTCTTGATATTCCATCCCGGTGAGACCTTGGACATGCACAGGATTGCTAGCTATGGCGGGGGTTTTCTGTTGGTCCAACCTTCCTTGAGTTGGATCTTCCTGTGGTTTGTTTGGGCAGTTGAATGATATATGCCCAACTTGGCCACATATGAAGCACTTGATCGTTCTACATTTCCAAGCCATATGTCCCGCTTGACCACACTTAAAACATTTTCTCAATCCTTGGAGGCGTTCACCAAAGTGGTGCTTATGGCAAGTTTTGCAAGGTGAGGTATTCTTTCCCTTGGACTAGATTCCTCCTTTCCATCCATTACCTTCTCATTTTTCCCTTTCTTGGCCCCATTTTCCTTGGGAGCCAAGAAGAATTGCTATTGAGCTTGCCTAAGCTCCTGTGTCCTCATAAACTCCATTTCTAATGCCCTTGCTCTTTCTATACTAGAGGCATAATCTCTTATTAGTAAGATGGCTAGTCCCTCCCTTAATTGGGGTCTCAGCCCACGTTGGAACCTCTGTGCCTTATTTTATGCTACATTGGCGATCCATGCTACATACCTAACCAAGGCATTGAATCTTGTTGCATATTCAGTCACTGTCATTTTGCCTTGGTAGAGTTTCTCAAACTCTATCAACTTTTGGCTTTGCAAGCCTACTGGAAGATATTCTTTTTTAAATTCTTCCAAACATTCTTGCCACGTAACCTGTTCTGGGTGTGGCACGGTAACCATCAATGTTTCCCACCATTCATAAGCGTCTTTAGCTAGTAGGTGGGTAGCACATAAGACCTTTTGCTAATCATTACAGGGCGAAATCTGAAATAACTTTTTGATTTTCCTGATCTATTGTTCTACACTAATGGGGTCTGGTTCCCCAACAAACTTAAGGGGTCGTTGGGCTAGGAAGACATTAATAGTCTTTCTATCAGCCTCTAGGAGGGCATCTTCTACACCTCTAGAAAAATTAGAGTTGGCCGATGGGTCGAGTCTTTCCCCATTATCACCTTACGGTGGGGCCTGCTGATTTCTTTCCCACATACCTTGTATTATTTTGGCAGCCTGAGTTGTCCATTGCTGCATTGCCTTTTCCATGGCTACAGCTATCCTTTCTTCTATTTGCCTTTCTTGGTTAGCTCTTCTTTCTACATGGAATTCAGAGCTAGCCTCTTCCCATCGTTGACAGGTCCTTGATGTTTGTCCTTTTGGACCTTTTGGTTCGTTTACTGGTTTCTCCTACTTCAGAACAGCTAACTGATTCTCTTATTGGCGTCTTCCCTTTATTCAGCCTAGCTCTGGCTCTTGTAGTTGGCATTTTTGCTTTCTATATGCACAAAACTTTAGGTAATTTTAAATTACTAAAATGTCATTGATTTTAAAAAATAAAAAATAAATATCTAAAATACTCCAAAAATAGTAAATTTTGATACACATGTTAAATATACTTAGATTAACACTTGTAATAAAAGTATTTCAAAAAATTTAAAAAAAGGTTCAAATGGCTTCAGTGACCCAAGTGCACTGGATTGGAATCCGAAATTTCAATTCACTTCGAAGTTCTCAAATAGGGTCAAAGGTTTTCAACTTTCTCATAATCATTCAAAAGGAGAAATGTGCAGTGCAGTGAAGTCATGACCTTAAAAGTGAACCTCGGCACTAAATGTTGCAAAAGAACATCAATGTAGTAGAAATGCAGTTAGCAGCATGATAGTTGCGGCCACCAAGTTGGGGGTCGTGGCCCCCATATGTAAAAAACAAAAAATTTGTGTAAAAATGACCAGCAATCTTGTGGTTGTGGCCACAGGAAAAAAAAGACCTAAAATAAGGAAACTACATGTCAAATTCAACAGACCATAATATTTGATCCCATAAGAGTTATGAGAGCTACCATATATCAACAAAAAGAATTTTTAAGCCTGTCGATGTGGCAACCTAAGCTTGCCTAGTTAAGCTCATTTTCAATGCAAAATCTTCCATCTTTGCATATTTTGGGGCCGTTGAAGTTCTATACAATTTTTTACTACTTTTAGTAATTCACCCATTTCTAAACAAAAGGTGTGTAAGTGGGTGGTTCATATTTTTCATATATTTGTGGACATGTGGATACGCTATTAGTGGGTTTTTTTATTTGAGCTGCTCCATTATTTTATTGTGGCTAAGAGTTTAAAGTAGTGGATGAGGGGTTTATGGACTACACTTGTGGTATTAACGATGCGGTTTGAAACTTGAGTTAGATTGCCTGAGAAGAGCTTGTATTGAACATATTTAGGGTGTAAAGTCCTGGGCAATTGAGCTCCCAATCCCCTTTTGAATTTGTGCGGCATGATTACTTCCTTCTTCTTATTTACAACATTGCTCTAGATCGAGTCATCTTGTTATACACTATCCTCTTTGGCAAGTCATTTGATGTTAGACGCTTCATCTATCATCATATTTGAGTATTACAAAGGTGGCTTGATGAACTTTTTGACCAGTAGAGGAAGGAGCAGAAGAGAGCAACAGAGACGTCGAGCATTCCTTCCATCCGATGAATAAGGGAGTCACCTGTCTTTTCCTTTTCTTTGCTTCTTATTTACTTGTCATTTTCATTTGCGTATCATTGTCATCTGCATTTTTATTAGTTTTTACGCATTGAGGGCAATGCATTTCTTAAGTGTGGGGGATGCTTTATCCTCTTTTGTTTTCATTCACGCATTCATTTAGGTAGCTATATTATATATGTGTTAGATATTGCATTCAGATTCTTGCCTGTGATAATTAAGTCTTGATGAATACTTGCAATATTTAAGAAAACTTTAAATTGAGACCAAATTCATAAAAATTTAAAAATTTTGAAAAATTTTAAGCCTTGATTATGCATTAATTGAGCTTTAATGTGTTAAGTTTTTAAAGTTTTCAAGTGACATGTAAATGTGTAATTGATTTGGTAGTTGAATTTTACAGTTCATATCAATACTAGTATGTTCAATTGAAAGAACTAAGGAATTTTTGTGTGTAATATGAATGTATGTGCCTGGTCATACTTGAATGTTATATCTTTTTACAACATTTGCTCCCCATTTTGAGCCTACATATATTTGTTTCTCTTCAACCCTGTGTTATAGAGTAAATACATTGTTTCAATGATTCATAATGTAATTCATCTTTTTACTTAAGACTTAGGGTTGGATAGCATATGTATATAATATATCAGCTTATATATATGTGGTGCCCCCATCTCGAGGCACTAGATCCTTACTATAGGACATTATCAATGCTAAACATGAGTCAGGATTATCACCCTAGTCACATGGTGGGATTTTTTATTCAAATCAATTTTCAATTTTACAAGTGTCTTTTACTTGTAATCCATTTTAAAACGCATTCATAACATCATACATGATTTATTACATCAAAGGTCATCGTTAACCGAGAAAATCATGTTTATACACATAGCATTCATCTTAATGCAAACAGATGAATATAAGAACATAGTTTTTTTTTCATTTAAACCTGTTCTTCACTCCTTGAATTTTTTTGTACCTCTCTAGGGTTTGGGAAAACAACACATGAGTACTAATACTCAATAAGCAAAGATTTTCCATTTTGAAGCAAAATATTTACATAAAGGCATTTTTTGTCAAACATTTTTGTGTCCTAATCTAGAAAAGTTCATAAAATAATGCATATGTGATGCATCGTTTCTCCTCATAATTGGGTAAAACGCTAGCTAGGCGACCACCCTCTTGATCTTGCTCCCAATCTCGAGAGAACTCCGTCGGCCTTTGATTTGTATCAGCGACTTGGTCACGCTAGAGGGGAACAATCAGTCCGCTTATACCTCTACAATAGACCTAATTCTCGTGCTCTATGCACCAACAAATGACAATTACCAAGTGATTATCTACCTCATTTATTATTCAAACGCCGCCGGCCTCTAACCTATATCCACTAATTAGTCATACTAAAGGAGGAAAATCGGTCCGCTTATGCCTTTATAATGGACTTAATCCTTATGTTCCATGCATCGTGATCCAAGCATCAGTAGATGACACTTACCAAGTGATCATCCACCCCACTCATCATTCATGCTAGCATGCTTTTTTTCAAGAATACATTTTGCATAATCATTTCAAGTACTACTTGCACAAAGCAATTATTCAAATTCATTTACAAGAACATAAACAAATAGCAATGTAGGGATAGCCACCCATACACAATTTCAAAAACATTCAAGTAAGTAATTTGCAACAATTTTCCAATATTTGAGGAAAATAATATTTTCAAAGTCTTCCTTGCTTACTTGTAGTTCAACTTGAACCTTCCTCTCTATCTTTGCCTTTCCTATATAAATGAAAAGGATTACTTTTCATACTTGTATCATATTTTATACACGCATGCCTTGCCTTTTTATGCATTTATATGCATTTATCACTTGTTCCCAATCCTTACATGATCTCAATCTATATGTAACCCTAAATGATTTAACTTTACTCATTTCTTCTTTGAGATGAACACTTTCATTTTTTAAGTTACATATATTTTCACATTTTCAAATGATGAGTCATTCACTTGACTGAAGAGTCATTTATTGACTATAAGGTCATTTAATCTCTTTTTAATCATTCAAAATACTTGTGTAACACTTACTTGAAATTTTAACAACCAAGATAAGCAAGTTTCTCAACTTCACATTTATCCTTCTAATGTTCACTTTTCACACTTACATAGTCTAGAAATTGATTGCTTTGAACACTAAACTTTTGTAGCCATTCAAGGTAATCATTTGCAACTTATGTCAAGTAATTCCTTCGTCAAAGTTTTGTGTTTTAATTCTTTTTTATCAAAATAGCCCTTTACATTTATGAATTTACCATATATTGACTCTAAAATTGCATGTTAATCATTTATACAAGTATGGTAACTACTTAACAACTTTTGTGTTCACTTCAGAGGCATTTATATCATATTTCAAGCAAAATTTCTGTAATAACCTTATTTTAGGCGAGTTTCCTCCTTATAATTGCATACTAACTAACATACATAAAATATACTTACTCAATAAGTATATTTACTTTCAACACTCTTAATTACATCATTTGGTAACCCATACATCATATGATAATCAAATTATCACTAAACAGAATTTTATTTTTAATTATCACCATAGTTGGACGTTACTTAGCATAGGGTAACTAATCATCAAGATACAACACATAAATTAACCTATTGTTTGGATGTCCCTATCTCCTACACATACATCATTTTAACATTTAAATTTTAGCAACATATAAACATTAACTTAACATAGCATAAACTAAATAATTAACAAAATAGAAAATCAAAATTTGAAACCTATTGGACGGACTAGTTTCTGCCTTGGACGTTCTCACTTGCTGCCCTTTTTAAGGATTTTTTTTCCTCACTTTGGTGTCCTTAAAAAACGTCCCAGGGCTACCCCTTTACCCCCTTATATAGGGCTGAAATTTACCCTTGGTTAGGCACCTTTAACCCATGGTTACATGCATTAATTTACCTTATGTGTTGCTGAAATTTGGACCATCCAAGTGTCCATTCATCCCTCCTTTTCAACTAATTTTCCTACATCAATCTCAACCGTCAATTTGTGTTGAACTTTTGTCATTCAATCTCCTCCATACATGTGCATAAATGTTGTCAAATCATGCTATGATCATCTC
Organism: Annona squamosa; assembly: GCA_035584095.1. Classification (NCBI taxonomy): domain Eukaryota; kingdom Viridiplantae; phylum Streptophyta; class Magnoliopsida; order Magnoliales; family Annonaceae; genus Annona; species Annona squamosa. Next base: position 22,243,285 of record JAXCLR010000001.1, read on the forward strand.
CTTTAGCTAGCTATATTATCAGATCATTTTTAATTTTGAAAAATTAAAAAATGCTTCAAATTCTTGTTGCCCAAATCACGTCCATATTACTGGATTTTATTTTGATTTTTTTCAAAATTTTCATTTCATAAAATTAACCCAATTCACCTCACCTTGCCACCTTAGCAACTTTGTATTAAATTACCTCCCTTTGTTTTACTTTTTATCTCTTGCATTTATGACTCTCTATCCCTTCCATTTAATGCTCTTGAGATAGGGTTCATTTAATGAAAATCTCCCTTTTGATAATCCCTTTCAAATCAAGAGTTGATCATAAGATTTGCCATAATCAACCCATGTATAACCTAGTAAATATGCCATTGATTTTCCATAAACATTTTCATCCTTAAATGATCAATATTGGTTAAGATGTGATCATTTGAAACTAACTCAAGGCATTTCATGAAATTTCAAGTTGTTTAACAACTTTCTAATCAAAATACTCGAAATCCACTACATTGAACTTGTACGGAACCCTAACTTGGGTTTACCCTAAAAATTTCACATTAATTTGCCCTACATATCTCAATATATGAATTTAATCTCTTAATTAGCCAAAACGACATGCAAAGGTGTCATTAGTGACTAAATCTCATCTCAAATTCTCTATAAGTCCTTTGTCTTGTAGTAAGAATCTCCATCTTTGTCATTTAGTGTCACCTCATTTGTTTGACATTTAGTGCATTTTATCTTTTAGTGCACATCAAAGGTGATTAACTTTAAGCACTTTGCTTAATCAATTTTCTTAATCTCATCCACCTAGGTCATCGATCATGTAGTTCTACACCTTTCCTCAAAATTTCACATCAATCGGAGTTAAACACGCATAGATCTAGTGGAAATAGTCATGGATGGATATAAACCCTCCACTTGGAGAAAATTAGAGATCCAAATTTCCCATTTATTTTTAATGTTTCATAAGTTGAGAAATTTTAAACCATTCAACATATTATATCTCAAAATTTAGAATTCCTTTACAAAATATTTTTAAAAATTTATTATGCTTTATATCTCGTACAAACTGTCCATTACACTTCCTAGGCTTAAAAGAAACTGGGGTTTCACAATATATTACCCTTAATAAAAAATTTCATAAATGATGGAGGAGTGGCTAATCCAAGTTAAGTAACTGGGACTTAGCATTTACAAATGTCAAGGTTCGTGTAAAAAGGCAAGAAAAAGCCATAATAATAGCACTTCATAAAAAAAATTCCTAGATATCATGAAATATGGTGAGGGGAGCCACAAAATGAAAAAGTGAATGAAAAAAGAAAATTCTCCAGATATGCTGAAATATAGTGAAAAGAGTTAAAGCAATAAGTTTAGAAGAACCAATGGTAAAATTTTTGTAAGTCTAGGCAAGTAATATAGATGAATGAACATTGTTTTTCTTGAGATAGTGAATCTACTTTTTGAGTTTATTTATCAATATATTACACCTGTCATAGAAAGATCTTTTGATCAAGAGAATGGTCATCAAGGTTAAATTATAACTTTTGACTATTTATGATCACATTTGCGTATAGCTTGACTTTTGTATTGATAATGCTTGTCTTGGCTTGCATTTAATAAGGTTTTATGAGTCATTTCAATTTAGAGTTATCTTTTACATTGTTAAGATGAGAGATATCATTGCATGGCTAAGGATTAGAAACAAGCTTGTTTTGACATGCAGTAGTTTCATTTGTGTTTCTACATATTGCTTGAGACTAGCAAATATTTAAATTTGGGAGTATGATAACTCTATAAAAATAGATTATCAACACTCATTTTATACTCATTTGGAATACTAGTTAAGAGAAATATGTAAAATTATATAAGCTTTGCATTAGTTTTCATCATTTGCATAATTCTTGCAACTAGTGTGGTTTTCATGCATTTTAGGTTGTATCTAGTTTAAATTCATCTCATTTTTAGTTGTTTAAATTTCATTTGATAATTTAGAAATGCATTTACTTATTTTTACTCTTTTGTTATAATAAAAGGAGAGAAATTCTCATGTAATTTCAAGCCAAAAAGAGAATGGAATGAGAATAATCACTTGAAGATGTCAAAAGAGCAATGTTGTCTTCAGACTGCCTGAGGTCGTGGCCAAGGGTCTGGAGGCCGCGGCCACTAGTTCCACTTATTTGAAAAAAGTGTTGTTAGGCTGCGCAGCAAGATCGAGGCCGCAGCCACAAGTTTAGGGGCCCTGACCATGAAAAGGATGTGTGAAAATTTTCACAAGTGTGAAGCTTCAAATGCAAAGGAGTATAAATACATCTCTTAAGGTTTTAAAAACATAACTTAAGAGGCTCATGGCTGCTGTGTTTTGGGGAGAAAAATCAAGGGTTTCAAGGAAGGAGAAAAGAGCATGAGGTGAGCAAGTTGATTCCTATAAATCTATTGAATTTCATCTCCTCTTCTCATCTCTCTCTTCATTTTTGTTATTCTCTTTGCTTGGGATGATTGTAAACTTGATGTTAATAGAAATTGAAGTCTTGCTTATGGGTTGAATCTCCTTGATATCATAGATTATGTTATTTGGTTTCCTTGTGCTTGAATGAGAAAATGATTGTGTCGTAGCTTATGTTACTTGAAATTGCCCTTTGTATATCATGCTTAATGTGTTTACAAGCCTAATAATCTTGTAGATTGATTAATTCATGTTTAGAAAAGTAAAATTTGAATGAGATTCATATATAAGGCACAGGTTTTCCAACTCTTGTTTGTTTTGGATGTTAATATGGATAAGAATATGCCTATTAGCTCTATATAATCTTGATTAGATTATGTAGTTATCAACCTTGTTTTACTTGGTTGCATAGGAGTATAGCAAATAACTAAAACTTAGTTAGGTTTATATGTGTTGGAAGACATATATGAATATAAATGAACGTAGAATAATAATCTCTATACAACTAACTTAAATAAGACCAAAATGACATAGCTATGAATCAATGAATTTATATCCCCACCTATCTTAATCATCTCAAAGAAATCTTAGCAGTATCTACTCCATTTTGGTTATTCACTGCTTTATTTAGTTTAGTTTAATTTAGTTCTTTGAAAATAAATTTCATTTAATTGTCAATTCACTTAAGACAATTAAATAATGTACTAATTTGTTTAACACAATCCTCGTGGGAATGATAGTCTACTCACACTTTATTACTTGATCAATTGTATATTTGTGTTAAAGCAAGCATATTAATTATACGTATACGCAACTCGTAAGCAACCATGGATCCTTTGTTGCAAAAAAATGTTGGTCTAACACAGGATATGCAATACCCATTTGGATGGAATCTAAAGCTCTTCTCTTAGGTCTTTAGTAGCTTAAAAGTCTTGGAGTGAAGAATGTAGAATGTGAATTTGACTCCTTGATGTTGATTAATTAGCTAAATGAAGGGGAAGTTACTCGATCATCAATGGGAGGGACAGTGGATGAAATCCAAGACCTGTTGGATTATTTTGATCAGATTTTTTTTCTTTATATGTTCAAATCTGGAAATTAAGTTTTCCAAATGGACATTTTCCCATGAATGGATGGAATACTCTTAGGAAGGTGATTCTCCTAGTTTCATGAGAGATTTAATCTGTAAAGAATCTGATAGTGGTTGATTTTTTGATATGAGGTTCCCGTTCATGCACCACTGATATGTTGTTGTGTTGCATGGAGGTGGGATCCTCTCCTTCTTTCTTATTTGTAAATGTACTCCATAAAAAAGAAGCTATTAATAGGACCAACTATGATTTATAAATTTTTAAAAAGAAAAAATAAAATTATAAATAAAAAAGATAAATGCTTTAAGAACAGAAAATTTCGAAGAAATGTTTTAAAAATAGGTATGAATGAAGAAAATGAAATAAGAAAATTCATGTAAAATTTTTATAATAACCATTCACAATTTATGTTAAAAAATCGCAAAAAATCAAAAAAATATTTAGAAGTTAGAAAACTAACAAAAAAACCATCTTAATTCTATAATTTGCAATGATGAATATTTTTAGTTTAGTTTTAATAAAAACTATTTAATTGTCAAATAAAATTTTAAAAAATTTCTAATTAAAAAGTACATTAAATTAGGATTGTATTGATATATATATATATATATATCATGATAAATTTTGGTTTAAAATGAAGATAATAAAATTCCATGAAAATAATGTATTCAAAATACATAGATTCTATGCACATTAAAATGATTCGAAGTGAACCATAATGGCCCCATTGATCAAGATGAAGCTAAGACTTATGAACTTAAAGAAGAAGATTTATAATGTGGCTGGTGATATATCATACAAAAAGGTAAGTTAAGCTGCAAAGCATCAAAATGCGAAAATTTTATTTGCTACTACAATGGTCCACTAAAACTTTACCAAAGTGGGATAAATAAGCATTGGTCAAGGCTTATTTCACCTGCAAATACGGTAAATTAAACACATAAATAGCATAACAATGGTAAAATGATAAATAAAAGAAGTAAATTTATTAGGTGGGAAGAAGGGATCAATGTTTTCAGCGGGTAAAATTTTGATACCTTATCTTAAATTATCTTAAATTCTTTTTAGAAAACCATGTGATAAGATTTATAAGATTTTATAAGGAATAAATTGATAACTAATATTGTATATATATTAGATTATAAAAATGGTTACATGACAATTCAATCTATACTATTCTTTAGGTGATAATTTAACTAATTAACTATGTATGGAATTCAATGATTAATAGCTTAAATTAAAGCTTAATTATTCTATTAATAAACTCTGGAATAAAATTGAAAACATAAATAACAATGTCATTAAACCATGGCAAAAACTTACTCTCTTAAATATGATTTTTCCCATTTTCAATAATGATTTTAGCTTAGCAAACTGGATTGAATAAAGTGATTAATGACTCAAACCAAAGCTTTAATGTTACTAATAGAAATAGTAAAGAATGAAAGCATTATAAGATAAAAATTATGAGAAAACTCGGCTGAACATGTTGATGTGATAATATCAAGCTACTGAAATAGGTAGCCATAAATTTGAGTTAAAAAGTTAAAACTACATAAATAATTTACCAAATCAACCTAAGAACATGCAACTGAGAGGAATAAATAAGAATTAGATGATAAATGAATTAAAATTTTAACTATTTATATAAAAAGTTCATGAGGACCAAAAGTCAATGTATAATTTTTCAGAAATTTAACTCTAATTTTTAAGAGGATAATCTTCATAAAAAAGGTTGTTTAATAGCTTATTGAAAAAATGGTTGTCAAATGAAAGAAAATTAGTTATAACTAAGGATAAAAATTACCTTAACAAGCGGAACAAGTATCCGCCTTACAAGCCTATTCTCCTTATTGAGGGGTATTGGCAACTAGAGTCTCTCACCCTATACACATGTTATAGAATCTCAGGAAAAAGATGATGCCCTAGAGAATATTTATAAAGAAAAAGAAAGCACTCACCTATCATGTTACCAGTCTCCTTACAAAAATATAAAAGATGAATGTAAACCTTTTGTATTTTAAATTTTAACGTAAATATAGCACTTGTAGAATGTAATTATGGAATCTCACAATATAATTATACTTATAAAAAAACTAACAGTTTCTTTATGTGAAAGTTGTTTTGAATGAAAATTTAAAAATATGTAATATTTAAATGCACATTATACACATGTAGACTAGCATCCCAATGGCAAAGTTGGATAACTTGAAACTATCAAACCAAGATTTGAATCACCTTAGCTTAAAATTTTAATATATTTTATTTTATTATTTTCATTGACTAACACATGATTAAATATTTTTTATTTTTAAAATAAAAAATATGAATAGAAATTACAAATTATATGCATGGTTATCAATTTGACAGCTTAGATATAAGAAAATCAAAATGTTGGCATCTGAAAACGTATAGGTAGCGTGATTTTGACCAAACCAAATTTTCTTATGTCTTAGTTGTATGCCACCTTATCCATAGCATTATTACAAGGAAATGAGTTGTCATCCTCGCTCATCTAATTCAATAGGGTCAAAATAATAATCGCTAATCCTGTGATGAAAAAGGAGAAATGATAATGTGAGAGAAAGAGAGGAGTAGTTTAGGTCAAGTAATTTAGCTCAATCTCCGCAATTGAATCCCTCCAAAAAGTTAGTGACAAGTTTACATATGTTTAATCTTATAAGAAAAGATATCCGAGCTATTGCATGAGATTTAATGGTAGGACTTATTATCAAGTGAAAATTAGATTAAATAATGACCCAAATTAGGAGTGTTTTAATCCAACTGAATGCATCGAAATTTTTTAATTTTTTAAAGATTTTTTTATAAAACTCTTAACCTAGGTGTATTAATCTATAAACTAAGGTTAATCATTTTTGAAATTGAGTATATATATTTTATTTTAAAAGAATATGGGGGTTTAGTACTTTTTAAATGAATAAAATATCCTTATTTTCAAACATCAAAAAATATATACAAATTTTCAAAAATGATAAAACTTAATACATAAGTCGAATACACTTAGATTAAAAGTTTCATAAAAAAATTTTCAAAAAAATATTAAAAATGAAATTTCTAACCAATTGCATTGAAACAAAACCCTCCAAACTGTTAGACCTGTGTAAAATTTAATTTTTCATAAATATATGATACTAGATCATGTGTAGTCACCTTAATAGAAAGTTAGATTTGAGGATTTTTAATTTTGTAACTATAATAGATATATTGTTAATCAACTAATCTGAACCATTGAGAATTTAAGAAAAGAAGTATTTTAATGACATAGGTCATTGGATCCAAACTAGGTATGTAGCACTCTTAATTTTTAAATTGCAATGCTAAACATGCAATATATATAAAAGAAAACTATGGGCCATTAAAATATCGGAAATTAAAATTTTATTAATGACTTATGGTTATGAAGTAAGGAAAAAGATAATTAATAAATAAAGAATGATAAGTACTATTGTTGAATGGAATAATGACAAAGTATATTAATTAATTTAATTAATAACAATTAAATGATAACAAAAAGGGATGAGGAGAAGAAGAAAAAAGAGAAGGAAGATGAAAGAGGATGAGATGGAGAAGAGAAGGAACGAGGGAGAGAATGTAATGATCGAATAAGTTAATCTCCTATTTACCTTATTTTTAGATTAAAATATAATTTAGTTAAAGACTAAATTTTATTAACTTATAATTAAATAAATATATAATTTTTAGTTTAAGACTAATAAGACAATAAACTAATGAGAATGAATAATATCGTAAGAAAAATAGGTGGAAGAAATCATAAGAAATTACAGTAAAACAAAATAAAAAGAACAAAATAAAAATCATAGGAATAATGAAAATATAAAAATTAGTCTAAACAAAAAAAAAGATGACTAAGAAAATTTTCTTGAAATTCTCAAAAAATTAGAAATTAAAAAAGAAAAATTTTAAAATTTTTATAAGAATTATGGTAAAGTTACAAAATATCAGAAAATTGCACAATAGCTGACTCTAAAAATTTCAAAATATTATATGTAAATCCAAATAATATGAAACTAGTATCATTTGAAAGCTCTTGAAGTCTACTTTCTAAACCAAAAAGAATCATCTAAATCGAACTTAAAATGAGAAAGATATCTTGAAGAGAATGAAGGTATATCCTGATTTCTACACTATGATAGAAATATAAATAATGTTTATTTAATTCATTAAAATCTATTTAATGGTTAGATAAATTTTAAAAAATTATATCATTAAAAAGAATATAAAATTTTGAATTCATCCATATATAATATGATGGATTTGGGAGAAAAATATAAAAATAGAAATTATTGAAAATCAAGTGATCAACATAGATTTCAGCTTAGATACATCAATCAAGAGCATCACAAGTGAGTCATCATCAACTATGATAAGAAAATTTGAGCTGGATTTAAATGTCACCTTAATTACAAATAATCTCAAATGTATAAGGAGAAAATTGATGTACTAGATTTGCCCATGGCAAGATAAGATTTAGCTATGTGGGTGGAACAAATTTAAATAATTTGCGCAATGAGCTCTACCATTGGTGCAAACTTAAGGGCCCTTATCAAAAAACTAATAATAGCCTATCCAGGAGTAAATTCCACACACTAAATAAAAAAAATTAAGAGTATAAATAGTGTAATTAAGTAAGAAATTTGGAGGTACAATCAAGGTTGGGTGAATGGAGAAGAAATAGAAGAAATGAGCAAAGTAATAATGATAGACGAGTGAGATTGGAAAAAAGGTAATAGTCTTAGACTTTTATTTATTTATTCTATATATTTGGGCTAGTTTCTTTCAAATGAATGCTTTGGATTATGCTTATAAAAGTTAGATTATGGTGATTTAGTTATTTTAGTAGAAGTATCCTAAAGACAATGCTTTTTAGAAATGTTTTAATACATCAATGATACCTTCCTCAAATTAAAAATAAATTTAATGAGTAAATAGTTAAAATTGAGTAGACGAACGAGTTATACAACTTTGATGATGATAACTTTCGAAATTACAATGTTTACGGTGTCTTTTGGAAGTTATAATACAGCATTTGTTTTGAGTATCCTACTAGACAGCTTAGTACAAATTTGAATTAATAAAATATTATCATAGTATTGATGATCACATGAGTGAATGATGAGCCTTATCACTGAGTTATAAATTAAAAATATATTTTGAATCTGTATATGGAATGGATTTAAAAATTAACATATAGTTTTCAATTGTTTTTGTAAGTAAAAAATATATTTTGAATCTATATATGGAATGGATCTAAGAATTAAGATATAGTTTTCAATTAATTTTTTTAAGTATATTGAAACAAAGTCTGTTTTATAAAGCTTTCTATAATTATTCATACACTAATAAAAGTAATATTAATAAAAATTAATAAATTATTAATCTAAATTAATTTAATTCACTGTGTGAAAAATGTTTTAAAAAAACAAGTAAATAAAATTATTAAGTAGTGGATGAAAAAAACTGTTGGAGGAAAGAGGGAGGCATGAAGATGTTAAATGTTTTAAATGTAAAAATAGTTGAAACTATAAAGACATTACAAATACTATTTGTGGTGGTTGAGATGTGAGAAAATATAGTTCAGGTTGTCAGTTCAAATTACCCTCTAGCTTTATTTTTAATATTATCATTTCTAAGTACTAATTACGAAGTTTACATCGATGATAAAAGTTTAAGGCTGTGAAATGAGTTCAAATAATGTTAATGATTAGGAATATGATTTCTATTAAAAATTATTATTCTTTTTAGAGGATTAAACCTTTAAATTTTTCATAGAATAAGTTGTGAGTCCAAACTATAATTAGAAATTCAATTAATAAATAAATTATAATGAATTTTATGTTAACCTTATGGAAAGAAAAGAGACCCTACGAATTAATATTTTTAGGAACACTAAAAATTAATATATCTACTCTCATTATAGGAAAAAGGAGGCAAAAAAAGAATCACAAGGGAAAGGTAATGTTGTTTATATGAGAATTTATGAGCTGTGTTTGATTATTTATATGATTTTGTTTATATAAGAATTTATAAGTTGTGTTTGATGAGGTATATGATTTCCAATCATCTATCTTAAATGGGTTAAGATTAGGTATGGATTAGTCTATATGTGATAAGATTTTTTGGTAGTAGGCTTGTATTATATGTATGAGAAGATTTCATGTCTTTCGTATGATCTGTAAAGGCTATACTAAGTTTTACAATATATAAAGGTCATTTAAGGTTTATTTTGCCTTATGTGTTAATTCATGTGTTAAATATAAAGTTTATACATGTATAAGTTTATCTAAATGTATTTTTTAGTACAAAGGGTGAAAAGGCTTTAATAGCCTATAATACATGAACTAGAGATATGAATTAGATTGAAATTTATATATTCCAAGTACATGAAATTTATAAGATTGAGATTAACATAATTTCACGATGTTATTAAGTTGAATTCATATATGAAAGTCCTAAATGAGAATAAAAAGTTTGTTCCAGTGTAGGATGAATCATATTTAAACGAGATGTTCAAGTGAAGAACTGCTTGAATTTCTTATTTAAAAGCCGATTAGAAATGGGCATATGGGAAAGATAAGTATTCATGTAATTTGGCATACACAATATGCTTATATGTATTCTTTATTGGTTATTATACAAAAGTGTAAAGAAAATATGGAGGAAAGCTAAAGGAAAAAGATAAGTAAGTCCTTCAAAATTTTATTTCAAAAGAATTTTATGGCAAGAAAATCTGTTCTTGTTTTTTCTTTTACAAAAGGATATTTACTGACAAGTGATTATTTTATTTTTCTATATTTATTGGCAAAGAAGTACAAAAATGAATTATTTTATTTAAATGTCTCTTTAAATCAATATGCATCATAAATGTATTTAGGGATGACCATTATTCTATGCATACATTCAAAAAAATGCTTTTAAATATGTTTTCACAAAATAGGTATTATGTACAAACCTTGTTATCGTATTGAGTTGGCAAAACTCATTTTATGTTGTAAAATATATATGATGCATGTGTAAATGACATTCATGCATGGAAAGAGAATTTAGGATGTTCATCAAGTTGTAAGTTGGATATTCTGTCTATCTTGATGTAGCTTACCTTGATTTTGTTTATTTAAACGAGAACAAATGAACTTAAAAACATTCGAATTGAATCAAATGACCTGAATTAGATAGAATGAACTTCGATTTCTTAGCATTGAGTACAACTCAATCTAATTGACTTGATTTGAGTCTAACGAGAATGAACAAACTTTAACACATTCGAGTATATTCAAAGCAACTAAATCAAACGAAAGGAACTTCAATCAACTAGAATTAACTACAATCCCTTGATTTCGTTTTATTTGAATGGGAACGAATGAACTAAAAAGAATTTGAATCCAATCAAATAAATTGAATTAGATAGAATGAACTTCGATTACTTACAATTTAGTACAAGTCAATCTAATTGACTTGGTTTGACTCTAATGAGAATGAGCAAACTTTCGGCACCCTTCAACAGAAAGGTTTTCATAAGTAGATGATTGCTTGGTAAGTGTTGTCTATTGGAAAATTTTATGGATGAATGATCATGTGGTAAGTGTCATCTGTCAAATGAGGAATAAGTTGTGATGCACGTATGCACTCATTTCATAATGATACACGCATAATGGAAATTTAAGAATTTTATGTTTTCAACTTATGCAATGGATTATGGAATTATATGTTTTTCTAAATGCTTGTTTACTAAGTATTTTATACTCATTATTTTCAAAAAACCAATGAAAACAAATGATGCAGACTTGATAGAGGAGTCTCCATTACTAATTAAGTAGTGAAGATATGATTTGTAATACGTTTGAGGTATTTTGAACCTTAGAATATATTTATTAAAATTATATGTTTCAAGTTTAAATTGGTTGTGTTGAAGTTATACCGCATAGAAGTTACCTTTTCATGTAAGGTATTATTGTATAAAAGATATACTAGATAAACTAAAGTGGATATGAATAAATTTAGTAGTCCATGTTGGACTATTTAATAATTATCAGGTTTTGTCTTCCATAAACTTCAACGGCATGTTGAAATTTCACATTGTGGCACACTCACGGTTCAAGGCGTTACAAGATAAGTGATGTGACAAGATTTATGTGTTATATTTATGATTAGAATTGTGATTAGTGGTTTAGGTTAGTAATTCTAACAACTTATAAATTAACTTGTATAAAGGATTTTTAGCATGAAACTTTTTCTAGAAACTTATGATATATTCACTGATCAACAACCAAAATTTAGTATTAAAATATTTAGCAAATTCGAATCCTACAAGTTACCTTAATTGATTTTTCATAATTTTTGTATAAAAAGTTGGAGCTAAAAATTTCTATGATGCAAATAGCATAATGAATTTCACTTAAAAATATAAAAATAAATTTTCATGTAATATGAATATAGGTAAAAAAAATATTGTGATCTGTACTAAATCTACATACACATCCCTGTTCAACAGAATTAAAATACATAAAAAAATATAAATAGTAAGTATTTTATATTGAAATTATTTTATTTGATAAATATATGTAATTTTTGGCTCATGATAAAAATTTTAAACTTAAACTACTGGATTTGATCATAAAGAAAAATCAAAAGATCTTAATGTGTCTGATTTCAAACATTACAGGTGGATTGAGAAATAACTAAAATAAAGTTTTAAACTTTAATAATTATCAAAAGTGACATGGTTAGTTAAAATATATAAATATTAACTTAATTCATGTAGAAAATTTTCATAAAGTATTTGAAACTTTTTTAAATTAAATTAGATAAAAATATATTGCCGAAATTTAATGTGATCAAAGGAGGGCCGGCCTGTGATTATATGAAGTTTTTGAGATAAAATATTTGTTAAATAGTAATTAATACTATCCAAACAATGTTTAGCAATTAAAATTGAATATTTATAAGATTGGATACAATGTAGAAAAATATAAATCGAAAGCTGAATGGTAATTTAGTAGTTCTATAAACATAGCTCCATCTTAAATTAATTATTTTTATTAACTTGTCGAAAGTAATATTTTAGAATTAATAAAATTTATTATAAATGATCATTTTAGAATAACTAGATTTAAAGAAAATATTTTGAGTAAATTATAAAAATAGAGTATATTATTTATACAATGTAAGATGGAATATTATGCTAAGCCATAATTAGACAAGTTAATTTAAATTAAAAATATTGATAAAAGAAAAGTGTTATTTTTTAGTATGATAATTTGGATATTATAGAAAAATACGATACAAGAATCAGATCCAAGATTTACAAAAGGAAAGTGGAGTTTCTTTTCTCTTCCCATTTGGGTTTTGATAATGTTGTGTTATTTTGAACATATATGTTTTTATGCCATTATTTTTCTAATTTTTGAGTGAAAATGAATATTATTCATTATGATGATTTATTATAATGCTAAGTTTGACCTTTATTCATGCTAGTATTATGCATTATGGAATTGGCATTTATTGCTTAAGATGCTGCATATTCGTGAGCCATGGTTGTAGTTATGAATTTGTGAAGTATTGTTATTGGACCATCGATGACGACCGTCAGCACATCCTCACTGGAGATCAGGATATGATAGCTTGGGTGGAATCAGTTCAAACATACCTATCTAACCACTTTGGATTTGCTAGGTTGCAAACATGATTTGTCTAGCCCTTATGATTTAGTTAATGTATATTCTAAATTGTAGGATTGGTAGTTCTCAACGTAATGGTTGGTGCCAGAGCCATTCACACAATGTGGTATGGCGTAGCTACAACTATGTGAAGAGCGTAATATAGTATTGTTACACTTCCAATTTGAATAGAGGTATTTCCCAATCTACTCATTGGTTTTGAATTTGCAAAGCATTGTTGTTAGACCATCAATGTCGAATGTCAGCGCATCGTCACTGGAGATCGGGATGTGATAACTTAGGTGGCATCGGTTCAAACATGCCTGTTTAACCATTTTAGATTTGTTGGGTTGCAAACATAATTTGTTTAGCCCTTATGATTTGGTTAATGTATATTGTAACCATGGGCCTTATTGTTCTCAACATAATGGCTGATGTCAAAGTCATTCACGTAATGTAGTATGACATGGCTACAGCTATGTGGAGAGCATAGCAGAGTATCAGTTACACTTCTAGTTTAAATAAAGGTATTTCCCAGTCTATGCATATTATGTCAAGGTGGGTGACTCATATTATGATGGCCACCTAGATTAGACAGCAGGTTAGATTACTGAGCGAGATACTGAACCTCCCCATTGGCATTTGAGGACCTTTATTAAATTGATTAGAGAAACTTCATGTGTATAATGCATTGAAGCATGCTTACTCATTAACATTTGTTTCATATGGACTTAAAATTAATTTTGATTTATGATATAACTTATATTTTATCAACCCTTATGAATAGAGAAAAAACCCTTATGCGTACTGTTTATGCAAATTTTACTACTTTGTATTTATATACTTTACTTATCGAGTTTGTCCACATTCATCCCTTTTTATTTTAGTTGATAGGAAAAGCAAATGATGTAAGGCATGCAAGTCGCAAATGTACAAAGAAGAGTAGAATTCGACATTTATTTTGTGTTTGATATTTATATTGAGATAGGTTGGGGTAATTAGTGTATAGTTTTGTCTATGTGTTATTTGAGATAAGTGACGAAGAAGATTATATAGTCATTTTTTTGAGTTACTATTAGTAGATATAGAGAGCGATTGTAGTATTATATTTAACATCAAGATTTAATTATGCTTTCATCATATCATAACTGGTTATTTACCATTGATGATATTTATCCTTATTCTTGTAATTAGTTAAGTGCGCTTAATACCTACTAGTTTTTGGTACAGGTGGTCATGTGTTCCTTCATCCTGATTGATCTTGGAAAGACTTTAAGTAGTGACCATCAGTTGACCGGCGAAGTGTCATAATGAACTTCAAAATAAAATAATTACTTCTTGAGAAAATTTAAGATAGTCTCAAATAAGTTTATATCACATAGGATAAGATAAGCTCTATAATCAAATCTTAATTAAATGATAAATGTATAGTGAACTGCATCCCTCACTTATTCACATAGAACATTAGATCTACTCACAAATTTTATTTAAACATTCTCTTCAGGTAGGATTATAAAATATGTAAAACCATCAGAAAATTAGGTATGGTAGAGGAGTATTATATTAAGCCATATTATGCTAATACAACAATACCACTTTAAATCTCATTAATACCTAAAATCATTTAACCACATCAGATTTAACACCTCTAATCTCTCCTAAGTGCAATGTTAGACCTCTTCAACTCATTATTATATCAATGTTCGAATCAATATAATGGCCCAAGCAATGAAATAATTCTTAATATGATGTTAAATATTTTTTTAGAAACTCATATGATTTCATCGCAAACTTTTTACATGTTTTTGAAATAAATCTCTAACAATAAGCATGGTTAATAAATCTGTAATCATTTTAACTATTGAGATCTCATAAAAACTATTGAGGTATTCTTTAGGATTATTTGACACTTCTAAATGTTTTCTAGGAGAAAAAAGAGATGTATGTCAATATAATTTTCCCTTTATTTAGGACTTTTAGTATAAGCTAGTGTGACTATATTATCACAAAAGATTATAATAGTTTCATCCCAATATTTTGTAAATTGAAGGCCCTACAAAAATCTCTTTAGCTAAATAGCCTCTTGAACTACAAATGAGCATGCTACAATTTGTGACTCTATTGTAAATAAGAAAATGAAACAAATCATTACTTTTTATTAATATAAAAAATTATTGCTCCTCTAAAAATGAATGCATTACCTGAAGTAGTTTTATGCTAGTCTCTATTAGAAGATCCATCCGCATTAGTATACCCAACTACCTTGAAATTATTATCATGACCATGGTAACATAAAGCGTTCTTAGTAATCCATCGATGATAATGAAACATTCTCTTAATTGTTGTCCAATGTGCAATACTGGGATTACTTTGATATTGATTTACCATGCCAATCATAAAACAAATATTAGATCAAGTACACGTCATAACATTCATTAAACTTCCAACTACATCGGCATAAGAAATTTTTGCTATTTTTTTTGTCTTCTTCTAATTTAGTACAATCCTCTCCAATAAGCACTAAACTCTTCTTTATTAGAGTATCAACGGGTTTAGAATAATGCATATGGAATCGCTCTAAAATATTTTTAATAAAGTCATTTGTGACATTTACAAACATCTTTCAAAATGATATCTTGAAATCTTTATCCCAAGTATGTAATTTGTGTAACCTAAGTTCTTCATCTTAAATGTGGAGGATAACCACTCTTAGCAATGTTAATTAAGCCAAGCTATTTCTAACAATTAAAATGTCATCCACATAAAATGAAAGTATAAAAGATATTTAATTATTACAAGCCCGCTAAGAGAATGACTTCTTGAAATTAAAGATACTATTATCTAGATAATTTCTTTAGGTGATATATAAAATAGTTTAAGAGAAAAATTTTATGTTCATTTTCTTTATCCAAGTCCATGGGTTATTCCATATAGATCTTTTCATCTTGTTCTCTATTGATAATATTAGCTTTATATCAATTTGAAATAATTTCAAATCAAACTATATAAAAAATTATTAAAATAGGATGAATTGAACCAATTCTCAACACAGGAAAAAAGTTTCATCAAAATCTATATTTTCCAGTTGAGTATAGCCCGTCACCACAAGACTAGCTTTATACTTGTCAATTAACCTATCAAACTTGCACTTAACTTTAAATACTCATTCATTTCCAATAGTTTTATGCCCAAGGGAAGATTAAACCCTAAAGATATTGAATGTAAAATCTATTATTAGAGTGACTATTTTGTAAATTTTTTAAAATCCCTTTAACCCTTCTTCCCCACGCACGAATAGTTCCAGTAATCTACTTTGAAAAAAAAACAAAAGAGAAAAAGAGAAGAGATAGGAAAAAAAAGGTGATAAAGGGAGACAGAGACGAAGAGAGAGAGGATTTTAGAAGTGTTCTTATGGGATTTTAAATGGAGTGCTGATGGATTTTGTTTGGAAGAGTTTAAAGCTTGGAAAATTTAAGAAAAACACACATGAAAATTAGGTAAGCAATTTATTCTTAATTTTTCTTATGTAATGTATTATTTAATATATTATGATGATTTGGGAGTGGTTTGACATGGATTTATGATGTTAAGATTAGAAAGTTTTAAATTTTAATAAAAAGGGAATTTTCTATAATAAAATAGGAGAATGAAATTTTAATGGATAACCTTAAAATGATCTTTTATAATCAAAATAAAACAATTATTTTTAGAAATTTTGGGTGATGTTGAAGATGGGTGTCTCAAGATAGTGTTTAAGACTTAGGAATGAAAAAATGGAGGTATTTGATGATGAGATTAAGGGAAAAAAATTTAGAATGTTATTTGAAATGTTGTTATTATTATTTTGGTGTAGATTAAAAGTAAAGAAAACATTGGAGTTTTGTTGAGCCTAAACTTAGATATTTAAAAATTTATATGAAAAGTACATATGATCTTTTTACTTTTATTTGGATACTTATAAATGTTTAATTATTATAGACAAGGATGTTTTGTGATGATTTAGATATTTTATTTGGTTTTTTTTTTTTGAAAATTTTCTTTCTTAAGCTGTATGATTTTCATGTTGTGGAATATCCACATAAAGTCTTTATGAGGTTTAAAGTTACTTGACTTTATTAGAGCACTATTCACCTTTTATAGCTCTTATGTCCTTCGGCTGACATGTTTCCATTAGCTATGCCTTCCTTCTAGGTGCACATTTGAGGGTACTTGATGCTTTACATCTAGTACATGACTCATTCTAGAGTTTGATTAGTTATTTCTATCCAAATGGCTTCAAGCGAGATGTCCATCCGTTGATCCAAGGTTTAGTTGTGCAAATTGGCAACTTAAATTGTCAAAGGAGGAAACTAAGTGAGTATATTTAAGTTTTATGTGGAAAAGAATAGTCTATAAATATGAATGTTGGTCCCGAGTTGATGGTTAAACCCAAGAGGGGAGGGGTGAATTGGGTTCTTTAAAAAATCTTAGGTAAATCAAAAATCTTAACCCCTTAAAAAATTAATCCCCTTTTGAAAGCAAATGGAAAGCAATTAAGATAAAGCAGTAAAAAAAAATAGAACACAAGATTTATAGTGGTTCGGGCAAACCTTCCCTACTCCACTCTTCCAAGCTCACACTCCGTTGTGAC
>JAXCLR010000001.1:22268811-22300044 GCA_035584095.1 Annona squamosa
GGCTCTTTGAAGTCGATCTTGGAGTCGACTTGGGGAACGACTTGGCCTTCAGACTTGATTTTCTTCAAATGTATATTTCTTAAGACATTTCACAAACTTGTTAGTAGCCAAGACTTTTCTCAAATTGATTTGTTAATCATCAAAACATAGATTTAGCTAGTTTTCCTCATATTTCCAATAGAAGTCACAAATCAAGTTGACTTCAGTAAGGCATCTAGGTCACATATTTCTATTGACTAGTTTGCAGTAGGTGAAGTTGTACGTGAAGTCAACTCCAGGGTGTTATTTGAGTCAAGTTTGAAACTAAGGCGAGTGTAGTTCAAGACTTGAGTTTGAAGGAGCTCAAGAGCCAAAGTTTAAATTTTCAAGCCTACAACATTCAGCGAAGTTGTATACCCAAGTGGGCTTAAGGAAGTACTTAAAGAGCATAAGTGTTAATTCATTTTTATACTATGTATTTTGGATATTAATTGGATGATAATTTGACTTATTGATATGATTTGAATCATATATTGATTGATTTAGCATTGTTTAGCACAAAATGCTCTTGATTGATTGATTCATGCAAAGTTAAGTAAAATTGATGCAACACAACCTATTGTGAGAAGATTTGAAGCATGAGGACCGAAACCTATTCAAGTTGATAATCTAGAAGAATCAAGAGGAGGTAAAACGTGTTTTACTTAAGACCTAAATTCTTCCTACGCCTAGTTGGAAAATCTATGCTTGCGTGATTCATATGCAATGTATTAACTTAAGTAATTCGTATGTAAAGCATTATTTTTGTGTAAATTCTAGGACCTAAAATCTTCTTATGTCTATGTAGTTGCACAATTGCGTTGGTTTTACATCAATCTTTTAAGGAGCATTATAAAAACAATACTTAAAGTCACTTTTATACTATTTATTTTGGATAATAATTAATAAGAATCTGAGTGTTTAAGATGAGTTGAATCATATTTTGATTGATTTAGCTTTATTTACCATAAAACACTCACAATTGATTTGTATGTGCAAAATTAAATGAAATCAGAGCAAAGAACGCATGATTCTTGAAGAGTCGAAGCATGAAGACTAAGAGGCACTCAATTTGATGATTTCAAAGAATTAAAATGAGACACAACAGTGATCAAAGTAGCTTAGAAATCCAAGACCTAAAAACCTTTTAGGTTTGGTGCATAATTTTCCAAGCAAATTGAGCATTCCAGAAGACCATACGATTTGAACTATGTGGATCTGGTTGTTACATGGTTCAAACTGTGTTGACCCTTGGTTACACAAAATAATGCGTAATTCAAACTCTTTAAAAGGCTATGAGATCTCTATAAAACACCTCTTAAAAATGTCCCAAGGCATCTTAGAACATTCTTTGAGCTAGGGTTGAGGTCTGGGAGTAAGAGGAGTGAAAAACACAAGGCGAGAAGTGAGGCAGCGAGTTGCTTGGAGCGGTACAGAATTCATTGGGGCTTGTGATCAATGATATTTTCCTTTCTTTCGTTCTTTTGATTTTAATTATCTTGTTTATGATGAATATTAGATATAATATTATTTCGTGTTTAATTTTGATTATTAAAATATTAGGTTAAACCCATTATATAGGGTTTAGGATGTAGCATGCATTCAATTTAGTTGATATTATGGTTTGATTATGTAAGGTATTTTATGTTAATTTAATATCTTATGTTCTTAATGCTTATTAGGTGTATAATACCACATTTTGACATGATTCTTATATATTAGGTGATGGAAACGAAAGGTGAAAGTCTAATATACGATAATCAAAATATTAAATCTGAAAATTTAAGATCATGAAAATATGCATGACGACCTTGGAGAATTTTATGAACTTTCCTAAAACTTAATGGATTTTAATTAACTTGATCTCATAAAAATAGATAGTTAAAAAGATTAAGGTCCGCCACGTAGGTTTCGAAAGAAGGTACAAAGATAATATAGAGATAATTCTACTTTAACACATAATATTCAAATTAAATAAGCACTCTGTGTATCCGTTGCAAATTTCGTATGTAAAATTCTAGATCTTAGATACTCATATCCCTTGACTTTTAATTTCTCATTGTGTTCTTAAGATTAACCTCTTCTTTTATTATTTCTTTCCTTTCACTCTATTCTCCTTGAATTTAATATAAGTGCTTAAATCTAATGTTTTAAGTCTTGAATTTTCTGTAGGATTGATATTTTATATACTATAATCTATGACTTGTGTACTTGCATAGAAATTATAAATATTTGTACACATCCCGGAGCATCTTAGAACATTCCTAGAGCTTGCTTTAAGATTTGAGGATGATAGAAGGCACAGAGTGCGAGGAAAGAAATGAGGCAGTGCACTACTTAGAGTTGTCAAACACTATTGAAGCGTCCTGTAAGGACAATGTATTTTATTTTATTTTATTTTCATTATAACCCTTCTCTATTTATGAGATAACTTATGAACATGCCACTAGGAGTTTATAATATTAATAGATACATAACATATATGAATATGGTATCTAGGGGACATATAGTGCATATATGCATGTATTATGATCTTAGCACATTGAGTATAAATTTAAATGTGTATGATTAGTGTGTCATTGTTGAGCACTGTAACTATTTTTTTCCTTCGCAGAGTAAGTATAGGGTTTGATCTGACCGGTCAGGTTGCAGGGGTGAAGGGGGCAGCGCCCCCGGAGAAATTTTTAATTATTAAGTTATAGGAGAGGGAAATTAAATTACTAATTATGACTGGACCTGACTCATGCCCCGACCCGACTCAATGGGTTCAATTAACATGGGTGCCCCGCGCTTTAGGACTTCATTTCCCATTTTGCGCCTGACTATGCTTCCTTTTTCTCCTTTTCTGGTTCTTCGCTCCTCCTCTTCTTTCTCTTCCACTCAGTTCGAACCACCCGTGGATCTCTTAAGGAAAACTATACCAACTTCCTTGAAGGTCATAGATTCTAGTCTGGGAAGCTCCGAGACTCCGAATCTCTACGATTCACATCTAGGGTTGCTGTTTTGGGAGAAATCACGTCAAGGTAAGTAGATGTCGCCCCTTTTCAATTTAGTGATGAAATTTTATGTTAAACGTGATGTGAGGCTGGTGGGAATGAGTAGCGCCTGACAACTCCATGGTATGAGGCATAGGGTTCGTAACAGTTATGGTTCATGGGAAATTTACTTTGAATGTGCGATTTCTATGATGTAAAAGACTTCTTAGCAGTTTTTATATTGTTGAAATGTGACATAAATTGATTTGCCTCAAACAAGAGTATGAATCAAAGGTTCTTTCATTTCACATCTATCATGTGTTTGATAAAATATTTATGTGACAGATTTATATGTTGAATTTGAATTGTGTTGATGTTGTATGTGCAGTTTGCGACATGTTTCCTTGTCTGTTAAGTATGATGTGTTATTTCAAATGGTTGGTTGTAAAAAGGTTGTTCATGGCCCCTGATTGACATGAGGAGAGGGTTGTTTATGACCCTTGATGGACATGGGTAGATGATTGGTTGTGTTGTTCAATTTATATGTGGTTATATGCATATGATCTTGGGAGTGGGTATTGGACTCATATGTATTAGGTTCATCACTATACGAGTATCCATCATTATACTTATTTCCACTTTGTGCTAACCACTATCTACTTGCTGGGTCTAATAATCATATATGTAGACAATTATTTAGGTGGATTCACTTTGACAATTATAATGTATTTGGTGTTTTGGATTGGATTATAATCCCTGTGGATGCACATATTCATGATCATTATATTTGCTTGATGTGTAAGGGTAATATTCAATGATTTTCCTTTTATATGAATGTCCTTATTATATAAAGATACAAGTATATAAATATAGGATTGAATGTTACAGATTGAAATATTTATGAATATCAGGTCATGTATTCCATATTACCCCTTGTATGTTATGGGGAGATGCTACCGAATTTTTCTTAAGTTGTGTAACACCCATTGACTAGTTCTTGAGTATTTCTAGGAATGGGGTGTTACACTTTCATACCAATAGATTTTCTTTTTCTTTTTTTCTTTTGAATATATTGTCTTGTTTGTTATATGTGGGATACAATTTTATTTTATATTTGAATTTTATCATAAATATGCTAGACTAAATCATTAAACTAATATTTAGTATGTAGCATGCGTACAATGTAGCGAATATTGTAGTTTTGATTTATATATGAAGAATATTATGTGTTAATTTAGTACGTTATGATTTAATAGTTGCTCGGTGTGAAGGCTTATACTTTGGCAATGATTCTCATATATTAGGTAAAAGAACTAAAAGGTGAAAGTCTAATATAAGATAATCAAGATATTAAACCTAAAAATCTAAGACCATAAGAGTAAGTATAATAAGTTTGAGGAATTCTATGAACTACCACAGTACTTAATGAATTTTAAATCAACTTAATTCGATTAGAATAGGTGGTTAAAAAGATTAGGCCTTATAAGTTTCAAAAGAATGTGTAATGATAATTTCAGATTAATTCTCCTTTAATATATAATATTCAGATTAAGTAAGCACTCCATGTATTCGTTGCAAAAAATTTATGTGAAATCCTAAACTTTAGGTACTCTCATTCCAGGATTTCTAATTCCTATTCTATGTTTTTAAGATTAACTTTTTTTCTTGTTATTTCCTTCTTCTTATCCTATTCTCTTGATTTTGCTTGTTAAGTATTTAAATCTAATGTTTTAAGTCCCAAATTTCTTATAAGATTGATATTTTTATGCATTATGATTTATGACCTGTGCACTTGTGGAGAGATTGCAACAATAAGCAATGAAGCAAACTCTTAGGTGGAAGATCAATGCCCAAAGTTGTACCCCAAGTCGATCCTAGTATGCAACTTGGGTAAAGTCACTCCCAAAGTTGACTTTAGATGCTACTTGTGTTGTAATGGTTGGAAAAATTCAAATGTTGGCACATTAAATGTGCATCACCTTCCCTCTGATATTGAAAATAACTCTGTATCTATTTAAGCCACATCAAGAGGAGCTATGAGGATTAGTTAAAATATTAATTGAGCTTTTATTTGACCATGTTCAAGCTACTAAGTTTGCATTGATTGTTCTAAAAGAGCAACTCTCACTTCTACTGCAAAGAGCTGCAAGTTTCATCTTCTCAAAAGTCCTCTCAAGTGTTTCAACTATTCTACACAAATTGAAAACATATAGATTCCTTGGCCTAATTCATTTTTGTTATATTATGATATTTACTTAGTATTGGAGACCAAAGACAAGTTGAGATAAGTAGTGTACAGTTGAAGTAGAACTCACTATCTACTCGTGCGTTTGTTACAGTTGAAGTAAAACTTAAATTTTGATTTGCAATTCTATATGTTGAGTTTACAAATTAAATCATTGAAAATTTTATATTAGAGCCTTAAGAAGCCATTAGACAAATTGCACAATAAGATTTTGCTGAAAGAAGACAAATCATGTTGACCAAAGGAAAGTCTAGAAATTTTCTTTCTAATAGAAGAAAAACACACCAAAATAATAGAAGAAGCATATGATCTCAAAGAACTGGTCTAGATTTCAAGCAGATCAAGAAGTCATTTTTCAAATTAACTTAAGAGATTTTTAATTGGAATCAAGTTGAACACAAATTGCCAAGTTTCATTGTAAATGGCTAAACATTCATTCTAACTTGGGATGATAGGAGCGATATAAGAAGATCGCCTAAAGCCACCTACACAATGGTCAACATTGAGAATTGTAGTACTAATTACTCCAAATCATAAAATGAGGATCTAGTGTTTCCCTGCAACCTTAATAATCATCGTAATGATCACAAGGCATCTTTAAACAAGAAGCAACTATTATTTGAACTAATTTATTGAACTATGAAACTTCTAAAGTCAAATTTCCAATGAGTCTTAGCAAGTATCGTCACTCCTAGAGCCGTCAAAGCTCTAAACTTTCCTTTCTCATTAATTTTATTGTAATTTTTAGAGTTATTACACATCTAAGAGTATAACTTATACATTCGTGTGCGAGGATATCATTGTACTTTTGCTTTTCAAGCGGCATTATCTTTTGCGAACTTTCTATCTATAGAAAGCAAGTCAACTTCTATCAGGGTTAATAGGAGCAAATTGTAAGGTTAGGTGGTGATTTTAAGAAACCAATAGTAGTTGTAATCATTGTGTTAGATTTGTATAGCGAAATTTGTAGTTGTAATCATCGAGAGTGAAGTAGACATTGTGAGGATTCTTTACCCAAATTACTATGAATGCTCTAGTCTTTCTTGATCCGTGTGATTGCTTTCTTACTTCTGTTCAGCTTTCTCTATCACATAACTTCCACTAGAGTATACACATTTGATTTTCAATAATCAATAATTTTCGGTGGTAAAAATGACTTAGATACCCCCAAAACTATTAATCTTGTAAATAAAAAATATATAAATAAGTAAAAATTGTTAAATTTGATATAAATATTTAAGGAGAATATTTTCATGAAAAATAGAATTTTTTAGCCTAGTCTTTGCTGGTGTATTTTTCTTTTGCCAACAATAGTGCCAACTAGTGATTCACCCACAATGGAAGATACCGAACCTGAACAAGGTGAGTACAAATTCTAGCCAACATTGTAGCCTGGTTCAGCAAGCTTTAGTTGGACCTAAGTAAAACTAGACTGGTGGAGCAAATATTTTTGGGTTACTGAACGGATAGTGGGAATTCGATGTGGCCTAGCCAACTTTGATGGCCAATCACCAAGATGAAACCGGTGACCAAAGAAAATCTTCTGAAGGACGAGCATAGATGATTTATTGCGAGCTAATAAGCATGGAGGTGCATTTAGGGAAGATGACTCCATAAGTTAGTGGTCCACTAGATCGTCAAAATTTTTATACTTGTGGCCTTGTAACACAAAGAATGACTTTTTAAAATACAACATAACAGAACTAGTAATGATCTAAAATAAAAAGATAACATTTTAATATGTTTGGGATTTTACCAATTATTAATATGAAAAAGTTATTACAAATACGAAAATATTTTTTAAAATGCACTTGCAAAAAGGTGGAAAGATTAAAAAAAAACTTTTTAAATTATTAAGCACGTTTGAGAAGTGATAAAACTTTTGTATGAAAATTTTTTAATGTAAACGTTGTCAAAATGAAAGAAAATGATGTGATATGATAGAGACAATAATGAGGAGTAAAGATAATAAAGTTAAAATAAATGAGTTAGTTGTATAGTTAGTTGTATAGAAATGATTGAAAAACAGAATGGTTATATAGAAAAATGTAAATAAATAATTAAAAAATAAAGTAGTTATGGAGAGTGAAAAGTTTTAAGTGTAAATGTTTTAGCTTCACATGTTTTACCCATTACCAAAAACACCCATTATATAATAATCTAATGAGACAACATAAAAAATTGTTTTAAGATGAATTTGTAATTATATTGAAAAATATTAATAATAATCCAAAAGGAAAACATAAAATTTAAATTTGTAAATGTATTTATTTTTCATTACCAAAAGAAACAAAAATTTATGATAAAAAGAAACAAAAACTAATTTGTGAAAGATATTACAGCATAATAAAAATAATCTATGTGACAACATAATAAATGATTTTTAATTATATTATAACATGACAAATAATAATAATCTAAAATGAAAAATAAAAATTTAAAATTTAAAATATTTACTTTTATTAACAACAGAAATAAAAATAATTTGTTAAACACATCATGACTAATAATCTAAGGTGACCCTAAAAATTATTTTTAATTGTTTTACAACACATTAATAATAATTTAAGTGAAAATATAAAATTAATCAAGCAAGATGGAAGAATGATAGTACTTATTTTTTATGACAAAATTGTGGACATAGGTCCTCCTTGGGAGATGAACCTCACATTCATTCCAAAAAATAGAAGTCTTTACAAGATTCAAAAAGAATATCATGTGGAAATTCTCCATTGTCAGCATATTCCTAAACCCTATTTCAACACCATTTGTGCAGTACATTAACCACATTGTTACCAACGCGAGAAACATATGTAAATTCACAAAATCTGAAATTGAGTCTTGCTTCATTGATTTTCTCCAATAGACGGGCTACTAAAGATAGAATTTAGCTAGCACCATCAATCATAATCTTCAAAATAAGAGATTCACTTTCACATATTACTTCATAATAATTTAAATTAACTAGCCACAAAACACCAAATAGCATACTATATGTTTCAAGCCATAACAGATCTGTTTTGCCACCCCACACCCAACATCTTATTGCCACCAGCTCACCATTCCAATCTCTAATCACTGTCCCTATTCCAGATCTATTCTCCTTACTACAAATACCTAAATCTACATTCATTTTAAACTTATTTTGAGGTGGAGGTCTCCATGTTGCTTGAATTATCAGCTCACTCTCATTTCTTTGCATCAACCAATGTGCTGAATTGTATTGATGAATGAAATTCCTACACTAATTTGGAGTATTAGCGAAAGATGGGAAGATAAGTCTATTTATGGTAGCATTTCTATATTGCCACAATCACCAGCATGTAACAATAAATAAACAAAACAGAGATTTCAGATCTACCCACTTGAAAGTGTCTAATAGTTTAAGTAAATTTGTGGGTGATCTATGAGCCAATAGACTTATTAGATGAGGAACAAAAGTTACCTTTGTACAGTGGCATCTACGAGCCTTAAGAAACCAATCTTCATCTTCAACATGACAAAAGTCAGATGTAACTGGGAATTAAATTCCTCTCTTTTGAAGATTTGTTTTTGTTGGCGGAGAATCATTTATCAATCTCTAACCAAAGATCAAAACTTTTGGGGGAAGTTTGAGTTTTTACAACATCTGATAATGTTCAATCTCTTCTCTCTTAGTTGGGAATCAATGTTATAATCTCTATCCATCTCTCTTTGCCAAAGGTGATAAGCAGATTTTACTATAAATTTTTTATCCTTTTCAATCTCCAAAATACATTATCTTATGTTTCTTGAGATAGTAAAGGAACCCACTTTACTTTATCTCATCTAGAATCCCCAACAACTCTCTAAATTTTCCATTCACTCCACCTTCAGTTTTGCTTATCAATAAATTCATCCACCTTTATATCTTCAGGAATATTCATCATCAAAGGTCCAGCCTTTAACAATTTCTAATCCATCCATTTGTCTACAACCAAGTCCACTCAAAGGTCATTCCGAATATGCCACTTGCTCCCTAATTTTAGTAGATCCCTAGCTTGCATTATGTTCCTCTATGTGAGTGATGAATACAATTCCAAAAGTCACAATGTCTACAATATGTGGCTTTGAGGATTTGGAAACGCAATGAACTCTATTGGGTATCCAGCCTCTATGCTTGTTTTACCAAGAGAGCAAAGTTAAAAGTTGTTAACTCTATAAACCCCAACCTCTTATCTTTAATTTGCACATACATGACAAAGAGATCCAATTTATCTTCCTCCTACCATTTTTATTACCCACCAAAATTTTCTTATCATTGCATTTAGTTTTGCACATAACTTCCTGTGAAGAACAAATAAGGTCATTGCATAATTTGGAATTGCTTACGCCACTGCTTTAATAAGGACCTCTTTACCACCTAATGAAAAGAATTTTCGTTGCCATAATCAAAGCTTTTTCTACACCCTTTCTTTAACACTCTAAAATATTTGCACTTTTGACCTACCAAGCCAAGTGAGCAAGCCAAGGTATATTTGGATCAACCTGCTTCAAGCTCCAAATATCCCAACAACCTCAGCTTTAGGGAGGCCTTTGTGTTTTTACTAAAGAAAAAAGTCATTTTGTCAATATTTAATTTTTGTCCTGTGCATTCATCATATGAGGATGATCTTCATCTGCCCCACTTATTTTATTGCTTTTGCAAATAGGAGAATATCATTAGCAAAGAATAAATAGGAGATAGATGGTGCCCATTTACTAACTCTTAAGCCACTGATTAACGTGCCTTCCTGAGCAACTGTTAGTATGGATGATAGATCTTCTGTACACATAGACAAAGGTATAAAGATAATGGGTGTCCTTGTCTAATACACTTGCTTGCTAAGAAGGATTTGGTTCTAAAGTCATTCACCACCCCACAAAAAGCAGCTATTAAGATACAAGAAAATATCCAATCTATCCAAATATCATTAAACCCCCCAATATTTCATGGCTTGACAAAGGAAATCTCACTCCACTCAACATAAGCTTTTGTCATATTCAGCTTTATAGTTACCTCCTCTTGCTTGCCCTTTGGTTTTCATTATAGAGTGTGCAAAGCTTCGTAGCCAATTAGTATATGGTCTATTATAAGTCTACCAGGTACAAAAACACTCTTATTTTCTTAAATAAGTTTGAGAAGATAAGTCTTGACTCTATTTACTAGGATTTTTACAAAAAATTTATAGCTAACATTATATAGGCTAATTAGTCGAAAATTCCCCATACCACAAGCACATGACATTTTTGGGACCAAAACAATCTCTATTTGATTTATTCCTTCTATCCACCCCCTTCTCACATTGCAATCTTTAATCTTTATAAAGTTCTTAAGAGCCCTTAAACTTTCTTCCCCAATACTACCTAACAATGTTGGTACAATCTTGATGGCCAATAATCTGGACCTGGGGCTTTCCAAGGAGTCATTTCCTTGATCGCATTATGAGCTTACTCCTCTAAGAGTGGAGTAGTCAAAGTTTTGTTATCTTCTAATGTAATGCACTGGTGAAACATAAAAGTGATTCTCTCTATATTATGCACCCTCAAACATGAATAAAGAATCAAAATATCTCCATTCAACTCCTTCCAACTCAGCTTGAGTGGTAACTCAATTGCCACTTTCATCCATCAATTGTGAAATGGTATTTTTTTCTCCTTCTATCCAAAGTCCCTTGATGAAAATACTTTGAATTTCTATCACCATGCTATAACCAATTGATTCGGGACCTTTGTTGCCAAAGAATTTTTTCATCTTCTAAAAACCTCTTAATTTGCTCTTTAGTTTTTCTGATTTCCATATCCCGTTTGTTTAAAGCCTTCGATAATCTGAGGCGGTAAATAGATCTTTTTTTCATATATTCTTCTTTTTATATTTCCTCTAATTCCATTTCTGTAAGGTTGTTTCACACCACACTAGCTTATATTTGATAAGCCAAGAGACAGATCCTCACCATCTTGATTGCCTACCCATATATGATGAATGATACTATTCACTTGCTTATCCCTTTGCCAAAAGGCTTCATATCTAAATTTCTTTGGAGGCTTTGAGCAATTAGATTGGCTTATCAAGGTAACATACAACAGATTATGATTTGAAACAACCACAAGACAGTGGTTATTTCTTACTGAGGAGAATACATCAAATTATTCAGTTGTTGCTAAAGCTCTATTAAGGTGACTTCCACTCTTCCCGCTCCCCTGTTATTATTTCTCCACGTAAAGGTTGGCCCAATAAAACCCAAATCCTTCAATTCGCAGTCATCAATGGCTTCCCTAAATAGCTGCATTTTACTTCCTCTCAAAGATGAGTACAATGGTATCAAGAAATTTCCACCGCTGCATTAAGATCTCCAACCACCAATCAAGGACAATTGCTCTAAGGATGCATGATAGATTCCCAGATTCAACCCTTCTATGTACCTCTGGAGATTCATAGAACCCTGTAATCTACCATAAACTCCGACCTGCAATCTTTACCTCTGCATCAATGCGATGATAAGAGTATGACTTGATGTTTATGTCTTAATCCCTCTTCCATAAGATCGCTTAGCTACCCCTTCTTTCCACATAGTCTATTGCAAGGCGACATTCAAATCTGAATTTCTTTTTTATAGTCTTCGTCTCCTCTTTCTTCCTTTCTGTCTCCGATAGAAATAGGCAAACAAGATTTTTTTTTTTCCTTAACAAGATCAAGGAGGTGAGGAATTGTCCATGGATTCTCAAGCCCATGACAATTCTAAGCCAAAACAACCATTTAGTCTAGGCGGGGCTAAGAAGATTTCTCAACCTTCACCAACTTTAGTATAATCTCCTCTGCATCCCCCTGACTTTTGTGTCTCTATTGCTGCCCTGTTTCCAACATTTCTTCCATTTCTTCTTTCCATTCTCTGCATCGAATTCTTCCTTGGCTATGATGAGATCTTTTTGACCATTCCCCTTGTTCACTATCCCCTTTTAATCTCTCCAATTTCTTTCAGCTTCTTGCAAGACTTGGTTGGATTGGTTCATTTATTTGTTTTCTTATTTGTGTGTCCTTACCACAACAACCATAATTATTTTTGCTTAATCAATGTTGTCAGAACCGAACTGATGATTGAACCGATGAAGGCACTGGTTTGGTTCGAACTAGTTTGACTAATTAAGCAAACTAATTTAAACTGGTGATGTTAGCATGATATGATTTTGATGTCATAAATGTTTAATAATTTTTAAGTAATTATATATTGTTGATAAAATACTAAAATTATATACTTATAAATCCTAAATATATATTAGATTTTAAGCATCACAACAAAACATGCAAGAAAATATCAATAGAAAGCTTTCAAAAATCTCTAAGCATGATGTTAAAAAAAATTAACTCTATCAACTAACCCGAAATATGTAACAATTCTTCAGTATTGATGCTTGACTCCCAAATTCTCCCTATTTATCTCAAAACCTTTATGAATTGCATTTCTATAAACATATCTAACATAATAAGAAATAAAATAGATCAATAATTGTTGAAAAATTGAACAATTAACGAATTTATAATAATATGAGAATTAAGAACAACAACTCATGTATTTAACAAAAATAAAAATTTAAAAGTCAACAAACACATCATTTTTATCAAATATAAATTTTAAAAATCTAAAGCACATGAGCCTCATCAAATAGACAATTAGATAATATACATTGCAATAACTACTTATTTGTTTTTTATAGTAAACATTTGATAATAAGAAAGAAGTCAATATATAAACAATAAACCTGTCAAATCAAACAATCAACAACAAGTTCACAGTAACATTATAGAAAGTTTATATGATCAATCAATAACAAATAAGAAAGTCATTTCACAACTAACAACAATCATACAAAATAGCTATCTAATCATTGTAAATTAGCTATTCAACCTGGTATAAATAATCTCAACAAATAATTAATTTTGAATGAAAATTGCAAACATAGTACTATTTTAAAAATACTTACTCGTATGAAAAGCATAGTAAATAGTTATTCAATAGCTATTGATTGTGACGTAAAACAAAGGCAATGGTCATGACCTTCATCAACAAAATGTCATTATACAGTGCATTTTTGTAAAATTCCCAAGAAATTGAATCTATTTAGAAGGTCTTATTCAATATATTAGGGGAAAAAACATGTGAAAGGAACACAATAACACTAACATGTACATAGAATGGAAACTACAAAACTGAACAAATAATTACAATGCTAGTAAATCAAATTAATACATCACCTAAAGCAGTATACTGGATTGATATATAAAAGGAGAGTAGCCACAACAAATTGAATAAGGATTAATAAAATAAAACCAAGGCTACAATAACGACATGAAATGATGAAAATATAATAGCCACAATAGATTGAATAATGACATTTCTCTAGTAATGTTGCTAGAGATTGCAACCACCAACCTTAAGGTGGAAGCAGCAGGAGTAGGGAGAAGATGAACAGAGTAGGGAGTGTCTAGAGGAGAAGATAAAAATGGCAGCAATGCTGCTTGCAGCTTGCCACTGGGTAGTTGCAATTGTAACGTTGTGCAAGCAACCGGAGTAGGACAAAGATGCATAGAGCAGGGAGAGTCTGAATAAGTAGATGGAAATGGCAGCGACGTTGCTCGCAGCTAACTAGTTATCTAGCTATGTGCAGCTAATTGGTCGTTGCGGATTGGCTACGCACAACTGCTGTTGTGGCCAGAATAATCTTGCAAGCAATCAAACGATAGAGAAGAAATGGCCAGTGAGGAGATAGCTAGGGTTTGGTTTGAGTAGATGGCGAATTAGGAGATTGGCTGAAGGAGGGAAATGAAATTAATCGATCGAGCGGTTTGGGTTTTTTTTTTTTCAATATACATGAGGCTTCTGAATCAAGCAAATATGGTTCGACCGTGTCTTACGATTTGACCACTGTTTTGACGGTTCAAATAGTTTATTGTAATCAAACTGGACCGCATATAATCAAACCAAACTCTGGAACGGTTTTCGGTTGAACCAGTCTGACTGGCTAGTTTGGTCTGGTTCTTATAATACTGTGCTTGATAATTCTTATTGTCCTCCCTAAACCTGCACTAGTTGATGATTTTGATTTAACTCGTCTACTCCCCTCAAATCTATTTTCTTCATGGTAGGTACTACCACTATCTCCTTTTCCTTTATTAGCTCAATATTCCCTCTTTCGCCTAACACGTTAACACTCGGTCCCTCTCTAAAGAATTCCTCCTTCATCCCCTCCCTTCTCACTGTCTCTTTACCTTCAAATATATCTCCTCCTGAAATCATGCCTTTCTTTGTGATAACTGGCCATTTCGTTTCTTTCATTCCCATTTGCATTTCCTTTACCACCTCCATTCTATCCTCCCTCCTTATCAATTAATTACCTTCCATCCTCACCCATATTATTTGCCCCTCTAATGTACTTCTTTGGTATCATCCTTGTATTCTTTTTTCCTTTGCTCATTAGTCTCCCTCCTTTCCGCCCCACCTGAAGGTAGTTCCCATATAGTACATCCCCTTCATCGATCTCTTTTCCTCTCAAGGAAGCCAGTTCATAAGTTTTAAAACTATGTCCCATATGATCACAGTGAAAACAGAATTGTGGCAATTTATCATACGAGAAAGGAAGCTAATTCCTCTCCAGTGATTCCCGTTCAATATATATTCTTCTTCTAATAGGTTTTCGAATATTACATTCCACCTAAATTATGAGAATTTGATCATTTACCTGCACCTTGTAGCATTTCTCAAAGGAATTCCCAATTAGATCCTCGAGCACTTATTTATCTAGGAGGTAGGGGACTTTGCTAACTTGTATCCAGAATGGAGATGTGTGTAGAGCCAGTTCCTTCCTCCTCATTAGTGCAACAATCTCTTATATGACCACTAGGTGTCTATCAAAAAGCCAAGGACGACTCTCCTACACAAATAGCATTTCCACCCTCTGATCAAATTATACCAAGTATAAGTTCTCCTCTACATTCACAAAAGTTGTCTTACCTTTGATTTTCCACGGCCGCTTCATGGTGGACTTGAAAACCTCCTCGTTATAGTTTTTGAACATCCATACACTACATAAGATTGTTGGTTTGCCTTAAGGATATATTTTTTGGCATAACCTGTCATGGATTTTCAATGCCGACAGCTTGCTTGCTAAGAGCTCTGATTCTCCTTCTGTCATCTCCTAATCAGTTCTTTATTGCTTAAGATCACCACCTTCTCCACTGTTCTCTTTGATCTTTTTGTCTCCACTTGTTTTTTCTCCCTTCCACACCCCGAAAAATTGGCCCCTGCACCACTCCCTTCTCAAGTCACTCACTACCCTGCTGAGAAACTAAGGCTTGCAATCAAATGTTTTTTCTCTAGCAAGAGAAGATGGACATAATGAAGAATGACAGTATTTGGCATGCCTTGAGGTGGGCATTATTCTGACAATATTGTAGGTGTTGTTTGGTAATGTCAATAGCCATGGGAATGTCGGGGGGAGGGGGGGGGGTTCAAACCTAATAACGGTAGCATTCATGCATATGCATGCAGAATCGTTATATGCTCAATTAAAATGTTGCCTAGCCGTCCATGCAAGATCCAACGATTGTGATTTAAAAAATTATGAGAGATGGGCAACTTGCAGCAAAAAAAAGCTACCACAGTCTTTTAGTCTATCGCAACTGTAATTTCATGGCTTGGGTGAAAGCATGTACATCTATAGGTAGCATAGGCAATATGCCAACCCATTCTCACGATTTTCCATTCCATGCCACCCCTTCATTTTGCCAAATATCTCCTTAATCTGTAATCCCAACATAACCCAATGCTAACTTAACACTATATATGTATTTAACATTCTAAAAAAATTAGATCTAATTCCTATACTTGTCACTCATTTTTACACATTTTCTATATGATTATTTCACTTTTCAATTATTTCTACACATTTTTTATATAATTATCCTATTTTTCTTTTTTTAATCATCGTCGTTCTTTTATTACATTACTCTCACACCTTATCCAAACTTTTTCCAATAATAACTTTTCCATATTTCTTTTTCGGGATTACCAAACACAAACTCATAGGCATTTGTTGCCATTTGTAAAAGGGTCAAGACCTAAGGCGTGAATTTGAAAATCCCTCTCGCACTTGCACATCATTTTTACAAATCCTGATTCTATCAGTGCACCCGGGTGCATTAACCTATTTTTTTATTTTTTTTAAATTTTTTTATACAAATATTAATCTAACTGTATTTAACATGTGTATCAATTTTTACCAATTTTAAAATATTTTAGATATTTGTTTTTGAGTTTTGAAAGTCAATAATATTTTAAATAATTTTTATATAAAAAAATTTCAAAAAAATAAAAATAATAATTTAAAATTATGGGTTTGTTTGACAATTTAAAAAAGTTGTCAAATTAAAACTTTTCACTCTCCATAATTACTCTTTTTTTATTATTTTTTACACGTATTTTTATACAACAACCCTACTTTTCAATCATTTCTACACAACTACTAATACAACTAATCTATTTATTTTAAATTTATTCTCTTTATTCCTTATCATTACTCCTATAATATCATATCATTTTTTATTGATTTGACAACTTTTACGCACAAAATTTTTCATCAAAAGTTTTATAACTTCCTAAACACAACTTATTTTTAGTGTACCCGGGATCCTGTCAGTGCACCCGGAGTACAGGATCGGAATCCTATTTCTGCACCGGTCAGCGGTTGCATTGGATGGGAGCCCAATAACAAATGATATTCGGATGATAGCTGCGGCTAAACCTCCGCACCAGATTCTCTCATTCTTCTGCTGCCTTTAGTGCTTTTCTTCGCTTCTGGGCTAGGGTTTGATTTATTATTTTTGGCTTTCCCTCCCTCGCTATCGCTTGCTCTTGCAGCAATTTTTTTGCATCGGAGCGGGGAGAGAGTGGCGATCGAGAAGATCGCCGTCGGATTCGAAAAATGCTTGATATCTCGCGAGTGCAGAAGGAGCTGGGGGAATGCAATCGAGATAAGTCGACTTCCGGCGTCAGCATCCACCTCAACGGCGACGATCTCTCGCATCTCTCGGGGACCATCAGCGGGCCCGTCGCCACTCCCTATGAAGGCGGCACCTTCCAGATCGACATCCGATTGCCTGGTAGCTTAAAAGCCTGTGTCATTGCTTGATTTCTTCGGTTTCCGTTCTCATTGCCTACGGAGAAGCCTACCAACGTGTGACAAGCTGATGTTTGTTTGCGTGCCTCTTTTTGAGTTTGCAGCCTTTTTCTCTTTTTATCTGCGTGTTCGGATTCGATTCGACCATCTGTCTGATCCAATCTCTTGAAAATTTTGGTGATTGCTGATGCTGGATGTAAAGATTTTGACTTTTTGAACGTATAGGAAATAGATGACTGCACTTGTTTTTGTCCTTGTTATCAATTTACCGCGCATGTTGAAATCATGCTATTCCGGTTGCATCCCTTTTCTGCTTTTTCAAAAAAAATCTTATGGATTTTTTGGTGGTTCTTTTCTTATGCTCAGGGTCAATGCTTATTTATTTACAAGATTATTTTATGTTGGTTGGTTTTGGATTATCAATCTAACCAGATTTCTTGAAATCTTGATTTTATTACTTTCACTTTCTATGGAGAAATTAGTAGAAGGCATGCTATTGGTTTGTATAAGAATGATGTTTGTGCGAATGCTGCTTGGTCGTCATGCCATTGCCGTACCATCATTCAACGTAATTTTGTAATTCGGTTCTACCAGGTATCTAAAAGCGAATGATCTTGATTTTGCATCTTGTATGACCTGTTTTGCTTTGTACGATCTTAAGAGTGATGTTCACCTTGTCAGCAAATCTAATTTATCTGTGCGCTAAGAAAAGATAATATTGTATCCAGAGGATAATTTCATTTTATCAAAAGAAATAAAATTAAAATAGAAATATTAGGAAATATTAGTGAACATTCATGTTGGTCCCGTACTCGCTTATATGGCTTACACAACCCGCTAGCAGTGAAGAATGAGAAGTTAAAGTTAAAAAACGAAACAAACCATAGACAAAGTAGAAAGGCAGACACAGAGATGACAATGCAAGAATTATTAGTAATTCCACCTAAGCTACCAGCTTAGGTTTCACCAGTCAATTTTCAACACCAAAGTGATGGTGCTATAGCGTACGCTAAATTTTGGATCCAAGAAGCTACAGTTGGCTTTCTAAGATAATCGACCACACTTGCACACTTGTGTCGATCTGCCTTATCTTGATTTGAAAACTTCAAACATCAAGGTTTCAAGGATGAAGAAATAAAAGAATAAAGTTCAACTCCTTGTTACTTCAGATCTGAGCTCATTTCTCCCTTACGTGTCGAACCTTTGTTTTGCAGGAGCTACTTTGATGATTAAGTGCATAATGTTGGCGATGTTCTGCCAAATCTTTTGTGGAGCTTCTCTGTGAGAAATTGGTTATAAGAATTATTTGTTTATTATTATTATTAATAATTTTATTTTGGATGAAAAATTGTATTAGTATTATTTTTTAATCTTTGTAACCTTGGTATTAGAGGTTTCCAAACTAGTAGAAGGCAGATCAACACAAAAATCAGAATACCAAGGTCACAAAGATGAAGAAATAAATTAATAAATCTTACGACCAGTTTTTCTCATACAGAAGCACTCCCTGAAAGATTGAGCATAATGTCATTGACATAATGCCTTTAGTATCAAAGTAGTCTTGCAAAAAAAGATTAGAAAAGAATCAAGTTCAACTCCCTATCGCTTCGGATCTGAGTTCACTCCTCCCTTATACGTCCACTTGATTGGAGAATTTCTCCTCAATTCTATAATCTTTGCATAAGCTGCAACTCTTTGAGAAAAATCCTCAAGTAAGTTGAGGAAAATCCTCAACGTCCAAGCAGAAAATTGGATCTGAGTTGAATACCAGGTCAACAAAAAAAAAAAAAAAAAAAAAAAATCAACATTTTGGGACAAAACTTCAATGTTTTTGTGTCCATTGTGGAACAGTGATGCCGAAAATTGGATCTGAGTTGAATACCAGGTCAACACAGAAACATCAACATTTTGGGACAAAAATTCAATGTTTTTTTGTCTAGTGTGGAACAGAGAGATGTTTCCAAAGAACTGTTGAAGTTCCCATATAAAACATCAACTTCCTTATAGCTGAAGTTTGACTCTTTTCAAGACAGTGAGATCCAAACACTCGAGGCACAAATATGTTGAAGTTTTATACAGAAAAACATGGACCTTTTTGCAGCCTGACTGCAACTCTTTTCAAGTCAGTTAAGTACACAACCATTCTGCACATAAAAGAGTTCAAGTTTCGCTTCAGCTCTTTCATTTACAGGTACAAATATCAGAATTTTTGCACAGTGCACATAGTTGTTAAAAATTCTCTCAACAATCTGTAAACATTTTCATGTATGGTCTTACAACCTGCTTATCAATTATTTATACTAATAGAGAATGATTATTTCCAGTGCCTATTTCAAACATAAGAACCATAACATGATTACTCATGATGCTAATTTAGCACACGTAACAAACTCAACCACAGTAAAACCTTTCAAATCAAATGTATCTACTTTCGTCGATCACCAAAACATATAGATTTGACAATTAATGATAAATTAAAACAAATATGAACACTTGAGAACAAAAAATTGCATTACAAAGCTAAAAATCTAGTGAGATATGTACGTGGGTGTGAAATACATGTAGGCTTTATGCAATGATGTTACACATTGGTGAACCATAGACATGGAATGGGTGCAATATTCTAAAATCTCAATTAGGATAAAGAGAAGATTGAATTTAAAGGTCAAGTCATAAACAATCATACTTACCCAAATGAGTATTAAGGAGGCTGCTCGAATTTGTCATCATCATCATCATCATCATCATCATCATCATAAAAACATGGTTCTCCAAAAGTCGAGAGATGCCCATATGGGATATGGGTTTACCGATCCAAATATATGATTAGATGGACAATGATAAGCTTCAATATCAGTGTGAGATGTGGAAATTGTGGATCACTACTACCTAGAAGGTTGTACATGTTTAGGGGTAAATTCACGCGTTTTGACTGACACAAACCAATTCACAGGGTCAGTCTCATGTGCCTCACAACTAAGAAGCACGTATTAATCAACACCTAATTTTTGTGCAGAATCTTCATAAGTTTAAGAAGAGTAACTCCAATGCCACTCAGATTAATAGATGCCAATTCTTTTTAAGACTCATTTTGTATTCTTATCATCATTGCTGGATGATCTCCTTAATTCATCAATTTCTGATTATCAAAGAAGGAAAAGTGCTTTGTGTTTGATGCAACCCTTAGGAACTAAGAATCAATTGAGTCTGCAATCAAGTAAGTGGATTTTAGGAGCTCCTTAGGCATCCACCTTACTGTAGAACTCATTCCACATCTAGCTCGAAGGTTTGGGTTTCTTCAGTCCCCTTTTATGATAGTTCCCATCTCTTCCATCTAGATCATAAGACTGTAACTGGTCCTATATGGGTCCGCTTTATCACCATCATCTCGCCAAAGCATGCTGGCTAATGGACATAATGTCCAGTGGTTTCTCAGGCTTACTATCTGGAATAGTCTATCAATCATCCTTGAGCGTTAAGAAAATTAATTTATGATTCCGATTAACATTCTGTATAGGAGTTAATTATTATGATGATAGCATTCATGTGTGGCTTAAATCTTGATCTTGGACATGTTGGTATCACTAGTTAGTTTACATAATCATGATATGAATATTGATCTAAGGATTCATTCCTACCAATTAAACTACAGTAAGATGCAGTATTTCTCTCTTTTCCTCATTGCTTTTTATGAAGAAAGAAGAAGAGAGACATCTGATTATTATGGTACCTTTTTTAATTAAAAATTGTCAATGATTCAAAGACAACTAAAAGGATGCTGTCTACCTTTCTTAATATTTAGAAGAAGATATCTCAAAGTAATAATTTTCATTTCTTGTTTCAATTTTCAAGTCTAACAATACGAAGGATATGAACCATCGTGTTGATTGTTGATTTTTGATTTTGCTTGTTCTTCCAGATGGGTATCCCTTCGAACCTCCAAAGATGCAATTCCTAACAAAAGTTTGGTATGTGCCTTTCAACCATTTACATGCTGTGCTTATGTTCTGAATTGTTGTAATACCTCATTGCCTAGACATCCTTAATGACTAGTCAAAGGTACCGCATGACTTAATGTAAAATTCGACAGTATTTCCCTGCAAATTATAAGGGGTGGTGTAGATCGCGGGACTTGTTGTTCACGAACATCTCAATTTTATTCTAAAAATATAACATTCAGCTCTGCATTCATATATTTACATTCTCATACTATAAAGACGTTCATATAGTAAGAAAATCCTCATACACCCTTATTGCACAAGAAGGCAAACCAAGAGATTGTCATATATATATTCGCATGGATTGTAATCAGGTTCAAAATACACAAATATAACATGTTTATCACAGTTGAGTCAACTAAATAAGCGTCTACGTTCACTAGTGTCAAACAAAAGTAGAAGTCTAAAAATAACTGGCAACATAAGCTCTAGTGTATTGAGTAAAGTCTTCAGGATTGTGCTCTCCTCTGGTTCCATCCCGAGGCACCTCAATCGACTTGTGATCTAAAGGCAAAATAACAAATCATGTAAGTTTAAACAGGCTTAGTAAATAGATGACAGTTAGCACAAAAATTGAAACAGTTGACCCATGATGCACGTGCCACACGTCTCTAATGGGCTATGCACAACCCTCCCCTCATCTTAGTTAAGGCTACGAACTATCTTATACAACCACACAACTCATTTATATATATAGTTATGTCAGGAGTTAAGTGATGCGAATGTCTATGATCATACTCATGCATTGATTTGTGAATTACAACTGCATATCTTGAGTAGTGCATTGTCCAAAAACTGATAAAAGAAAGGGATTACAACACAAAGGAAGATCCAAGAAAGAACATGATAAATTCTACATACCATAAAAAAATAATCTAAAGAAGACGCCACAAATTATAGTGGTTCGGTTAACGCGCCTACTCCACTCTCAAAGTTAACGCTTTGACTTGGGTTTCCACTAGTCAACTTAGAACTTAAGTTATAGTAGTACGATCTCGATGGTCTTCTGGATTACACAAATGGTTCCAGTTGGCACGTGAAACTTTTCACAAATCATAATGAAAGCTTTCTTGTTGAATTAGATAACCTCTAATTCAAGGTAAAATAAACAAAAATGAAATAAAGTTTACAACCAGTTGAACAACATGGAAGCACAAAAACAAACAACAACCAGGTGGTCATGACGATCTTCAATATGTTGCTTCTGACAGATGGACGGAGGATTACAGAGAACGCCTTGAGACATATATGCACTTTTGAAATGATTCTTTCTGAATTGAATTTCTAGTTTAAATTCATTCTCCATTTGTAGTTTTCAAATTCGAAAACTGCTAGGAGAGGTTCTCCACCAAATCTGCAATCATCGGATTTTCTTCAATTGCTTGTAACAGCTTAACAAACTAAAACTACCAAGAGAGATTTTCTCTACCAAATCTGCAACCAATTTGATTTTTCTCAACTTGTGATAGCTTAACAAACCAAGACAATTCATTATAACAAACTAACCAATTTCCCACGTCATCCTCCAATTATTTATCTATGGATTGCTTTAAAAAACTGTCAAAGTTTCAACCAAAAACTGTAAAAGTTTCAAACCAAAACAATTGAAGTTGGAAACCAAATCGAAGTTTCAAACTAAAACTATTAAAGTTTTAAACAAAAATTGTTAAAGACTTATAGAAAAAATTAATAGATTCACAACACATAATTTCATGCTAATTTCTTACAACCATTCATCTCAAACTAAATACTGTCAAACACATTTCAAGTATTAAATTCTTAACTTGTCTATCATCAAAACACTATAACTCAACATAATACACACAAGAACGAACATTACAAATCACGTTATAATATTAACAAAATCAACAAAAATTTACTTTAAGCTTAGGATGCCAATTGTCACATAGGCATTTCATCGAACACATTATTGACATTAAAGAGAGAACCTCTAGTTCTTCTTTTCAATTCAACTCACTCAAACAATGTCACATTCTAGTGATGTGTAAATGACTAATATGTCATTAATTCCACAAAATTTACACAACAGTATCTAATTTTTCATGAATCCAACTAACCCAAACAGTACCTTTTCCACCAGCGTGATAACACGTTTAAGATGAAATTCCATCACTAACTTGAGAAAATGGAACATCTACTCACTTAGATCGTGATTTCCCCTCAAATTAGCAACCATAGACTCAGGCCTCTGTGATTTTGAGCTCCCTTTATGTGAACCAATGATCTTTAAGGCAATTTAGTGAGTTCTTTTTTTTGTTTTTGTTTTAAGAAGGTCTAGGGCCAGATCAAGCCTAGGAGAAGAGGACAAGGAAGGGAGAAGTAGTAGAAATTGGAAGCAAAGGGAAGGGAAGGGGAGAGAGAGGTCGCGCACGAGGAATGATCCTGTTAGATCAGACTAAGCAAATGTTTTGCTTAGCCTACATAAAAAAGCTCATTTACAACACTTTTTTTTTGCTTTTTTTTTTCATGCACTAAAATCTCAAAAAATATATGCACATTCAAAAATGGTAAAACTTGTTTTATATGTTAAATACACTTAGATAAATAAGTGTATGAAGGAAAAAACAAAAAAGTTTTGTAAATAAATTTTTTGAGGTGGCTAAGCGATACACTTGCTTAGCCTGAGCTAATGAAATGACTTCTTATCACGCACGTCCTTCTCTTAAGAAGGCCCTTGCCAAGATAGTTATAGCCTTCTCCACCGAGGCATCAATCATATATCGCTAAATCAATACCTAAGAAATCATATCATAACTGAGTGGTGCAACCACACAAATATGCTAATACACAATTTGGACTCATTTCTAATATGCTCATGAATGGCGTCCTATACAACCCAACACTCCAAGATAGTAGTACGTGCATGCACGAACTACATATCACCCTAAAGTGCCACATCTATAATTCTATATACAGTGTACGCTATGCTAACATTATTAATTAGTAGTGGTATATCCACAAATTACCTCGTAGTGAAGGAAAGATTATAACAAAAATGCGTGGTCATCACAATTTTGAAATTTGAGTAGGTTGATTTTTCTCTTTGAGAGATTATTAGGTGCACCCAGGTGCTAATACCCCGTTTTTTGAGATTTTTTTAACAAAACTGTTAATCTCTTTTGAAAATCCCAAAAAAAACTAAAAATCTCCAAAATTAGTAAAATTGATATGCAGGTTAAATACATTTATATTAACAATTTTTTTTAAAAAGTTTTTTTTATTTTCAAAAAATAAAAAAAAGGTGACGTACACCCAGGTGCACTGCAGCTTAGTGCACCTGGGTGTATATAATAATGTCCCTTTCTCTTTTATTGTTTTTGCGTCTTTTGAGTAGTGACTCATTCATATTTCAAGGCTTGAAGTTTTTTCCCCCCATCATTGGTGAGGTTTCATTGATTATTTCAGGCATTTTCCTTTCAATTCAGTTGTTCTTATGGACCACAAAAATTAGTTCTTTTGTGGACTGTAAAGCTGGATTGTCCTTAATGACTTTTTGCTGGAGTTTTACTGTGGTGGATGTTGATCTATCAGAACTGCTAGGTGGTTTTGTTATTCAAAAATTGAGCTTGTCCATTATTTTTGAGTTCTTTAAGACTTCTGAGAAAGTTATTATGATTGTTATGTGAGTGATCATGGACTTTTGGGGAGATTTTTCTGTTAGGAAATTGTCAAACTATCAGATAATTTAATGCCCACGCTCGCAGCTTAGGGGAAAGACAGATGGCAGTAGACTTTTGAGGAAGCTCAATTGTTATTTGGGATACTTGACTGTTTAAGTTTTTGCTGCTCGATTTTGTATGCTTGTGTCTTATGTCTTATACTGTTTTCCCGTGTAATAATGAGGACCCCAGTTAGAGTTGATTTGCCAGGAGCATGTCTTTATGATTATCCATTGATGGAGAACTGATATTATCAATCCCAACATTTGTATCTTGTCTTAGCAATGCGTATAGATGTGCTTTAATTTGGAGTTAGGGTCTATGAACCCAAACAACTGACATATACAAGGCATTATTTTCCAGCCAGATTTATGTTCTACAAGTTCTTGTAAATTTGAAAAATCATTGCTGTTGTTTAAACGCCTGTAGCTTAAGTCAAGCCACTTTGGTGTCTAGCTGGAGATACATAATGCGCATATTTTATGCAAGAAAAGGTTGTGATGGTGTTGATGCAGAATTTTAGACGACATTTTAGTTCGAGTATTTTATAGGATCTAATTTATTTTGAAATATTTGGGATTTTAGATCTCCAGTTGATTAATTTGGTATTTGACATCAAGTAATTAAAACATGGATCAACGTATTGAGCAGTTTAGGTTAGTATTTTTGTTTAATTTAGGTTTTTTATTTGCATGCAATCTTCTATTCTCTTGGTAATTTAGTGTTCTTCCTTAATCATTTCTCTCCATTTTAGAGAATCTTTGTCTTTTCAAGCTCTTTCCTTTCATCCTGCATCAAGTGTTTAGTTTGCATGTAACTTTATTTGTTGACATGTATTCAAACTGAACTTTGGAAGTGGTTAAAACGCTTGCAGATTCTCCCAGTTTTATATGGTGGCAAGACATTAACCCAAAATTCCTAAGATATCAGAATTGGTTTTTGTGTGCTTTAATGTTTCCCTTATGTATTTATGTAAGAAAAATTTTAATTGCAGTGGCTGTATGTGACGTGCCATCCTCTTACAGTTGTTAATTTGTACATTACTTTCATGAGAATTTCCTACTTAATCAGAATCATCATTTCCTGCCATTTATTACTTTTTCTTTTTATATTGAAGGCACCCTAACATAAGCAGTCAAAATGGAGCAATCTGCTTGGACATTTTGAAGGATCAGTGGAGCCCTGCCCTCACATTGAAAACAGCTCTTCTATCTTTGCAAGCATTGCTTTCTGCTCCTGAGCCTGATGACCCTCAAGATGCCGTGGTAGCACAGCAGGTATTTTAGTTGGGCCCCCTGAGCTTTCTTTTTATTTGTTCTTTTTACAAATATATACTTTGTTTCTGTATTAACAAGTTCTGTGTTTTGAACTCCAGTATCTCCGTGACTATCCAACTTTTATTGGCACGGCCCGCTATTGGACTGAAGCTTTTGCCAAAAGGGCATCAGTTGGAACTGAAGAGAAGGTAGAGACTATGAACACTAATCTCTTGTTGCATGAGAACATATAATGACTGTGAGCCCCATTCGAACTCAAGATGTGGACCATTTTGCAAGTTGCCTATGGGTAGCTGTTTTAAGGGATAGAAGCCAAGTAAGAGTCTAGATGCCTCTGGGGAAAATCTATCATTATCCGTCAATACTTGATTATAGAGTAGTAGAATACCTTTGCTTGGTGCGTTAATTGTTCTGAGTGCATTTAATATGGAATGAACATTGATGTCACTGACAAAGTACTAGTCATCATCATATTTGTGGCAAATGCCACATGATTAGGACCATTGAAATAGGCAGCTTCCCGGAGGAGGG
The DNA here is from genome assembly GCA_035584095.1 of Annona squamosa. Classification (NCBI taxonomy): domain Eukaryota; kingdom Viridiplantae; phylum Streptophyta; class Magnoliopsida; order Magnoliales; family Annonaceae; genus Annona; species Annona squamosa. Next base: position 22,295,704 of record JAXCLR010000001.1, read on the forward strand.
ACCATGGCCCAAAAACTTGATCGACACTCAATTTGTTGTTACTGATGACCTTTCAGTACCAAGCATGCTGTTCTAGTCTTGTTTCTGAGCATCACAGATTATTCTTGTGATTGCATCTCCTCTTTAATGGATATGCCAGGAGACCATGCAAAGATCGCTGCCTGTTCGGTTGTCAGATGCCAAACTCAGGCATCCAATTAAAGATTTGGTCTTCTGTAAGTGTTTTTCCCCCAGCCACTAGATCCAGTAGATTAAGATTGGGTACGAAGTGAAGGCTTTACATTTATGCTGAGGAACACAGCATCTTAGTGCCTGTTTGATAGAAGCCTAAAATTAAGCTCATCTTATTATAAATGACAACGATGGTCGCTTTTGTTATCTGGATAGGTAGTACATAATCACTATTGACTGATTTATAATGTCTTTGAGGTCGCCTGTTCAGTTGCCGGCTGCCAAACTCAGGTATCCAATCAAAGATTTGGATTGGGTTGTCTGTAAGTGGTGTTCCCTCTAGCTGGTAGATCCTACAGATGAAGACTGGATACAACGGGAAAGACTTTACATTTATGCCGAGGGACAACATCTTAGTGCCTGCTTGATAGAGGCTAACAGTTCATTTTATTTTAATTAACAGCAGAGCATGGATTCATATAGCAGTCGATATGGGGGCATATCGGCTGTATCGTATCCGTGTCAGCTATGTTCGAAATGGGATATGGGGTGTTTCGGCTAGGGTTTTAAAAAATCGAGTGTACTGGCTGATATGGGGGTACGTATCGGTCGATACAAAGGATGTATCAGCCAAATGAATAAAATTATAAAAAATTCTATTTTTTCACTCTTTTGCACATGTTTTCTTTTCCAAAACTCTTCCCTTCCTCTGCACTCATTTTTACACTAATATTCATTTTTTTTTCATGCAACTAGATAATTTTTTATTTTATTTTATATATTTTTAATTTTTAGACATCTAAAAATTTTAAAAATTATTCTGAAAAATTAGAAAGAGAACTTTTTATCAATTATATGAATTTGTTTACTGTAATATAATTGATTTTTTCTTTCAATTTAAGTAAAATTTGAGGTTGTTTTTAATTGATAAAAATTTTGAAAACTTAAAAGTAAACTTGAAGACCTCAAAATAAAAAGTTATCAACTTTTTATGGGTTTTTATCTTGCGTTTATACAAATATATTTTATTCGTGAATTGTAATTAATCGATTTATGATGTATTATATATATATATTTACTTAGTCATATTTAATTTTGCTATGTATCATGTATGTTGAATTGTTAATGAGTATACTGCTTACATATCTTGTCTATGATTTTTTTTTTCATCTAAAATTCATATCGTATATTTTACCATAGACCACTATTTATAAGAGAAAAATAGACCGATTCACAATCCTATATATAGGCAAAATGCTAATTAATTATATTTTCTTGCATTTCCCAAATTTCTGATATTTTTGCATATTTTTCATAGTAAAAATAAATTCCGTCGGATACTGTTCGAAACAATCCGATACTGATACGATACGGCCGTATGGTATCATTTTTAGAGGGGACCGATATGCCTTCTGATACTGATATTCCAAACCATGCAGTACAGGATACTTCTATGATTTGGATATGATATGCATAATCACTACTGACTGATTTGTAATGTCCTTTAGGTCAACCTTTCTGCAGTATTTAAATTTTGTTAACCAAAGAACCAGTCAGTTATAACTGAAGATCAGATTTGGCAAACCCAGTTGTAACTGAAGATCAGATTTGGCAAACCTTCATGAACTTGGAATCTGATGAACACCTTGCTCTTGTGCATGCAGGTACAGAAACTGGTAGAGATGGGTTTCCCGGAGGGGTTGGTTAGGTCAACTCTTGACGGCGTTGGTGGTGATGAAAATTTGGCCCTTGAAAAGCTTTGCTCGGGCTAGCCTTGCTGCCATCATTAATATGGAATGTACAGTGTGCATGTTTGCTGAAAAGGTCTTATTACTGTGTCCCTCAAGTAAGCTTTTCCGGATTTTTAGAGACAACCCGATATTTCCCCTATTGTTCAGAAAAGGGAGCTAAGTTTCAATTATAATAGGTGTCACTCTCAACTGGTCAACTCTCCTTTTAACTTAACTGATGCTGGCAACTGTTCTTGAAACCTCCCTTTTTCTAGGATTGAGTTGTTTGAGTGTGATCATGCTAATCTGATTTCACCAATTTGACAGGCACTGGCCAAGGAAAAGTTTTGACCAGCCGTCATCTGGAAAAGAAAAAAAAAAATAAAAAATTATATATTGCCATTCTTAGCTATGTTTAAATGTGCAGAGGTAGAAGGCGACTTTGGGAAATTCAGCTTCATGTGGGGTTGGGCAATATTGCTTTTCATGTTGCAGGGTTTTTATTTACAGCTGTGAAGTTGTAGGGTTTTATTTATAGTTGCCGCACTGTATTCCTGTGAGAGGCAGCAGCAACTTTGTGCCAACAAAAAGATCAGGTATGCTCAAAAGAGGGCTCCCGGGAACAATGATTGCCAGTCGCCGCACATTGTGACCTGAATAAGTAATTAAAAAAATTTTGAAATAAATGTGGGCTTTGTCTAGATCTTTTTCAGTTTTACTTTCTGAATTTGTCTATACGTGTGTGCAGAAGTTTAAAAAATTGTCAAATTTAAATGTTAAAAATCTAGGTGGGGCTTACATATCTATTTTTTAAAAAAGTTTTGAAATGTTTTCTATACGGTTAGGCGACCATAGAAGATGGCAACCCTAGATTTTAGATTTGGCTGCTTCTATGCATGTCTTACATGGATGGTGCATGTTGTACATGTCGCTCTCTATTCCTAAATCCGGATTGGACCGTTGAGTCCGACTGATTCTACTGGGAACTTTAACTGTTCTGGTTTGATTCAGCACCGACTAGAACCTGATTCAGCTATTTCCATGGCCCAATGTCCTATTTTTGGTCAGAAAACCTGTTTGCAACAGGGCAGCGTGAAATTATTTTGATCAGAAATTTCTGCGGGCTGTACAGAACAAGATTTTATCGGGTTTGTAAAATACTAAAAAGTTATTTAGCCACGACGCCTCTTGGTAAGATGTGGCCCCGGCAAAAGGCCTTTTAAACTTTGATTAATCCTGCCTGCGTGTAGGTGTTTTGCGGTCCCGCCTGTGTGGGTTTTTCATTTTTCCTCGTACGGGAATTTTATAAATTTTTCTGGTATGGGAGTATTTATAAAAATGTTCCTCAATAATTTGAGAGTTGGGAATGTACTTGGTTGTCATAGTAGTCGCCATATTTTTTAAACACTAATAAAAAAAGTAATTTGTCAAAAAAATTAAAAAATATGCCTAATTTACCAATACGAAGTGTACTTAATTTGTGACCTATATGTATTTAAAAGCAAATTGATATATTTTTAATTACATATATGGTTTTGTTTCTATAGAACTCATTTTCTATGCAATTCCTATTTTTAAAATCTTGATGGTTAATAGAAAATTTATTGAATTCATTGTATTTAACATCATTTATAGTATTTTGAATTTTTTTTAATTTTTTCAATTTTATTGTCTATGAGTCTTTATCTATGAATGTATAAAATCAACGTAATAAAATGGTGGACACACATACATGTATATAGGGAAACTAATTAAGTGCATTTGGACTGCACTGTAATTATGGTGTAGTCAACGTGCTATGGGGCCTATTTGATCATGAATGAGAAATTTTCTCTATTAATTGTATTTAGAATTATTCACTTTATCAATTTTCATTTAAATCAAACATGTTTATGTGCTTCGTTTTAAACGGTATAAAATCAACATAATAAAATAGTTTAATGTAAATATCAATTATGAAGTGGTATTTTCAACATGTGAACTATTTAAAGTATAATTTTTATATGGATTTATGGATTAATGATTATATAAAGTTTAATTACATTTTAATGTGTATGGTTCATTTCACAGCAGATTGCATTGTAAACTTATATTTACATTAAACTGTTTTATTACATTGGTTTTGTATCATTTTCAGATGGGGCACATATACATGTTGGTTTTGGATGGAAATTAGTATGCCAGTAAATTGAATAATTCTAAATATAATAGATAAAGTAGATTTTTTATTCATGATTAAATGGGCCCTACATTGCATGGACTGCAATGTAATTATGGTATAGTTTGAATGCACTTGATTATATATATATATATGGATGCTGTTCCGGTGCACCGTGACTACACTGGAACAGCAGTGCTGTGGGCCCAAAATGGGCCCCACATGATCATGAAATCATGATTTACTCCACCCATTGTATTTAGAATAATGTATTCTATTATC
>JAXCLR010000001.1:22339729-22351722 GCA_035584095.1 Annona squamosa
GTTTAAGTTGTAAATTTTTAAATACCCAATTCACCCCTCCCCTCTTGGGTAATTGCCATTAACTCGGGACCAACAGGTAATTATCTTATAGAAAATTCATCAAAATCATCACATTAATGAGTCATAAAGCTGTCCACTTAGAAACGTCCACATGTCATGGACCTTATGACATTTTCTTGCCACAAAAATCAATCTATATCATGTTCATAACTCACCCTAGCTACCTAGGTCATTTAAATGAATATTTTACATTTTTTAAAAATCAAAAATTTCATATTTATCAAGCTTGGGCATCACATGCATTACCACCTCCATGCCTCTTTGAGGCTAGCCCTTAGCCTCTTAAACCATCATTCAATTCACTTGACTTTTCAAGGATTTTTGCCCTTAACTTAATCCAAAAAATCTAGCTCAAAGCACCTCTATTTGACACCTTGCATAGGCATTAAACCAAGCCATTAAACCACTTGCTTGAACATAAATGCTATGGTAGTGTAGGGTAAACAAAGTCAATGCTAGGCACCTTTTTCCGATTAAGCACTTTTTCATGGTAATTAACTTAATCCAATCCATTCATACCATAGATTTTATAATTTTATTCAATCGTTTCAAATTTCATCTCAAACTAACGTTTCTACGTCAAATTATAAACCTTTGAAAATAACCTTAGAGTGTGAGATTAAAAATAATTAATTAATACCTTAATCTCATCACTTTTGTCTTAATCTAATCCATACATAAGGTTGAGCCCAAAGTCACCTTTCAAATTTCATCTCATTTCGCCTTATAAGCGTCAAGTTATGAATTTCCTACGATTTCCAACATAATTCCATAATTTCTATTTTAATCTTTATTAATTAAATCATGAAAAATTAAAATAAATATTTATGCCACATTAGCATATACTAATCCTCCTTAAGCCCGTTTAGTCCCTGACTCATATTGGGCTTTGGCGACTAGTCTTAATCACTATTCTTAATTGCAAACCCTAATTGCATACTATAATTAATTCTTAAAAATTATAAATCATCCATAACTCATTTAAATAACATGTGTGTCATATTTATAGACCTACTTGGGTCTAGGTATCACAAGCATGTCCTCTTGAATGCTCTTTTATAATGGTGGAGTAAATTCAAACGTTTGAAGGTAAGTGGTGCGCATTTAATGCGCCAACATTTGAATTTTTCTGACCAATGCAAACCAAATTGCATGTGCAGTCGACTTCGGATGCGACTTCACCCGAGTTGCAAACTGGAGTCGACTTCGGTCTTCAGCGAAACTTGAAGTTCCATTTTAGGTCGACTTGGTCTTCGACTTGACCCAAGTCGCAGGTGAAGTTGACTTCGGGTGCAACTTCACTTTCTGTATGCATATGATGAAACTTGAATTTCTTTGAAAGTGATCCTTGATGCTTGTTGTTCATCTCAAATCTTGTGCTTCCAATAATATCCTTGACGTTGAGTGTTTGGTCTTGAAACTTGGCAGGTTCATCCTCTTTTGAAAACTTTATCTTTCAAGGCCTTGATCTTAAAAGGATTTGCCTCCCTTGAGTTTGCAGTCCAAAGATATAGTTAAAGATCTTTCTTTGAATGATATATCATCCTGAATGATTATGTCATGGACATTTTCTAATATGAGCTGTCTTGGTCTTCAACTTGACTCAAGTCGGATGCCTGAGTCGACTTGGGGTTCAACTTCACTCAAGTCACATATAGAGTCGACCTGGGAATGTGACTTCACCCAAATCGCATGTCGAGTCTACTTCGACTGTGACTGCGACTTCACCTGTCTCTTACCCCAATTTCAACGCTGGAAGGAATTGATCACTTGAAGTCAATAATGGAGTTCACTTCGGTCTAGGACTTCACCCAAGTTGTAGGTAGAGTCAACTTTGGTTGTGACTTCGCCTATCTTGGTTCCCAAATTAAGCATGGGAAGGTTCTTCCCATTCGAAGTCGATCTTGAGGTCGAAACTTTGCTCCAGTTGATGGCTAAGTCGACTTGGCCTTGTGACTTGGTCTGCCAGGTTATGAATTCTAAGTTTTTATCCTTTAACCAAGTTTAACAAACTACATTAGTACCCAAAACATTCTCAAATTGAGTTGTTAATCATCAAAACATGGATTGTGCTTAATTTGCCTTTGATTCCAACAGGTAGGACTTTAAGGCGAGATACCAAACTTCTCTATTGGAGTTGAGTTGAGACCTTGTTGGTTTGATTTAAGAAGTGACATGTGCTTGATACATTGATGCATGCTTGGAGATAAACAAGTATTTCATGTTATTCAAAGCCTAATTTAGATTTGAAAATGATTTTTGTTTTATGACTATATACATTGGTTGCTCAAAAATTGTAAATTTTCATTGATATGCTTTATTTACTAAGTTTACCAGGAATCATGTGTTTTTGTTCCTTTTTTCTTAGATGGCATAGCCGCCGTTGTGGACCACCAAGGGGACAGTGGTTTAGCTGGGACAAGAAAATAGGGATGCGCAACTTGTTATCTATGTTTTGACCCCCTCTGAGGGTGGGCACTTATGTACATAAATTTTGACATTGAATATATGTATATATGTACATAATTGGCTTAGCCATATAAATAAGATGTTTGCTTTATGGAGATTAGCTACCGGATGCACAGGTAGCTTGTAACCACTGTTGCACTAATGTGTTGACTTAGTCAGTAGGCGTTACAAGTTCTTTGCCAAAAGCTTTGGAGGGGGATCAGAAGGCATCCATTGTGGTTGTGGCAGAGAAGCAACCATTTGGTACTTTTGTAGGTATGCTGGAGTTGTACAGGCCTTCTTAGCATGTTTTTAAAGATTCCATTGCTGATAACATTAGTGTTTGTTCAGAAATTTTGAAGGGCGCTACAATTCCCATAGAAAGGGAGAAGAGAAAAAAATGAGGAAATGAATTTCTGTTGGAGTCATATGATGAGGTGTATAGTGGATTGATTGCATCAAGTCACTTCATGGATCTTCATTATAAGTCATGGAAGTGGGAATTTGTATCAAAGATAGAGGGGAAGAACAAAATGTCTATAAAGCTAGAAGCACTAAAAAGGGATTATGAAGAGGTCATGAAATAGGAGTATCTAAAAAAACAAGTCGACACAAGGAGAGTTGGAGAGGGCATATGCAAAGCTAGAAATAGGGAGAAGTGAATTGAAGAAAGCAACTTTAGATAATATAGATCCATGTCTGTAGATGGGGGAGTTGGAAGTCAAAAAGTAGATATTTTGAAGAGCGCATTTCATAAGGGGTATGATGGCTATGCTACATGTGTGCTTGAGGGTGATCCAGATTTTGATATGGAAGCACTTGAGGGGATTATAGTAGTAATGATGATGCCATTGATAGTGAGGACGAGGAGAAGGGAAGGGAGATTAAGAAATTTTTTTTTGGTATTAAGAAAATGAAGTTAACTTTGTAAGCTAGTGGATTGATATATGGGTATAGTAATTACATTTTGGTCTCAAATATGTATTTTAATTCGAGGTATCTTTGCTTGTGAGAATGGCAATGGATTTGCCTTTGTCTTGGGAGAGTTACAGAGGATTCACTCATTTGTAGGGTTGAAGAGGGTCCTATGTGGAGGACATATAAGGTAATTTTTGGAAGGGCAGCAAAAAGGCCATTGAGGGAAGAATGGGTTTGTTTATTGGAGGTCCACAGAGGGTCTAGTAGGAGGATAGAGGGTTCGTTGGTATGGTGATTGGAGAGAGGCCTTTTGGATAACATGGAGGGTCCATTTATTTGGCAGCCACAGAAGGGACCTTTTTGGAGGATGCGGAGGTTGTATTTGTTTTGTAGTCATAGAAGGTCCATTATGTTTAGCGATCACTGAGGGTCCTTTCAGAGGACACAGGGGGTTTGTTTGTTTGGTGGCCACTAAGAGGCCTTTCGGAGGACACAGAGGGTCTGTTTATTTAGCTGCCATAAAGGGGCCTTTAGAGGACGTAGAGGGTCTATTATTTATAGAATTTTTGTGAGTGTTGTATATTCCATGTTCGTAGAATTTTTTTACCGTCCAAGGTTTTTAATTCATATGTTCCATTATTTTAGGAATGACTTATGTGAAATGGGTCATTCTAGTTTGGGAAAATTTTTCGTAGAGTAATATCCATAGAAAAGTTGACTCTTCTTAGGATTAAATCACCAAATGAAAACTGGTGTGGTTTAACTTTTTTGTTGTATTGGTTTGCTAATTGTTGTTCGTAGAAAAACATTCTCTTAGCTGTTGTATCCCTGAGTTCATCAATGAAAACTAAAGATTCTAAGTGGATTTTTTGGTTATCTTCCTCACTTACATGATTAGTTCTAAAATTTTTGTTTGTAATTTTAATGGGGACTACAACTTTAGTATCGAATAAAAGTTGAATGGGGTTTCACCTCTAACCTTTCTAGGAGTTGTGTTGTATGCCCATACAACATTAGGTAAAATGTCAGCCCATTTATGTTTTTTATTTTCTAACAATTTTTGTATTGCTTCTTTTAATGTTTTGTTGGTTCTTTCAACTTGGTTATTAGCTTGTGGGTATGCTACAGAGGCAAATTTGTGTGTTATGTCATTATTTTGGCAAAATTTTCTAAATTGTTTAATATCAAATTGTTTTCCATTGTTAGAGATGATAATTTTTGGCAGTCCATGTCTACATACAAAGGTAATTATTTTATTGGTCATGGTGCTACTTAATGGCTTAACTCTAACCATTTAGAGAAGTAATTAATAGGGCAGGGGGTAACGGACCAAAGGGGTTTAGACAAACCTCAAATGTTTTGTTAAAGGGTTGCAAATTTATGAGAAATTGGACAGAAGGGTGAGAAAGGTAGGACAAGGAGGACTCTAGTCTCAATAAAATTGTCCTCTTGTAGGAGAAATGATTTCATATTTAAAGTGATACTATGCTCTCATTTGAGGAGGGAGTGTGCTCACTCTTCAGGTTCATGTTCCTTAATCCATAGAGATATATAAGAAATTGTTAGTAATGTTGTGAGAACTAGTCAATAACACATTATTCGAGCAGTGGATATTAGTTTAGACTAATTATTAGAATCCATGTATCATGGCACATGTAAGGTGTAGGTTTGTATGTGTATCCCTACATGGTGGAAGATAGGCTATTGAAGCTGCGAATTTTGTTCATTTTTTATCTTATCGACCTTTTGGATAGGTCAAGTCTTCAAAACAATGGAAGTAAGTATAGAGGATTGGAGAATAAAGTCGCATCCATGGGTGCTGCTCAAGTTTAGATGATGGAGTACATTATTTGGTGCTCCAATAGTTCATAGAAACTTTGTGTACATGCACTTCCATTTGGAACATATGCCCTATATTTAATATGATATTAATTAATTGATGTTTGCAAAATTGGGAAAAATCTCCCATTAAACTGGTTAAAGATTGTAAAATTTTATGTTTTCTAATTATTTTATAGTTTATGTCATTCATTATATTTAAAATTACTATGATGCTGGTGGAGTTGTGGTATGGCGGGCAAGCATGGATGCCAAATGATGCTGGTTCAAGTGGTAGCATAATCTCCTTAATTTAAAGAGTGTCTACCAAATATGGGAATTTGTAAGGATATCGCTAGAAATTTGTAAGGATGTTACATAAAAATTGGTAAAATTTGACATAGGACTCTAATCACATAAAATTCTTAAGTGGGTAGGATTATCAGGACGCAATGTGGAGAGATCTTTACACAATACAAGAGTAAGGCAAATTCAGACTTTTGATCCAGGTAGAATTATGACGGCCAAAACATGTCAATGGGAAGTTATTTTCGAGGCCAACTTCATGATAACTCTTATAGATTCTATCTTATAAATTTTCATTTTTACTATTTTTGGTAAATTCTGAATTTACTATTTTTAAGAAAATTCGAATTTACTAGTTTTAGTTAATTGTGCGTTTTACTATTTTTAGTAAAATATGTGCAAGTGGGTGTTTAGGGTTGCTTAGTGCTAGGGTTTGCTTATTTTTCTATAAATCTGTACTTCTATTGTTATTAGACAATCTTTCATGAATACGAATTTCTAAGTTTTCTTTTTCCTTATGATTGAATTTTCCGTGTGGAGAGTTGTTTATTAACTTTAAGGTGTAGCTTTTTGCTTGCCTTGTTTCACGTTTTCCTCGATGCGTCAGTTGATATCAGAGCAGGCAATCTTGCTTCACATGGCTAACAAATCTAGTGATGGAGGCGATAGTTGTTGTGACTAAAATTGTAAAACTGAGACCTCAGGACCTGTAAAGAAAGATTGTGGGGTGGCATCGAGAGCTTGGGAGAAACAAATGGATTGCAGATTCTAGCATTCAGAATGACGCTTTAGAAAAATGCAGATCAACGCAAAGCTTTGAGCACAAATGCCAACACGGTTTGGAATGACGAGAGGCCAAGTGCCAAAGATGACTATGCTTGCAGGCAACCTTTTAACAAACCCATTCTTGCATATGTCTGTAGACAACATGTCTACGTGGAAGATTTAGATGAAGAAGAAGATTATTTCACAAAACTAATCAAAAAACTTAGATATGGAAGAAACTATTATGGTGATAGAGATACCCACGAGTTCAAGCTAAAGGTAAATATTTTTTCTTACTTTTATGGGAATCTTAGTATTGAAGAACTTTTGGATTAGATTGCATAGGTAAATAAAATTTTTGAATACGTGAATATTTCAAAATGGAAACAAGTGCAAATTGTCACATGTAGACTTAAGGGTTTACCTTTTGTATAGTGGGATAATCCTAGAAGGGGTTCGTGAAGGAAAGACACCAATTGATCATGGTTTTATGAATTATTTTATGCATGATTATTTTCTTCCCCTTGATTATGAAAATATTTTTTCTCTACGATACCAGAGGTATTAGAGGCAACATGATTATTAATGCTACAAATAAAGTCACCTAGTCTTGGATGGTGAATCAAGTCTTCTTGCTTATCTTCCTAATATGATCTATAGCATAGATTGCTTCAAAGCAAAAGACTCCTCTCGAATTTTTTTTAATGGAAGACATTCATTGAAGGGATCTCCCACTATCAGCAGATGGAAGATTCCTCTCGTGTTTCGGAGGGAGATACTCATCTCACTAAAAGGAAATATGAAACTATTTATCACTAGTGACCACTATCTAATAAAGGGATTAGTGATATTCAAATTCTTCAAGAAGATGTCATAGGGTGCCTTCATGGCTTAAAGAATGCCGATACTCTACAAAAGAAGGTTGTGATGATCTTCAATATTGTTGGAAACAATAGTTAAAACAAAACAAATTGACCAAAGCATAAGTTTTGATGATTAACAAATTCAAATTTGAGTATAAAATGATTGCTAATAAATTTAATGAATGTCTTAAGGAATGAAAATCAACCAAGTCGACTCCAACTTCTACTTAGGGTGAAGTTGATCTCGAAGTTGACTCCACATGCGACTTCAACAGATACCTGATTGACAGATTTAAAATTGGAAGACGAACATCCGAAGTCGCAGTCGAAGTCGACTCCACTTGCGACTTGGAAGGCAAGTCGTAGACAAAGTCGACTCCAGCATTGACTTGAAGTTGCACATTTCCTTCCAGTGTTGATTTTGCGGGACAAAACATCCGAAGTCGCAGTCGAAATTGACTCCACTTGCGACTTGAGCCCAAGTCGCATATGAAGTCGACCCCCAGATCGACTTGAGTTTTTCAAGCCCAAGTTAAAGGCGCAAGCTCATTTCAAGATGAAGACAACTCAAGTTTTTCAAACCTAAGTATGTGAAGACTAATATAAACTTAAAGCAAAGCAAGGTACACGAATTCATTCCAAATCAAAGAAGATGTGACCATACAAGTTTCAAGTTCTCCAAAATTCACAAGATTTGAAGTCAATCCAGAACAAAATAATGCTTCTAGTATTGAAGGAAAGAAGCTAAGCAAGCAAGAGTTAAATTAACAAAGATCAAACAGATCTGACACAAGAAAATAGTCAAGTCGCACCCTAAGTCGACTCCAAGATCGACTTGAGGCCAAGTCTGAAAACAAGTCAACCCAGAACACAGACTTGGAAACTGAAGAACAGCCGAAGTCGCACACGAAGTCGACTCCAGCATGTGACTTGGGCGAAGTCACAGACGAAGTTGACTCCATCTGCGACTTGGGGACGTAACATTTGAATTTTTAAACGTTGAAATATTTATTGCGTGCCAACCACCTCTATAACATTCAAAATCTTCCCTCCTCTATATATAGACACTCAAGCAAACGTGGATACACACAACATAGAGCCTAAAGAGAGGAAAGAAGTGCAAGCAAGAGCTTTTATTCGCTTTTCTCTAAATTTGAGTGATCTATATACTTTCAAAGGAAGAACAAGCTTTAAAGTTGCGATTTGCTTCAATGAAACACAATCGGTTGCTCCTACAGATTCTTCCTCAAGCTGAAACTTGCTACACAACTCAGTAAAGTGTAGATCATATTGTTGTTTGTTTTTAGTGCTTGGTTTGAGTTTGGTGATTCAAATCAAGACATTGCAAGTAGAGTTGTGATTGGAGTGTAACTCATCATCTACTTGTGTTGATTGTATATGCCCCCTAAAGCTAGAATCTAGAAGAGAGCAGAGGCTCTAGTTGTAAATGCCTCCTAGAGCTAAAATCTAGAAGTGAGTGGAGACTTTAGTTGTATTCGCGGAATACATAGTGGAACCCAAGTCACAACAGTGTGTGAGCTTGGAAGAGTGGAGTAGAGAAAGGTTGCCCGAACCACTATAAATCTTGTCTACTGCTTTTCTTTATTGCTTTCATTATCTTATTGCTTTCTATTTGTTACAATCTAGGGGATTACAACTTTTAAAGGGGTTAAGCTTTGATTTACCAAAGAATTTTTTAAGAACCCAATTCACCCCTCCCCTCTTGGGTTTTGCCATAGACTCGGGACCAACAAATATAACCTAACCATTCAAGAAAGATAGTAATCTTTGTTAAGTAGTTGTGAGGATGATTAGCATGGGAGTTAGCTAGAAAAGAATACTCATACCAAGTTTTGCCAAACTAGTGGGAGGTCTTTAAAACTTGTCAATGTGGACCTTCTAAAGGCACAATTAGATGCAAAATGTTTCTAGGAAACTTGCGAAGACCCTCCACAACCAAGCTAAAACCACTAACAAAGATACGACCTTCTCAAACCTCCTTTGAAACATATAGCATGTCATAGACCATGGCAAATTTTGGTCAAACATCGAGAACATTCTTTATATATGTGGTGCCCCAGCCCGAGCAACACAACCTTACTCCAAGATCTATCGATTGGTAAGCGTGATTAGGATTATTGCCCTATCGTTGGCGAGCTCTTTGGATATGTATTCCTTTTATCTTAACTCTATAAGAGTTTAATCATTTATAAATATTTTCTTGGAAATATACACATATGTTCTCATAATTTTCCATACTTAACCTTTTCATGATAAATCATTCTTAATAATTGACCATAAATTTTTTCGCTATTTATAGTCATATTATCACTATTGTCATAAACATAATGCAAGCCTTGTACATCATTCAATTCATCAACAATATCATTAACATACAACCATATAAACTCATAGAGTGAATCACAGGAACTTGTAGAAATTCATTTTTTCCTTGGATCTCCACCTGTGCTCCTTGCATTGTTCTCCTCTTAACTTGTCTTTAGGTTGAAAAACAAAACTGTGAGTCGAAACTCAATAAACAAGCTATAAGGTTACCAGAAAATTCATTTTCAAGGAAAATTTTTATAAATGCATTTCCCTCAATTCGGTTGAAGACACTTATCAAGTGATCAACTACCAATGGAGTAAAAACCTTTCCATAAATCATTCATGGAAAGCCACTTTATACCAGCTCGAGAGTATATCTTAAAATATGTTTCTCATACCCATCCAAGGTATGTCATAAACAATGCGATGCATTATTTAAAATCATGACATTCTTTTTGATAGAAGCTAGCTAGGCAACCATCCACTTTCATCCTCTCTCTCATTATAGGGAGGCGCCGCCGGGCCTCGGCTTCTCTTAGCGACTTGGCCGCACCAAAGGGGGACAATCGGTCCTCTTACACCTTTGAGATTGACCTCATACCTCTATGCATATGCTTTCTTTCATAAACATGAACTTGACATGCTAGCATAATTTTTCATTCAATCATGAATTCATCATTTATCATAAGTACTTGAAAAGCAGTAAGCAATTCATTTATTTCAACAGAAATAACATTTCAATACTCATTTAGACAATGAATGACCATCCTTAAAGAACTTAGAAAGAATTGAAATCATTCATTTGTTAACTCATTTAAATAGTTAGAACATCATTGACAAGCATTTTATCACATTTGATAAAACAAAGTATTTCAGAAAATTGCTTGCTTGCCTTGCTTGCTTAGCTTTCCGCCTCGTTAACTTCTTTGCCTTTGCCTATACATAAATATGATATTGCATTCATAACAAGCCATTTGCTTGCATTCACTTAGTTTTTCAATCCCGTAATCTATATCATACATAATCAATTTGGATTTTCAAGTTGATCATACATATATGACAGACACTTGTGCATCATATCATTCGTTCCATATTGTGCTTTAATCCCATATTTAGGTTAAACACATAGCATACATTCATATATCAACATATGGGAGTTTATATTTCCCATGAACCATGTTTCGTATATTTTTCATTTTTCCTACGTCAATGCTTATTGTAAGCATATACGTGACGTTTTAATCTTCATAAATAAATCTTAAATACTGAGATAATGAATCCTCATTCATACAACAATATCTTCATGCATTTTATCATATATTCATGCATATCTTGCATTTTAGCAAATTCACATAAGTCACATATCATCTATTTACACGTGCTTAACATACGTTCAACATACAACACATATATTATGTGTTTCTAAAATTTTCTTAACACAAAAAATTTCACCCATTTTCATCATCATTAAACCCCTTAATTAGTATATACTTTAGGGTTTAATTTCAGATTTTTAATCCATTTATCACTGATTTTCAAAACAGGCATTTTAAGACTCATTTTTCATCATTTCAATGCCTCTTTCATGACTTAAATCATAACAGATTTGTATGTCATAATTTTCAACAATAAACATGGTTTTATTAACCCAAAATTAGATTATTATCACATATTTAAAACTCATAATTCATTGACTTCCATGACAACAACATTTTCATGCATATAGGGTATCCATTTAACCCATTTTGATGTGTCCAAACATATGTTCTTAAAATTAGATTTAGGGTAAATCATTTTAAACCTTTTTGGACACTCAAAGTATCTTAAATGTAGGATATTTTACCCTCTATAACATTTGTAAATAATTTCATTACAAACAGCAACAAAAATCATATGAAAAGCACTCGCTTTAGCTCCCATTTGGACGTCCCTCATGCATACCCTAAATATCATATTTAGGGAAAAATCATCCAGCCCATTTAGGCCATCCAAAGGGTCTTTAATTTAGGGCTCTTTACCCTAAAATTCATCCATAAAAAATTTAAGCAATTTCTTATATCATTTTAACCCAAAAAAGGAATAATCGGGCCTTTCTTGAAACTTAGGGTTTCATATTTGCTAAAATCATGAACTAATGCTTATATCAACATATGTAATCCACAAGAACATGAATTACATCCAAATCAACATGCTTAAATCATACAGTGTGGCGCCCTGACCCAGGGTGCCTAGAAGCCTTACTCCGGAATCTTTATCGATTGGTAAACATGACTCAGGATTGTTGCCCTGATCACACGGCGGGATTTTTAAATTGGATCTCGTTCAAATTTTTTTTTTCATTCATTTCCTTTCATCATATAACAAACACTCGTCATCAATTTTACACATGATACTCTTAATATCTCATCAAATAACATCATGTCATCATATATGAACATATCCTTGACATTAATTTCATATATATTATTCATATCACCATAACTGACT
>JAXCLR010000001.1:22352746-22374687 GCA_035584095.1 Annona squamosa
GTGATCAGGGCAACAATCCTGAGTCACGTTTACCAATCAAAACGATCCCGGAGTAAGGCTTCTAGGCACCTCGGTTCAAGGTGCCACATTCTGTTTCAAGTCGAATATGGAGCCGACTTTGGGATCGACTTCACCCTAAGTCGAAGTCCAAGTCGACTTGGATATCGACTTGGCTATTTCAGTACCTTAAATCATTCAACATAGGCATTAGTATTCACAATATACTCCAATTAGACTTTGTTAATCATCAAAACTCATTCTTTGGTCAATTTTGTTTTATTTTAAACATTGTTTCCAACAACTTAGACACATTTTTTAGGATTTTAAAAATCAAATTTCCATGCCAAACATGCCCTTCGACGTCCCCTCTGTTGCCACCTTATCTATGCTCCACTTGAGCTAGATAATAGGCAATTAACTGTGGAATTTAATCCTCAACTTTTTCATAGATTTGACCATTAAATAATCTTTAAAATTCAGCTCAATCCATTCAAAAATTGATACCTTGCATAGCATTGGAATATGTCATTTTCTCAAATGCTATGGTAGTCTAGGGTACACAAAGTCAATGCTCGGTACCTTTTTCTAGTTAACCACTTTCCATGGTAATTAGCTTAATCAAATTCACTTATTTCATAAATTTATAATTTTATTAAATAATTTCAAATTTTATCTCAAACCTATATTTCTATGTCAAGTTATGAACCTTTGAAAATATCCTTAGAGTATGAAATTAAAAATAAATAATTATCACCTTAATCTCATAACTTGTGCCTTAATCCATTCCACTTATAAGGTTGAGCCAAAAATCATGAACTTACCTTTAAAATTTCAACTCATTTCGCCTTGTAGGAGTAAAATTATGAATTTTCTGTGATTTTCAATATAATTCTATAATTTTCATTTTAAACTCCATTAATTAAATTATGGAAATTAAAATTAATATTCATACCAATTAGCATGTTCTAATGTTTATTAAGCCCCTTTAGTCATCTTGACTCATATTAAGCTTTGACGATTAATATTAATCACCATTCTTAATTGCAAACCCTAATTACAAAATTCATAAATTTATGAAAATCATCCAAAAATCAATCAATTCATATATAAATCATAATTACACTTTAGATGCAATCATATGAGTCTTACTTGGGTCTGGGCATTACAATATAGTAAAAGCGTACATAAGCATCATGAAGATTTCTCCAAATTATCAAGTGGTCTCATCTACTCTCTAGTAGTGCCTTACAAGAAAAAGAACTCGTGGCAACCTGGTGCCTCATTGCTTAAAGAAAGAATATTGTCTAGATGAGAAGGAGGTTTTGTTAAGTTTGTTCTTCTTCTTATGCGAGAAAGGTGGAGTGACCTTTCTTGGAGAAGCACCATTTTCCATGATGGGTGCTGTCGAAGCAGCCTTAATAGGAATTACAATAGCACCTAAGGTATTACACAAAACAGACCTATAAGTAATTTGAATACAATATGTTAGAATAAAGAAAAATCATGTAAGACGCTAAGAAAAGAATATACCGAAGTAGAAATCTTATCAGGTTGTGACTCTTGTCAATCATATCATATGGAAGAGGATGCTTCACCAAAACTAAAAGCAACAAAGCAGCCAAAATACAAGCATGAGAAGAAGAAAAACTAGCCCACTACTGAAATTAGCTTGAAGCCAAATCATTAGAAGGAGAATCCCTCATAAAAGATTAGCAAAAGAAATCGTGAACAAAAGTTCTGGTTTTAGATCTAACAATCTAGAAGACTACGCAAAGAAAGCAACCTCTTAAAAAAAGATGAGAAACAACATTCGAAAGACTCTTTTTCTTAAATCGCCCTCAAGATGAGACAAGACCTATCCTTGAGCGCTCTCGGAAGAATGTAAGAGGTAATTCCTACAAAAAGCTCCGTACTCGAAGTGCTCTTAAGAAGAGAAACAACACATTTTTAAGAGCTCTAGGTAGAAGTGGGGACTCGAGGATTTTTCCTAATATGATTTAAACATGTTTTGTAAAGATTTTAAGGTGAGAAAAGTTAGATTTTAATATAGTTGTCATTTTCATTTGAAAATTCAAAATTTAACCCAATTTCAAGTAAATATTATCATTTGTACTCTTGCAGTTATGAAGCATGCTATACATCTATGGATTCGTCTAAAAGCCTCGGATATAACTCAACAAACGGTTTACTAATCAGGGTTTTCTAGAAAAAGATGTTAAGATACTAGTTGAAATATATTAGTTTGATGACACTCTTGTAATTTTTCCATAATCATAAGGGCATTCTACTTATTCTATTCCTCTTATCCCATCTCTATCGTAGCTACTCATTTAAAAAAATGTGTAAAGGGGACAGGGAGAGAAGAGAAGAGAGGAGAAAGGAGAAGAGGAGAGAGAATTTGGAGAAAAAATTGTAAAAGATTTGGCTTGGAGTTTTTTTTAAATGCTTTTCCTAATAATTATTTAGCATTAAGAAGCTACGATAATTAAGAGAGAAGCAAGGTTTCAAGTTTAGTTTTGAAGAAATTTGGAAAAAATCAAATTGTAAGTAGGTAGCTTTTTGTTTAAATAAATCACATATTTAAGGTGCAAATATATTGTATAATTTTTTTTCATACAAGAATTGCACATATGTTTAAGGATTTTCATGATTTTTATTCATTCAAGAGTAGTGTAGAAATTGAGATTTGTTGAAAATTGCGAATTTTATATAAATTCATGAAATGGATGATGTAGAAGTGCTTCTTAACGTATTTAGAATTTATGGGGTTGATCTTGATTGATTCCATATAAGATTTCAAATTAAATATTTTGAAATTGCAATATTAGATGGAGCTTAATTGACAACTAAAGTGTAGCATATTTTGGCTAGAGAACTTCATTAAACGTAAGTAGATTGTTTTTCTTTAAAATAAATCATGTACTTGTGTTGCAAATGAGATATTAGGATCCTGCACATGGATATGTGTTTTTATTTCTTGGTTTGAATTTTGTTGGGAGATTAGGATTGTGGGAAGAAAATGGAATTGTTGAAATTTATAAATTTCATAAGAACCCATGAAATTGATGAAGTGAGAATGATTATTTGTGATAACAAAATGTATTAAGTTGAGCTTGGATGTTTTGGTATAGAATTTATAAGGTTTTTAAATGTTGCCTATGTAAAATTTTGTAAGTGTGAATGAATTTGTTTGCATGTTTTGAGACACGTAAGATTGTTTATTATATAGAATAAGGCATATGATATCTTAATAATTATGAAATGTATGATCTGAATTTTTTTTTAAAACTTGGTTTCTTGAGATTGAGGTTGAATTAATATTAGAGTTGTGAAACCTTTTACGTTGAGATGGAGTTTGAGGCTTTTATTAAAACCTATGAATCAAAGGATTTAGAAATGATTTTTTTTATCCAAATGTAGTGCATTGAGGTGAAAGTTTTGAATTCAATAATAGTTTATTATGATTTTTGAAGTATGCCTATTAAGTATTCGATAAAATACCAATGAGAGATATAATTCGTTGAACTCTTACACAAAAAAATATTTAGCATTTTAAAGGTGTAAATAGGTCATTTTTTTCAAATGAATCATAAATTTGGCTTAGCCGACCCCACCTAGGTGGGAAAGGACTTATGACGATGAATCATAAATTTGGCTTATAAGTGACTTGTTTTACCATTGCATATGGGCACCACTCTTGTATTGTATGTTTTAGAAAGATTAAAATATTGGGTCGCGTATGGAATTTTAAGATTTTTTACGAATTAGGAGTTTTAGTTGGAACCCATGGATCAAAGTATTTCAAAGTGGTTTTCCATGCAAAGAATGTGTTAAGGTGAAATATTTTATTTTCATAATGATTTGTGATGATTTTTGAATTGTGTTTATTAAGTATTCAATAAATATCAATGAGAGATATGATTCATTGGATTTGTGTAAAAATGGGTATTTAGTGTTCTTTTGAAAGAACCTTGGTTTCAAATTGAGAATTATTTTTTTATGTATTTCATAGGCATCGTTTTGATTTCATGGTTAGGTGCATTTTTGGAGGATTACGATTGTGTAAAGATTTTAACATATTTGAAAACGATAAGTGGAAAAGTAAGGATTGGGAATAATTAAGAGTAATTTTACATGAGTTTGACATGGAATGGATGGAAGCCTATGAAGTTCGCATATAATTTCTATGTATTTTATATTACTCATAATGTGTTTGATAAAATACTTAAGTGACTAGTTGTAAGACATGCATGTTAATATAGTATTTTGGTAAAATAAATAAATATTTTACTATGGTTTAATCATGTTATGTTGTAAATAATGTGGAATGAGACCTGTAAGTTTGATATGGATGAGAATTAAGGTATGATATTAGTAAGATATATTAAAGTTGTTTGCTTGAATTGTGATTAAATTGATATTACAATGGTGTAAATCCTTATGTTTAGAGTAGGTGGTGATAACTTAGAATGGATGGATGATGAGAGTATGGATGGGATGAGAGTTAAATTTGAACATAACTTAGTTTGGAGCTAGTGATGATGAAACTATTAGATGAGCTTATCTATAAAATTGGTTCATTCGTTTGGTTGGATTTTGAATTTAATAATGCATGTTGATTTTTATAGTTTAGGCAATGCTCTTTGTTAAAATGATCTAGCTATCTATTTTGACATAATTTTATGAACGCATGGTTTTGACTAAGAATATGATATGTGATGGTGTGGTTGATGCAGTCATTAGTAAGTGTGCGTATGCCAAGTAGTTGGATAGGTAACAACATCTGCAATGGACACTAGTCAAAAGATTAGCGTGGTCATGGCAAACGTGGTTGTTTCAAATGATTAAAATTGTCCTGGCATAAGAGATTGTACATGCACGCATGCTCTTTCAAAACTTTTTTGCCTCTTTTTCCTCTGCCGCTGTTGCAACATTTAGATGTCCATGTGTCGTACAGACATTTTCAATAGCTTGCATTACCCTTTCTTCTTCTTCTTTTCATTTTTTAAAAATTGTTGGTCTCTATTTGCACTTATTGTTAATTGTTAGCCACCTTTAGAGATGAATCCTGAATGTTCGCCTTGCAGGTCGTGTTCGATCCAAATAGTCAGTTTTCCGCCATGGATTTTGACACTACAAATGCTTGATCCAACAGAGTTTTCCTTGTGCAGTCCTTTCCTCTCTTTTATTATTATTACTAGTAGTTGTAGTAGTACTATTATCATCATTATTATTGATCATTCTCTCTCATGGCTTCACTTTGCCTACTATGTTCCTAGCCTAGTGGAGGTGGCCAGTGCTCCTTTACTCGGCCATACATGTATCTCTACTTAGTTGTCCCACTTTTTTTTTGCTTCATGCTTTTCAATTCTCTCTTTCTTTGCTCAAATTGATATTGCTACAAATGTATTCCAATAAAAAAATCCATTAGTTGCCATTCCCTTTTTTCATGCTCTTGCTTTAGAGTCCGCTTATTGGACTGCCAAGCTGTTGCTGTTGGTTGATCTCATCCCATTAGATCTAAGCCCTCCTTTTATTTGTTAATTCTATTTTTTCTACACTATCAGATTTGAACTATCCGGCCAAGTGGGTGCCAAGAGAGTTGGCGCTATCGTTTTTCTCCTCCTCTCTGGAGCGCCGTTGCCTAGCGCTACAAATGTCACTTTTCTTGCTGGGGACACCATCTATGCCACTATTTTTGCTGCAACTTTCACTTTTTTTTACCGTCTCTTTTTTCTCATCGGCATACTACTCTATTGGCTCCATTTTTCGCCTACTTGGTCCACCCATGGCCTTCTTCTACATCATCATTTTTTATTTTTTATGTTATCTTGGATGTCATTTCATTATTGGACTTTCAAGGTCGGTCATGTAGCTGTTGTCGCTACTGCTTTTTATCTTTTTTGCACATTATTTGTCTTCTGTTGTTGTGCGTGCTTTGGCCAAACAAATATTGATGAGGTTTTAAATCTATCTACTTTGACTATTTTGCTACGTTTTCCACAGCTTGGAGGTTTTTTTAGTCGCTGATCACTAACCACTTGACGTTGTTGCATTTCATGGCCTTCAAGGTCAAATCTTCACAAACAACTCCAATAGGCTTCTTCTACACTTTTTTTTTTGTTGTTGTTACCTCAATATTCAGCGTCCCATCACGAGGCTAGCATGAGTTATGATCTCATCCAATTTCTCCACATGCTTCTTCCCAATTTTCATCTTCTCCTTCTTTTTTCTCTTTTAGTATCAACATCCATGTGCTCTTGTCAGCAAAATGCAAGAATGCAACATTGCCACCGGGCTTTATTTTCATTGAATTAGCGGTAGCTATTGCTGGGTTGTCTAACTTTTCATTTTTCTCTTCTTTTTTTTATGCATTCTCCTGACTCATCATTTTCAAATCCATCTTGCAAGTTGGAAGTCAGACGTCCTCCTCTAAAAATTTACCACTCCATGATTTTCAATTAAAGATGGAATTGATAGGAGATGTGATTTTAGGGGGCACTAGCGGAAGCGCTTGGTACATGTTCATGGGAGCTTGCAACGTCACTCCTCATAGTCTCTCACTTAAGTTGCTTGATATGGAGGCCTAATTAACTACCCATCTCATTAAATTTCAACGGCCAATGGATCTACAAATTCGGTCTTTTTTATATTATGTGATCGTTGTGGATGACAGATGTTATTTTCTTTCTTCTTTTTAATGTAATTTGGGTTTAATTTAATTTCATGATTTAGTATAACAAAAGTCATATAATTTCCAAGTTCTAACAATTAATTGTTGTATGGTTAAATGGGGGCCGTTCTCTGTCCTCATCAAATGCCCACTTTAAGAATCATATTTTAGCCTTGCAACAGGTTTTTTGAAATAATATGTGGTGCCCACTGGTTTGAAATTTCTCACTTTAGCTTCAATGGGAACAAGGTTAATGTTACAAGCCTGAATGTGGCATGTGAACACACTTGTAACCGGCCTAAGGTTTGCCAAGCCTTAGCAGCTTTATACTTAGAGAAAAGAGGCTAAAAGGATATAAACACAAAATTCTCAAGAGAGGGATAAGAGATTTACAGGAACACTTCCCAACATTTCATCAAAAAGGAATAACCTGGCTTTACAACGCTTACACCCATAGCCCATTCACTTAGCACCACAACTATTGACGTCAATTAGTTTCTAAGGAAGGGATCAATGGGGTTTAAATATATAAGAATTTACAAGTTATGTGCCCTAGGATTTGCTCATAGAGCAACATGTGTCCTCCTTGGCCTAAGGAATGCTCAACACGTGTCTTGGAGTAAGTTCACCAAGGCAGTTGCTCCCCACTACACCTGATGACCTGTCCCATGCCCTACCCTTTTCAAGGAGAGTGGCCCTTGTCAGCTTGGACCAAATCCAATTGATCTAACGAGGTGCCCTCTTGGCGTCCAGTCAGCTTGTATTGCATCAAGCGCCTCATTCCAACACTTTGTGCTATGTCGCCCCATGCAGTTAGACACCTTGCATTAGTGATCTACCTTGGATCACATCCATGACATCCCATAATCACGCCAAGAATTAGTGCATCACCTCGTCTGCTTGAGCGATCACTACGTCTCATCCGTTCGCTCACCTATGCAACGTGTAAGGGGGTTAAAGCTTCCCCCGCCCAAACTCGTCGATGCCCTCATCAACTCAAAGTTTTGAACAAGTTGTTCAAACTGCCGCAAGGTTGCATCCTTATGCCATGTTGCCTACTCAACAACCTCTCCTTTCCATTTGACCAAGTATTCAATCCTCCAGTTATTCTTGGTTTGGCCTTTGATCCTTTTATCAATGATGACCTCTGCTTTCTTATTGAATTGTGTCTAAATTGTTAGGGGTGCTCTCCTTGAGACACTCCTTTCTGGATCCTAAGGACCTTCATAAAATGGTTTTAGAAAAGAGACATGAAAAACATGATAAAGTTGGTACCTCTCAGTTAAATCCAATCAATAAGCTAGCTTGCCAATCCACTTCAAAATGTTGAATGGACCATCATATTTCTACACCAATCCTTTATGTGCTAGCTTCTTGATGATTTTCTTCCAAACTTGAGATGTAAGTTTTAGCATTACTTTTTCCTAACGTGGAACTCCAAAAACCTTCTATCCTGGTCAGTATACTTTCTCACATGATCCACTGCTTTGGTTAAGAAGTCCTTGGCCTCTCATTCACGAGCAACCCGAGACGCCTCTTGACAACGTCCTCCACCACACTGCCGAGCTATCTAACTTGGCATAATTTTGGTTTTTGCCCCATGACTAACTCAAAGGGACTTTTGCTTGTGGAACTAGATTCGTGACGGTCGACCCAATCATATTGATTGGCTGCACATAATGCTGGAGATACTCCTCTAATATTTAATTCACCAGCTTAGTATGACTATCTGTCTGGGGGTAATAGCTAGTAAAGCATGTACCCATCAACTCCCATAGAGTCATCCAAAACTAACTAGAGAAATTAGGATCCCTATCACTGATCACGTCTAATGACATCCCCCAAAATTTCATTATATTTTTGAAGAACGACTTGGCTACTTTGGTAGCCTTAAAACCATGTGGGGCAGAAATGAATGTCTCGTACTTGGAGAATCGATCTATCACCACGATGATAGATCACATCCCCTTTGATTCCGGTGGCCCTGTGATGAAGTCCATTGATAAGCATGTCCATGGTTTCTTCGAAATAGGTAAAGGCTCCAATAGCCCACTAGGTTGCCGCCTCTCTGGCTTATCTCAATGGCACACAAGACAAGTCTTAACGTACCCTTTCACATCCTCCCGCATCTTTGGCCAAAAGAAGTTTTCAGCAAGGAGTTTATAAGTCCGTTCCTGACTTGGGTGACCAGCCCATGGGGAATCATGGCTTTCCTTAAGAAGTTTTCTTCTGAGTCTGCTCATGCTTGTAATATAGTTACACCCACCATGAGCATAAAGGATTACATCCTCTTCCCAAAACATACAAGTAGTGTCGTCCTTCACTTGTGTCAGCAACTTGTGAGTGATCAAGTCATTCTAAGATTCAACCTTGATTAGCTCTAATAAGTCACTCTTGATTGCTACAATTACCGACACTTGGGTATTTGGATCGACCTTATGGCTTAGTGCATCCGTAACAAGGTTGGTACGCCTTGGCTTGTACTCCAAGGTGTAGTCAAATTTAGCTAAAAACTCTTGCCATCTAGCTTGCTTTGGGGACAACTTCTTTTGGGTCACAAAATAACTAGTACCACTGTTGTCTCAATACACAACAAACTTGCTACCAAGCAGATAATGCCTCTAAACACACAGACAATGCACTACTACTGTCATTTCCTTTTCATGGATCAAATAATGTTGTTCTGTCTCATTGAGCTTTCAACTCTCATATGCAACCGAATGCCCGCTCCGCATAAGGATGCCTCCTATCACCTTATTCGATGCATCAGTGTAAACCTCAAAAGGTCTATCAAACTCTAACAACTTGACTATAGGTTCTGTTGCCATAACCGCTTTAAGCATGTCAAAAGCCTTTTAACAACTAGAGGATTAGCGCCATCTATTATCCTTCTTAAGAAGATTTGTGAGTACGGCGACATTCATTGAATGACCCTTAATGAAATGTCGATAGTAGTTAGCCAATCCAGAAAAGGACCACAATTCAGCAACCTTTGTAAGAATCAATCACTCCACTATAGCTTGAACATTGCCTTGGTCCATATGCACCTTCCCCTGCGAAATGTGATGCCCAAGGAACATAATCTCTTGTTTGGCAAAGCTATATTTTTCTCTTTTTACATATAATTTGCAAGTTTTAAGCTTATCTAACACTAACTTGAGGTGAGAGACATGTTCCTCAAAACTATTGCTATAAATTACAATGTCATCCAAGTAAACAAGAATGAATACATCAACAAAAGAATGAAGTATATGGTTCGTTAGGTTACAGAAGGTAGCCAGGGCATTAGTTAACCCAAAAAGCATAACTAAGTATTCAAAAGAACTATACCTTATAACTATGGTGGTCTTTGATTCATCCCTTTTGCCATCTATACTTGCCAATATCTTGACCTTAAATCCAACTAAGTGAAGTACTTTACCTTGGCTAGTCGATCAAATAACTCTGTCACCAAGGGAAGTGGTTACTTATTCTTCGCTATTGTCTTATTCAGTTCCCGATAATCTATATATAGCCACAAAGTTCCGTCGTGTTTCCTTTGAAATAGCACGAGTGCTCCGTATGGTGCTTTGGATGGTTGGATGAACGTCACATCCAACAACTCATCAAGTTACTTTCTGAGTTCTTTCAGCTCTGTTGATACAATCCGATATGGTGCCTTTGCAGGAGGTCGAGCCCCTAGTAGGAGCTCAATATGGTGATTAGCGGATCACTTTGGAGTGAGTTTCCTTGGCAACTATGGTGGCATCAACTCCTCATATTCCAGTAACACCTCGCTAACCACTTTAGGTACCTCGGAGTCCAACACAATCTCCTCTTCTTTAAGGGTTGCTAGGAAGGTTGGGTTACCCTTCCTCAAACTGTCTTTAAATTGTAATGTAGATACTAGATCCGCATTATTCCATCTTGCATGAAAAGAAAAAGAAATGAAACTAGGATCAAAGTTACCAGTGAGCAACATTCCTTTGAGGTGTAGAATCACTCAAACCTGAGCATGTTTATGAAATCCAAGCTTAGTATCACCTCAAAGTCATCTAGGGGTACCACTTTTATGGTGATTTGATCTTCCCATCCACCCACTACTAATGAAATGTCCCAGGCTACACTAGCTTAGGCTTCGCCTCCAAGTTCATTGCCTTGATTCGACTTTGACCCATCTCAAGTTTTAAAATGTGAGACACGAGCTATAACAGCCATCCATTTTTGAGAAACAGATTGGATTTATAGGCCATGCAGACAATGGTGGGCTTTATGACAATTAATCTCAGTCATTTAGCAATGTGATTAGTATAAGAAGGGGTGGGTTGCATTGCTTAAAAAAATAGCTGAAGAATGAGGGAGGAGACGGACTGACGAAGGAGAAAGAAGGAGGTTTTAAAGGTAAGTTGAGTTGAACAACCTTTCAGTTAATCTCGTTTATTTCACAGTATATGCAACTTATTTCTTAGATCTAAGCCACTCATGATATTTCTAGTATAGCTAATTAGTAACAGAAGTATTATTGGAATTTTTGGTGTTGCAATTTTTATTTATTTCAATAAAGAGTAGCAAATAAATGCTATAAAATGCTATATAATGAAATAAAAATACTTTTGGGTATAATCAGAGGATTTTGATCGGACAATAACAAAATAATTATATGTTTAGCTTGCCTGCAAAATTTTAACTTGATCAGACTTATAAATTTCTAGATATAGTAATTTTTATGAAGATTTAAAGTGGCGAATATGTATTTTAAGGATAAAACACAAAAAAATAATTACAGAAAAATACAGATGCAAAAATAATAATCTGAACTATTACGAACATTATTTGAGATATTTTACGGTATATATGATGACTTAATTTTGTTAAAAATTAGTTTACATAGATATTTAAAGTGATATTAAATTATTACCATTTATTAGATTTGTTATCTTAAATTTGATGATAGAGATGTTATGTTGAGAAATGGACTGTTTAGATTATAAAACATAATTTTATAAGCTTACCCCTAAAATTTCAGATCAAACAGACACTTATATTAAGAGATATAAGCTAATGAATTCAAAGAATACGAACAGTTGAAATAAATAAATACAAATTTTCGGACTGGTGGGCTAAGCCCATCTGTACGAGCCCAGTGAACCAAGAAGTTCTCGCTCAAGCCTAAGCCTACAGAACTGAAGCCCACAGAAATAAAGCCTTAGCCCACAGAAACTAAGCCCAAGTTTGAGTCAAGCCTAGCCCACATAGCCCACCAGCTTGACCAAATTTATTTTTCTTAGATAAAAAATAAGAAATAAAATTGTTTAAAAGTTGAATAGTATAAGAATAAATAGGAAAAAATAGAATTTTGACCAATTGAATTTATGAGAAATTTGGGAAAAATTCATAAATGAAATTTAAATAATATTTAGAAAAATCGAAGTGAAATAATGAACATATTATAATGAAATTAGGGAAAGAGACTTGAGGCTACTATAAGAAATTGGAAAAGAGGAGTTTTTAAAGTCTACTTAAAGGTAAGTAAACTTTTACCAAAGCATTTCTTTGAAAATATTATGTGAATATTGTGATTTGCTATAAAATGTGAATATTTATTTAAATTGAAAATTTCTTTTAACCTGGTTTATTCATATATGAGCATTATCATTTCAAAATTATATTAAGTAGTGAATTTAAGTAGTGCACTAATCACAATGCATGAACATGATGCATAATTGCATATAGGGTTTGCCGCAAAGGAGTAAAGTAGTATGATAGTACCTGGGTAGCGACCTCAGGACTACCAAAGAAGATGAATTAGCTCACGAATGTGTAGCACGGCTGCATGCGAGCACAAGTAGATGATAATACCTTCAGTGTGAATGCATGATTTAAAATTGACATATGTGTACACATGTATCAAAATGTTTTTATTAATTAGAGTTCGTTGTGCATAAAAAAAATATAGATGTTGTGTTTGTTTTTGAAAAATCAAAGTAATTGCAAAATAAATTTTGTAAAAATATATTTTTACTTACTGAGCTTTTGGCTCACATAATTTATTTTCAGTGAAAACACAAGGATACAATAATAAATTAAAGCCGTCATCAACATAAAAAAAAGGCGAAACTAGCAGAGCAAAGGACAATGAAGTTTACATTTTTATTGAAATTATCGTATAATGCTTACTTGTTGAGATTAGAGACATTGAATATGTATAATAACTCCATAATGAGCAAAGTTGAGATGTAATAATTAAAAGTTTTATGATTTTGTGTCTTGGTATCTTTCCATCTCCGAAGATTTTATTCTCAGATTTGACATAGTAGACCTCATTCGTAACACCTCAAACGGTGGGGTATTACAAGTGGTATCAAAGCTAAGGTTAAAATACATCCCAAGGGCAAAATCATGATATTGAACATAGTAAGTGGAAATCTAAAGTAAGATAAGTAATCCTAAATAATTATAAATAATAAGTATTTTCATGATATAGGAACTACAATGTCACCCAAACGTAAATACAAAGTCGGACGTGCAACTAGCGCTGAAGCAAAAGTGAGAAGAAATGCTTATTGAAGAATGTGGGCATTTCAGATGAATCAAAAGAAGTGTGCAGAGGAGGAACTGATAGAATATTATGATAAAGAATATACAGAAGAACTTGCAACAGATTCTGAAGAAAATTCAGGAGATGACTCACAAGAAAGTCAAGAAAATAATAAAAATAATGAACTTGAGATTCAAATCATTGAAGATGATGATGAGTAGGAGAAGGAGCTTGAACTCCTAGAAATAGAACATAATCCGATAGAAATGAAACTTAGTGGTCCTAAGCTTTACGACTCTTCTAGCGATGATGATGTAAACTTAGGTTGTGTTTGACAATGAGTATAAAATGTCAAATTAAAATTTTTTAATCTAAAATTTTTCACTCTCCACAACTACCATATCTTTTAATTATTTTTTCATATTTTTCTATATAACTACCATACTTTTCAATCATTTCTACATGATTACTCATACAACTAATTTATTTATTTTAACTTTATTCTCTTTACTCCTCATTATTACCTCTATCATATCACATCATTTGACAACTTTTATTCTCTAAAATTTTTCACAAAAAATTTTATCTATTCCCAAACACACACTTAGCTGATTAGCTTAAAAGTTTTTTTTATTTCCTAAGAATGTTATAATGAATTGATGCTTTAGATAGTATTATTTTAATTTATCATATGAATAAGAAATTATTTAGAAGTTATGCAAATATACTTAAGATTAATGGTACGATGTAGGAAAAAGATGTTGCCTAAGAAGGATAAGAGAAAGCAAGTGGTGATGGATGAACCACTATCTTGATTAGTAAGAAAAAGGACTCGTAGGTTGGTGGGAACTGTGTTGGTTAGTGAGAATTCTTCTTCAGTACACACAAATGACCAATATAATGAAGCTTCAAGGGAGAAAAATCCTAGAAATAATGTTGCTGGGACATCAAATGTAGGGCAGGAGCTAGGGACTGCAGACCTCAATGCTCAAGTGATGAACGCAGTACTGAGAGCATTGCAAATTATGGAACGGATGGCAGCTCAACAGGTTCTGAAAAACCCTCCTGCTGGAGAGAATGCGCCAAAGAATATTAGGAAAGCTAATGCCCATAGGAGGGTCATGAATGATTTTCTTAACATGCGACCTCCACTTTATCGAGGAGATCCTAACCCTGATAGTGCTGAAGAATGGATAGAAGAATTGGAAACGATTTTTGAATTGCTTCAATGAAGTTAGCAAAAAAAAGTCCAGTTTGTCACTTATATGTTGAAGAGTAGTGCAGCTAAGTGATGGAATGCGGTGAAGTTAAGCATCCCTTGTGGCGCCCCAGCTCGAGCCTCAGAACATTAGCCTTACTCTAGGGCTGTTATTAATTGGTAAACGTGATCAGAATTATTGCCCTGTCACACGGCAGCATTTATTGAATATTTATCCACTTAATTTTAACTCCTTAGGAGTTTATATATTTAACACATTTCCATTGCTATCAAATGCCCTTTTAGGTCATTACAACAATTGAGAATACACAAGTTACCTCATAAATTTCCTATTCATTCATAATATGATAGTTCATACTTTAGTATTTGTCCATAAAATTTTTTGTCATCCATAAACAAATAACATAATATTACTCTCATACAATGTTGAGAAAATCATATAGTGTCATCATATAACCATTCATTTATATCATCATATACAGGTGTTCATAAAAATTCATTAATCCTTGAAGCTTCACCTGTGCTCCTTACTTGGTGCTTTCTTTCATCTGTCTTTACAATATGGAAAACAAAATCATGAGTCGAAACTCAATAAACAAGCTATAAGGTTTTCTGGCAATTTATTTTCATTTAAAACATCTTGAAAAGCAAACATTATACCCACTCGGGGGTATATTATACAAAGATGCTCCTTTACCCATCTAGAGTACATCATAAACAATGCAATGTATTATTTTTAAATATGACATCATGGGATAGTGGCTAGCTAGGCAACCCTCTATCTCCAACATCTCTCCTAATCCAGGGAGGCGCTGCTGGCCCGAGACCTATCTTAGTGACTTGGCCAGACCAAAGGGGGACAATCGGTCCGCTTACTCTTTTAGGGTGGATCTCATGCTTTTGCACACGAATCTTTCATAAACATTCTTTTTGACATGCTAGCAAGATTTTGCATTCATAAATTCATGTTTCATCACTTGTCATAAAAAATTGAGAATCATTGAGCAATTCATTTATCATGTTGAAAATATCATTTCAATACACACTGAGATAAAGGAATGACCATCCTTAAATATCTTAGAAAGAATTTAAATCAATGATTTGCTAAACCATTCAAATAGTTAGAACTTTATTAACAAATATTTTATCATATTTGATAAAACAAGAAGCATTTAGAAAATCGCTTGCTTACCTCTTTTGCCTTAGCTTTCCGAGTTAACTTTGTCTTTACCTTTGCCTATATATAAGAATGGCATTGCATTCATAAAAATTTTATTTGCTTGCATACATTCAGTTTTTCAACCCATAATTCATTTGATACAATCAACTTGAATTTCAAGTCGGGTATACATACTTAGCACTCACTTGTGCATCATACCATTCAAACATTTTAAACCCATATGCAGTGTAAACACATCATAACCATTCATTAGTCATCATGTGGGGGTTCATACCTCCCATTTATTATTTTTTTATATTTTCATTTTTCCTACGTCGATGCTCATTGTAAGCATATAGTCGACGTCTTAGGCTTCATAAATTAATCTCAAATTTTTAAATAATCAATAATCATCAGTACAACAACATAATCATGCATTTCATCTCATATTCATGCATTTTTTGCATTTTATCTATTTATATAAATCATTTATCATCCAACCATATATATCCTTCTAAATACATTCAACTTACAATACATATCTTATGTGTTTCTCAAAAATTTTCAACACAACAACTTGTATCATTTTTCAGAATGATTAAACTCCTTAATTAACATATAATTTATGGTTTAATTATGGAATTTTAATCTATTCATCATTGGGTTCCAGAACATCGACAGTAGGATCTATTTTTCATTCTTTCAACACCTCTTTTGATACTTAAATCAAAACAGATTTTTAATTCATAAATTCTAGCAATTTATCATGCTTTTCTTAACCCAAATTTAGGGTATTACCATGTGTTAAAAATCCATATATTGGTTGCTTCCAAAACAGCAACTTTTACACAAGTTTTGCATACCTTTTTGCACCATTCTTTGGACAACCCTTTGTATACCGTTAAAAATCAGATTTAGGGCATACATTCCTAACTTGTTTTGGCCTTACAAAGAACCCTAATCCTAGGGTATTTTACCCTCTAAACCATCCATGATTTAATCATTTATGAAACCGTAACATAACATACATGTAGGGTACTCATTTTGGCCCCATTTGGATGTTCCCATGCATATGCCCAAAAAATCAGATTTAGGGCTTTCTTCTCCATCCCATCTCCTCCATGCCATGTAGGACATCCAAAGGGTCCTTAATTTAGGGTAATTTACACTACAATTCACCCATAAATCATTTAAGCTACTCCTTGCATCATATTTAATATAAAAATGAAAAAATCAGGTAATACATGAAATCCTAAGTTCCATTTTTGTTAAAATCATTAACATATAACCAAATCAACATGTGTAACCCATACGAAAATGAATTATTTCTTAATTATCATGCTTAAACCAAACAACAACTTAGCTTAGAGTTTTAAGAAATTTCAAGATAGGTTTCATATAAAAAATCAACCCTAGTTTCCATTTTCTCCCTCTTGAATCCTTGATTTCATATATATCATTAAATCTTCATTCAGTACCCTCATCAAGGCATTATAAATCATTCTTTAAGGATTCTTTATGAATGATATTCATGACTCATAAATAGAGGTAAGAAAACTTAATTTAAATGATTCAAAACTCAAGATTTATTTACTTGAATTGAATCAACTTTGAATCTAACTTCCTTAGCTAGAATCCCCTTCTGTTTCTTCAACTTTTTATTTCTCTTTTTCTCCTCTTTTCTTCTTCTTTCCTTGCTGGATTTGGGCACATTCAAGGTTGCCTTGCTTGGGATTTTTCCTCCTTGAATTTTCTCTCTCAAACTTTCGTAGCATATGGACGTCTCCCCCCTTATGTAGCTTGAATTTTTTCCAATTTTTTGGTCTCACTTTGCCACATCACATGAGGGTAAATCTATGGAACCCCAAACCGAGTGTCACATCCTGAGCCTTACCTCAGGATCGTATTGATTGGTAAACGTGATCATGATTGTTGCCCTGTCATACGGCGGGTTTTAACGAAGGTTTATCCAACTGAATATTTCCTTATAAGAGTTTGATTTCTCATATTTTCATCTCAACCATATCTAGGTCATTTCCAACCCATTAACATATACAAAGCATACTGATCAAAAACATTTCATCAAGTACATAAATCAAATGTCACTGCATGTATTATTCATAGTCATCAACATGAATGATTTCTTAACATAGAAGTACTAAAGTTTTCTTTTCAAGACTTTCTCAAATTGAAACTTGCTCCTTCGCCATTTTCTGTCCTTTACCTGTCTTTGGGGTTTGAAAAATAAAATCGTGAGTAGAAACTCAATAAGAAAGCTATTTGCATTTTACAGGTAAATCATTTCAGGCAACATTTTGCATTTAAAATCATATTGGAAAACAACTTATACTTGATCAAAAGGTATATCTTGAAATCATAAAATCTTGTACTCATCTCGATTACTATATGCATAATGCCTTATGAAAAATATGAATATAATTATCATAATTCCCTTTAAGTGGACCTAGTACCCTATGCGCATGAACTTTTCATAAATTCATCTTTAACATGCTAGCACGATTTTTTTAATTAGAAACATATAATCACATCATTTTTCTATAGCATTTATCAAAGAAAATTTCATAATATCGTATTTGAAGTAAAATATTATTTTAACACCATTTAACTAAGGAATGACCATCCTTAAATACCTCTAAAATACTTTTAATATTTACATTAAACAGTTAGTACAAAAATCACATTTATTTAAAGCACTTTAGAAAAGCAAAAATCATTTAGAAAATTTGCTTGTTTACCTGTGTCCCTTAGCTTTCCGACTCCGCTTTTTCTTTACCTTTGCCTACATGAGAATAATATACTTTTTCATATATTTCTTTTCCTCATATCTCACTTAGTTTTTTAACCCATTCCATTGACGTATAGCATTTATTTTGCTTCACAAGTCATTAGACATAAATAGCATATTTTTACACATTTCATCGGCTAACATATAACATTATAACTCCATAGATAGGGATCCATTCATCCACATAGAATTCATTCAATAATTATTATTTATAGGTTCATTAACCTCAATTTTCCATTTATCAATCCTTTTCCAAAATACACACATTGGTGCTCTTTTTATGCACACATTGTCACTTTATACTTCATAAATAAATTCTAAAATTTGAAATTAATTATTATACACTATAAATAGATGTATAATAATGAAATATATCATATTTTCATGTATTCTTTCATAAAATCTCATTTCACAAGTCATTCATCACCCTTGCATATTTATTGCTTCACATATGCCCATTTGGCAACATATACATAATGTATTTCATAAAATTTCCTAAGTTAAAAATTTAAGCCATATTCAGTGTGTTAATTAGCCTTAATTACCACTGCATTTAGGGTATTTTTATGAGATTTAAATCCACTTACTATAGGTTTCCAAAACAGCAACTTTGGAATCCCTTTTTCACCCATTTAACGTGTCTTTTGACACTTAATCCTAAGCAGTTTAATAATTCCGAATTTTCAGCAAATAATTTCATTTTTCCTAATTCAAATTCAGGGAATTAACACATATTTAGCATTCATAAATTAAAATCGCTCAAAACAGCAAGTTACTTATCTGTTTTGGGTCCTGTTTTCACTCCATTTATACATCATTTCATAAATCCATAAAAATAGATTTTGAGCTTATTTTTCCAAATCCTTTTGGGAATAAATAATAAATTAATCCTAGGATACGTTACCCTAAAAATCATTCACAAATCATGCAAACTCATTTCCATATCATTTTTAACCTAAAAATGAAGAATTCGAGTCACAAACGTCACTTTACATTCCATAGTTGCTAAAATTCATTTCTTAAGCTCAAATCAAAATATTTTATTCATTAAAATATGTTTAATAACCTAAACATATCATTCATTCAATACAGAAACTTACTATTGGGATTCAAGATTTAACAAGTTGAGTTTTCAACTCTTAAGTCATTCAAATCATCACTTTCACCATCTAAGTCATGGAAATTCATGCATATAGACTAATGCCAATTCCATATTCAATTAAAGGCCATGTTCAATCATCATTTGAAGATTATTTTAGCGTCAATTTCATATTCTAGTTTTGGAGTTTAAACCTCAAGCTAAACAACTCAAAACAACACACATACTTACTTGGTTAGTGCACTCCAAATCCTAATCACTTGGAGATGATTTTCCTCCTTAAATTCTCTTTCTTTTTCCCTTTATTTTCTTCCTATTTTCCTCTTCCTTTGTTGGCCAAAAATGGTCATGAGCTGCTATTGTGCATAGGGTAAAAATCCAACACTTAGAAAATTTTTGCTAGCCTCAACTCAAATGGACGTGCCCCATTTTATAAGCTAGATTTTTTCCAGCTGTGGGCCCCACTCCTTGTTGCATTTTCCACATTACTTAATGCTTGGTTATCCACTTCTTGTGTTGGCTATTTTATAGCCAAGTAAAATTGCATTTTACCATTTTCAAAAAATCCAAAAATTGCTTTAAACCAAGACTGTCCAAACTGTCCGGCCCATCATGTCCCTTGCTGCCCATTTTTTCAGCAATTTTTCATTTTTTATTAATCCCCTTTTAAGGGTAAAACATTCACCTAATTACCCTTTAACTCCTGCATTAATTTGGTATTAAAAAAATTTAACAAAATGGTAGTAAACCAGCATATTTCTGCATGTCACTTGCCCCATATGCTGTCCACGTTTCCCACTTTCATGACAGCTGCATTTTAATATTTTTATTGTTGGAAATCTGCATAATTGAATGCA
This sequence comes from Annona squamosa, assembly GCA_035584095.1. Taxonomy (NCBI): domain Eukaryota; kingdom Viridiplantae; phylum Streptophyta; class Magnoliopsida; order Magnoliales; family Annonaceae; genus Annona; species Annona squamosa. The sequence continues at coordinate 22,373,077 of JAXCLR010000001.1, forward strand.
TATCTCTATGTCCCTTCATATCAGCAATATGTATACATATTTTAAAAATAAAAAAATCAAAATAATAGCAAGGGCAGCCCATGGACGTTCCCATAGTGTCACATTACCTATGCCTCTTGTGTGCACTTGCAGCTTCATCATGATAGACCTTCCTTGCTAGAATTTGATTTGGATTTTAGCATTTCATAATAATGCTTAAAATACCCTAGAAATATGCTACATTTGACACCTCAATTTTCATTAGATTCATGTAATTATTTCAAGTACTCTAGCATTAAATGAAAGGTACTTTTTGTTGGAAATATGTGGAAAACAAGCTAAATATATGTTTTGATGATTAACAAATCAATTTGAGTATATCTTGGCTACTAACAAGTTTGGGAAATGTTTAAGGCATATACATTTGAAGAGAATAGAGCATGGCAGGCCAAGTCGTTTCCCAAGTCGACTCCAAGATCGACTTCAAAGAGCCAAAACTATCCAGAGTTGAAAATGGGAGAAGAGCAGGTGAAGTCGCAGGCCAAGTCGACTCCACTTGCAACTTTGGAAGCCAAGTCGCAGACGAAGTCGACTCCAGCATTGACTTCAGATGGGAAAATCACTCCATAGTCGAATTTGGGACAGAAGAATGACGAAGTCACAAACGAAGTCGACTCCAGTTGCGACTTGGGTGAAGTCACAGGCGAAGTCGACCCCAAGTGCGACTTGAGGTCTTCGGAGATCAAAGATGAAGATTCGAGATCATTTTTTCAAGATCAACTGAAGATTTTTTTTTCAAGACCAAATCAAGACTACAAAGATCATTATCAGCATGAGTCTCTCAAGTCCAAGACAAAGATTCAAACATATCTGAAGATGAAGAAACTCAAGTCATGATGACTAATCCAAGTTCAAAACAAGAAGCATAAACTTGACAAAGAAGTTATTCAAGATCATGTGATTCAAGACTGCATTGATTCAAGGCTTACAAGACATGGAGCAAACAAAAGCAAGTTAAAGGGAAAACAAAATGATCCAAGAAGATATGAAAAATGCAAAACAACAAAAGGCATGAAGGAACAAAGCATTCCAGAAATTATTCAAGTTCATTAAGCATCCTGCCAAGGTGAAGTCGCACCCGAAGTCGACTTCACCTGCGACTTGGTTCAAGTCGATGCCCAAGTCGAAGTAATCTGGAACTTGAAGTTGCGACGGAGAGGCGAAGTCTCACCCGAAGTCGACTCCATCTGCGACTTGGGTGAAGTCGCATCCGAAGTCGACTCCGCTTGCGACTTGGGTCGCAACGGTCAGAATTTATTCTAACGTTGGCGCATTTAATGCGCGCCAACCACCTTCAAACGTTCGGATTCCCTCCACAATTATCAAAGGGAGTCATTATGAACGGGGGAAGTAGCTGAAATCATTAAGTGAGCTTAACTCCCAACTTTAAGAGCCTTAAAGAGAGCAAGCCATTCAAAGAGAAAGAACTTTGCTTCAAACTGCATGAGCTCAACATCTGAATCTTCAAAGCCAATACTACAAGTTCTTCTCTGCACCAAATTGCTTCTACACATCTGTAAAGTGTAGACTATTTTGTTATTTCATTTATTTGTATTGAACTTGATTTAGTTT
>JAXCLR010000001.1:22400984-22416887 GCA_035584095.1 Annona squamosa
TAATTAAAACTATTCTAAGAAAGCAATTAAAGCTATGAAATTTAACTATTAAAACAGGAAAGAGAATTACATTAAATCTAATCTCAAAATTACAAATTAAAATTTAACAACTACAAAACGCTACCAACTATAATGTAGAAAAATAAAATTCACATCACCCATAAAAAGCGAATCTCAACGTAATGGAATTTTTATTGCTTGGCCCCACCTGCTTGCTACGGGTCCCACAAAATGGGTCCCACCCACTTGCTAGGGGTCCCACAAGATGGGTCCCACCCAAGGGGTTGTGTGTGGGGTATGGGGTTTGTTTTTGCATGCGGCCGGTTTTGGAAGTTGGAGCACCATAATAGGTGCTCCAGCGATCCACGCTCACTCGCACCTATTTTTGAAAAAATGAAAATGAAAATATTACCCAAATGATTTCGACATGCTACAGATATTTCGTAATTTTCATTTTGGATTCTTTTTAATATTCATTTATATAATTTTATTTTAACATTACATAATAGTCCACTTCAACCCATATTTTATAATTACATATATTTTACCCTATTTAATCATGCTATAAATTTGTCCGAATTATCTTAATACGTTAATGCATATTTTAAATTTTCTAAGGGATTGAGTCATAATTTTATATTTTCAAGAATGTTGCAAAATGACCCGTTTTATAGCAAAATTAAAGATTTTATCAAAAATATAATTTTCATAAAGTTCTACTTAAAACATGCATTTAATTAACGTTTTAATACTTAACGGTGTGAATTTAGTATAAAATTAAATAAAAAATTTTAGACTTATCATTCTTCTAATTGAATATTCTTCCCTTGATTTACGTCATTTGAAATTTAGTTTATTCATCCTAGCTTGATGTCCTTTAGCTCCGTGTCTTGAAATCTTGAATACTTGAGTCTTGGAATGTTAAAAGATGTCAAATGTGTGTTCTTGATGAATTCATACAACCTTGCTTGCTTTGGTCTTGATCAATCATTTGGTCCAAGTTGAATGATTGGGTCATTTTGGTCTTCAACTTTACTCAAGTCAAGCATCAAGTTGACTTGGTTTGCGACTTCATTCTTCAAAACGTGTGCTGATCAGTTGAAGTTGATGCTGGAGTCGACTTAGTCTATGACTTCACCTAAGTCGCATGTGGAGTTGACTTGGTCTGCAACTTCGGCAGCTCTTGTCCCCAATTTCAACGCTGGAAAAAAAATCATGGTTGAAGTCGATGCTGAAGTCAACTTAGTCTGCGACTTCATCCAAGTCGCATGCGAAGTTGACTTTGTGTGCGACTTCAGCTGCTCTTGCTCCCAATTTCAATGCTGGACATGAAAATGCGTTTAAAGTCGATGCTGGAGTTGACTGGGGGATCGACTTGGCCTAGTTCGATGCCTGAGTTAACTTGGAAATCGACTTGATGTGTCATGCTTCATTTTCTTCATTTTCATATTCTTTAATCTTCTCACAAATATGTTAGTAGCAAAAACTTGCTCAAATTGATTTGTTTAATCATCAAAACATAGACTTGTCTTATTTTGCCTTTGATTTCAATACTTGTTTCCAACAAGCATGAACTTAAATTTTTCCCGAACCACAATTCCCACTTAGTTGAAATAACTTTGAAATTGAATTCTAAGCTAAAAAGTGAAACAGGGAATAATGTTTAATCTCCTGACTGTGCAAATAATGAAAATGACTTCCTAGATATCCTGAAATATGGTGAGAGAAATTATTGCCAGACTTGGTAAAAAAAAAAAGTTAAACTAAGGGTAAGAACAGGCTTAAAAAAAAAGAATAAAAATGGAAAGTGTGGGGGTAGCATTATTTTCTATTGTAAAATGAAGCTCAAGTCATGTGAAGACGGTTCAATTTTTGAAATTTTATTTCTTGAACCAAACCTAACCATTGTCTTACTAAGTCCTTATGATCCTATGAATTGGCTAATTGAGTTAGTAGAAGAAATTTAAATGCAAAAATTTGATAAGATGTATATGAGGTAATTTGACTAATATTTTCTGCATTACTACTATTACTTGTTGAATGTGTGTATGGAATAACCAAATAAATGGAAAAGATATCTGATAATTAGGAGTATATTGCGAGAGTTTTTGAACTCTTAATGATTGAAATCAAAGGAGGTAATAAGGTATACAGTATTAGTCATGTGAGAAGGGATTGTTAACCGAGACTTTCAAAGAGTGTTACATTTCAAAATTTTTAGTTTAACACTCTCATTATTTTTTGATGATCGGCCAAACATTTATTTTCATTTTTCCTCAAAGTTTTGAAATTTTGCAAACTGTTCTTGAATTTCTTTGTATTTACTTGAGGACAAGCAAAAGTTCAAGTGTGGGGGTATTTGATACTTGGAAATTAGTAATATATTTTGGGGGCCTTTTATACCAATTTGGTGGGTAATTAGTTGAGTTTAATGTGAAATTTGATTTAAAATATGTTTTTTGTAACAATTGATTTTTAAATATTAATTTCAAGTTATTTAAATAGTTTTTATAATCTTTTGGCTTGAAATTATATTTTATTTATTTCCATGAAATTAAATGGGCTTGAAATAATTTTTATAATAATAACCCACTAATGACTTTGATGAATTAATGATTCAAAGATTTTTTTACAAGAAAATAAATTACAGCAAGCGGGCCCCACAACTCTAAAGAACGGTTAGAAAAATTCAATGCCCAAGCTGATCAATGGCAACAAGATCACAGCCATCCATCTTTATTTGTCCACATACAACTGTCCACAATTTCTAAACCGTCCAGCCAATCTAGAAAATCAGCCGTCCAAACTTCTGATGGGCCCCACAGGAAAATAAATTCATACAATGTCCATATCCAAGCCATTCAAATCTCAGCGTTGTCCATTTAATCCCACCAGAATATGCCAATCTGCACCGTCCAAAATATTAATCCAAGTTTTCTAGACCGTTCAGCACAGATAAATCAACGTGATCAGCATAGGAGTGGGGCCCACATGGAAACCGATCATGCACAACTAGCAGCATCTTAGTCGTCCAATTGCCTAATTAATGTCAAGCCACTGTTTAATGCAGCAATCCAGCAGAAGAAATCCAGCCCAAATGAATAACCAAGATTATCGGATTAATCCAGCCGTCTAGCTATGCCACCGTCCAAATTTTTATGTTGCAGATCACTCAAGTTCCATGTATAATTCAGCACCTATTCACCGCGCAAAATAATTCAACAATTATGCAATCCAATTCAAGCAGATTCAATGCATCACCTTTAGCCATCCGCAAGCAATTCGAATCCGCAGTCAGGAAGATTGCGTTATGATGCAAAAAAGGAGTTCACACAATATTATAAAAGGGTAGAATAAGCAAACTTTTGAGGGAATTCAACGTGCACCAGTGAAGAGAAAATCCAACGAGCAAACAACAGAAAATTTTAGCAGAAATTTTAGTGAAATTCTGGACAAAAAATTAAGGGTAGAATTTTGAGAAAGAGCAAGGTGGAGAGCACAGGAAAGCGGTGGATTGGCGAGTTGTGTGGAGCAGCCGACACACCATTGGGGCTTCAAACCAATAAGCTTTTCTATCTTTTCCTTTTTAATTTTAATTGTCTTGTTTAAGATGGATTTGGATTTTAATTTTATTTTGAACTTAAACATGCTTTGCTAAACCCAAAATCTAGGGTTTAGGATGTAGCATGCGTACAATGCAGCGTGGTATGAGTTTTTAATTTATTTATGATGGATATTGTTGTTAATTTAATATCTTGTGATTTTTAATGTTTGCTTTGTACTTTGGCCCTTACTTTAGCATAATTTCATATATTAGGTGATGAAATTGAGATGTGGAAACCTAATTTACGATAATCAAGATATTAAACTTGGAAATCTAAGACCACGAGAATAGGCATGATAACCTTGAAAAATTCTATGAATAAACTACAGAACTTAATGGATTCTAATTAACTTAATCCCATAAAAATAGGTGGTTAAGAAAATTAGGGTACACCTTGTAGGTTTCGAGAGAAGGTGCAAGGATAAATTAGGATTTGTTCTCCTTTAACAAATAATATCCAAATTAAATAATTATATCCCTACCCGTTGCAAAAGATGCATGTGAAATTGTAGACCCTAGATACTCGCATTCTCCTTTTCTCTACTTGTTCTAATTTTCAATTTTCTCTTCCCATTTTGTTTATTTCCTTTCCCTTTTATTTACTATATTTTCTTCCCACTTTTCTATTTTAGTTGCTCTATTCTCTCGATATCCGACACAAAAGCTTTTCAAAACAAAGTTTATAGTCTTGAATTTCCTGTGGATCGATAATTTATATACTACAATCTACGACCCGTGCACTTGCGGTGAGATTGCGAACATATATATGAATGGTTGGAGAATTAAAAATATTAAACTTGTTTTATATAACTCACGTGGAAATGAAAGGGAGTAAAATCCTTAAATTTTAGAGCTTAAAAACTCTCTCATCTAACTGGCCAAAGTTAGGCAATGTATGAGTGATGAATTTAGGTTTAAAGATGGTTCATAAGTGATTAATTTTAATTTTAGAAGCATGATATAAAATTTATTTGTGATAAATGGGTGGTTAAGAAAATTTGTAATTATTAAAAATATATATGTATATAAGAATTCCAAGTAAGCCTGTGAAAGTTAAATTTAGGCAAGAGAATATATGATGAATTTAGCTACAGTAAATGAGTTATAATTATTATTTTAAAAAAAAAGTATAATACATATGAATGATGAGGAAATGATAAATTATAAGTTAGATAAATGGAAGTAAAGGAAAGTTAGGGAAATCCCAACTATTAAATTGAGATTATGAACTCGGATATTAATTTTTAGGCATTTAATTATTATATTTATATAATTATGATTAGTTTAATGATTAGATGATGGGATATTATATGTTAAGCTACGAGTGTTGAGGTTTAAGTGATATAACCTAGTTAATAGGTTATTTGGCCATGAAAACAAATTTATTAGATTAACTCATATGTTTTATGTAGAAAGGAAATAAAATTGAAATGAAGTGAAATAAATGATGCATTTAAGCAAGTGAGAGATAAATAAGAGTAAAATCGAATTACAAAATTGAGGAGCATGTTGGGTAATTTAAAATATCAAGTTACTTAAGTTATTTTTCAAAGGGTATTTAACATTTAATGGTTATGTTTTGAGGGGAAGTGGAAAAAAGGCTGTAAAGGTTATCTTAAGTTCAAATGGTCTTACAGTATGAAAATGTCATTTATATATCGAGTGAAAGGTCTATTATTCCATATGTCTTAATATATATATATCTATATTAAATGCTAGGTTTATGTATATATGAGTTATCTAAGTGTATTTTTGAATACAAAAGGATGAAGAGGCTTTAATAGCCTATAATACATGAAATTTCATATATAATATAGTTTAAAATTTATAAATTCTAAGTATGAAAGATCTATAAGATTAAAATTAACTTAATTTTATGATGCCATTGTATTGAATTTCATATAATAATGTCTCAAATGAGGATAAGATGTTTGTCCAAATATGGGATGATTCTTTGATGTGTGTAAGTCATATTGAAAGGACCAAACCATGATTTTAAATAAAATGGAAGGAAATAAGATATATTGTTAGGTAAAATAAGGTTGTTAGTTAACATGTCAAATGATCTTAGTTGTTATTAGATAGTTAAATTGAATTAAATGATTGAGATTTTAAAGAAAAAAATGTAGGTAATAGGAAACCCAATGAATGTGTCAACATGGGTAACGCTATTATGTGTAAATGAGATCTAAGTTGCAGTAGATGGATTTAATGTTTGAAAATATGAGTTTTATGGAGACAAAATGAAAATGGAATATACTAACTTTTAAGTTGTATAAATAACAGTAAAAGCTATACTAAGCTTATATGTTCATTATGTGTTATATATAAAGTTAAAACTTGAATTACAATTATTAGTTAAGTATTAAATGCAAAGCTAATGCAATTTATAAGCTTATTCAAATGTAGGTTAAATGTGGGACGGTATAAAGGTTTAAATTGTTTGGAAAGTAAGAAATTTTAGATTCAGTTCAAGTTTGGGTGTAAAGGATATTTCAATGGTAGTTAATCGACAAGGCTATAGTTCATCCAATTTGAAAGTATGGTTAAGTTAAACAGGAGTTAGGAACTTTGGATAAAAAGATTTCAAGTTAATGAATACTTGAACTCCATGTCCAAAGGTCTAGAAAAAGTATGTAGTTAGATGCATAATTAATCATGGAATAAGTGTGTGTGATGGGTTAAAAAATGCTTAGATGTATTCTTTGTTGGCTATAATAAGAATGGGTAAAAGAAAGATGAAGGAAAGTACAAAGGAAAAATGGATGAATGCTAAATGGAAAAGGTAAGCAAGCTCTTCAAGATTCTTTTTGTTCAAAAGAATTTTATGGTAAGAAAAATCTATTCTTGCTTTTTATTTCAATAAAGGTTATTTGCTAATGGGTTTGTTTTATTTAAATATTTCTTTAAATTGACATACATTGAAAAGGTACTTAGGGATGACCATTACCCTGTGCATATATTTTACAAAAAAAAAAGAATGTGTTCTTGAAATATATTTTACAACTTGATTTTCATGTACAAACCCTGTTATCAAGTTGAGTTGGCAAATCTTAATTTAGGCCATAAATGCATATGATGCATGTGTGAATGAAACTCATGCATGGAAAGTGAATTAAGGAGGCTTTGTCAAGGTTGTAATTAGACAAGTAGTCCATCCTTGATGTTGCCTGGTCGGTGTGTCCGTCATATGGGCAGATGATCACTTAATAAGTGTCAACTGCCAAACGAGGAATAAGTCATGGAATAATGCATGTGTGTGCATTCATCTCATTATCACACATGCATAATAGGATTTTAAGAATTTTATGATTTCAGTCAATGCCACGGGTTTTGGAAATGTCTATTTCTAAATGATTGCTTACTGAGTATTTTATATTCATTGTTTTCAACTAATCAGAGAGTGCAGATGATGCACATTTGATATAAGAGCATTCACTGCTTGCTAAGCAGTGAAGGTATGATTTTTTTTATAAATTTGGTGTATTGGGAGCCTTGGATGTAATTAGAAAAAATGTGATTATGTATTATGTTTAAATGTTTTATGTTGCTGTTAAATGTAGTAGTACCTTCTCGTGTGAAATATGATTTTATAAGGAATGTATTAGTTTGAATTGAAGTAGATGTGAGTAATTTAGTGTAAAATGTTGGATTCGAAATGACTATCAAGTTTTGTATTACCCAAATGTCTTAACTACTGACGGCATGCTGGCGGATTTTAGTCAAGAAAAGAGAATCAATGTAGTTCTAAAGAGAAGAAAAGAAAAAAAATTCGGGCTGATTTCTCGACAAATTCGAAAAAGCTTCCACTCGTATAGATATGAAGCATTCACCACTTAAAGATCCATGGAGTAAGGTTAATGCGCTCCCACGGGTTGGGGCACTACATATTTATAGATGACATTCTCATTTATTCAAAAAACAAAGAATGATCATGTCGAACACTTTAGAATGATATTCAAACTTTAAGGGAGAATGAATTATATGCGAAATTGAAGAAGTGTGAGTTTTGGATGCCTAGTCTTCCATTTTTAGGGCATATTGTCACAACAAAAGATATTATGGTGAATCTTGCTAACGTAGAGATAGTAGTGAATTGGCCAAGGCTGACAAATCTCACGAAGATACGTAGTTTTCTTGGTCTTGTAGGGTATTAGATTCGTGGAGGGTTGCTCTCGAATATGCACTCCTCTCATGAAGTTAATAAGAAAATAGGTAAATTTTCAATGGACTGATGATTGTGAAAATAGTTTTCAAGAACTTAAGCACAGATTAATGAAGACATTAGTTTTAGCTACCTCTACAAGTGGAGGATTTTTTTATTTACAGTGATGCTTCTCAAAAGGGTCTTGGTTGTGTATTAATGCAGAATGGAAAGGTGATTGCATATGCTTCATGGCAGTTGAAACCTTATGAAAAGAATTGCTTCACTCATAATTTGGAACTAGCCGCAGTAGTGTTTACTTTGAAAATTTGGAGGCATTATATTTATCACGAACAATGTGATGTATATACAGATCACAAGAGTTTAAAATATATTTTCACTAAAAAAGATTTGAATATGAAGCAAAGGAGATGGTTGGAATTGCTAAAAGATTATGATTTAAATATCTAATATCACCTAAGTAAAGCAAATATTGTAGCTAATCTTTAAGTAGAAAGTCAAATAGCAATTTAGTTACTTTAATTACAGATTAGGAGTCAGTTAATGACATGCGTAAATTGTCATTAGAAGTTTGCCTCAAAGAATCAGTGTATTAATGATATCTACTACAAGTGAAACCTTTTTTATTTGAACAGATCAAAGAAGAGCAAAGAACAGATGAACAAATTATAAGGATAAAGCAGAAAGTGACAGAAGGGACTAAGGAAGGATTCACAATTGATGATGAAAGCACTGTCAGATATAAAGGAAGGCTATGTGTACCTGATGTCGCAAAACTAAGAAGATAAATTTTAGAAGATGCTCATTATTCGCCCTACATAATACACCCAGGGAGTACAAAAATGTACCAAGATCTTAAAAGAAATTTTTGGTGGATGGGTATAAAGAAAATGATAGCAGAGTTTGTAGCATAGTACCTAACATGCCAACAGGTCAAAGTCAAACATCAAAAGCCGGCAGGATTATTACAGTAAAGGGAAATACATAATGGAAATAGGATGAAATCACTATGGATTTTATTGAGGGGTTACCCAGGACTATTATAGAAAATAATTCTATTTGGGTGATTGTGGATAGGTTAACAAAGGTTGCACATTTTTTACCAATCAAGACCAATTATTCTGTAGAAAAGTTACCCTACCTGCATTATAAAGAGATAGTTCGGTTGCATGGAATTCCTAAAACAGTTATTTCTAACCGAGATACTATATTTACTTCAAAGTTTTGGCGCAATTTACATCAAATAATGGGGTAAAAATTAAAATTTAGTACAACATTTCATCCACATACAGATGGGCAAACCGAAAGAGTAAATCTAATAGTTGAGGATATGTTGAGAATGTGTATAATAGATTTCGAAAATTATTGGGATAAATATATGGCTTTGGTGGAATTTGCTTATGATAACAGTTATCAGGCTAGCATCAAAATGTCTCCTTATGAAGCTTTATATGGGAAGCCTTATAGAATACCACTGCATTGGGATGAAGTTAGAAAAAGAAGGAAGATTGGGTCAGATATTATGCAAGAAACTGCAGACAAAGTGAAGTAAATTCTAGAAAGATTGGTTACTGCCCAAAATAGACAAAAAAGTTATGCAGATCTAAAGTGGGGAGAATTAGAATTTTTCATAGGTGATAAGGTATTTGTAAAAATATGACCTATGAAAGGAGTTATGAGATTTGGCTAAAGAGGAGAGATCAGTTCTCATTATATTGGACCATATAAAATTCTAGAGAAAGTTGGAGCAGTGGCTTATCGAATAGCATTACCACTCTCATTGGCTACAATACATAATGTTTTTCACATTTTTATGTTAAGAAAATATATGTTAGATCCCTCCCATGTACTTACAGTAGATCAGTTACCAATCTCGGATAAGTTAATATATAGAGAAAATTCAATCAAGATACTAGATTCTAAAGAGCAACATTTGCGGAGAAGGGTGATAAAGTATGTCAAAGTGCAATTGAGTAATTATGGAGAATCGAAGGCCACGTGAGAGCTTGAAAAAGATGTCAAACAGAAATATCCAAATTTATTTTTATATATAAGAAATAAAGTTGTTTAAAAGTGAAATAATATAAGAATAAATAGGAGAAAAAAGAATTTTGATCGATTAAAATTATGAGATAATTTGGGAAAGTCATGAATGGAATTTTAGATAATATTTATGAAAACTAAAGTGAAATACTGAACATAGTGTGATAAAAATTTGGAAAAGAGACTTGATGCTGCTACAAAAAATTGGAAAAAGAGGAGTTTTAAAGTCTACTTAGAGGTAAGTAAACTTTTATCAAAGCATGACTTTGAAAATATTATTTGAATATTGCGATTTGCTATAAAATATGATTATTTATTTAATTTTAATTTTTTTTCAAATTGATTTATTCAAATATGAGTATTATTATTTCAAAATCATGTTTAATAGTGAATTTAAGTGGTGCATTAATTACAATGCATGAGCATAATGCATAATTGTATATTGAGTTTGCCCCCAAGGAATAAAGTAATATGGTAGTATGTGGGTAATGACCTTAGGACTACCTAAGAAGATGAATTAGCTTATGAATGTGTAGCTCAATTATACATGAGCACAAGTAGATGACAACACCTACAGTGTGAATGTATAATTTAAAATTGACATATGTATACACATGTATCAAAATGTTTTAATTTTCATTAATTAGAGTTTGTTGTGCATAAAAGACACTATAGATGTTGTGTTTATTTTTGAAAAATTAAAATGATTGGAAAACAAATTTTATTAAAAAAATTTTACTTACTAAGCTTTCAGCTCACAGAGTTTTATTTTTATGGGAAAAACAGGGATACAATGTCATACTAGAGCCTTTATCAACTGGGAAAAAAGTCGAATCTAGCAGAGCAAAAGATAAAGAAGTTTAAAATATTATTGAAGTTATCTTATAATGCTTACTTATTTTGATTATAGACACTGGATATGTATAATAACTCCATGAGGAGCAAACTTTAGATATAATTGTTAAAAGTTTTATGATTTTGCATCTTGGTATCAATTTCCGTCTTTGGAGATATTATTCTCATCTTTGAACATAGTAGACCTTATTAGTAACACCTCAAGGGTGGGGTGTTACAATAGGAAATTGGGAAAAGGTGGTCTTGGGCAAGTTTTTATTGGGAGAAGGGTTAGGGGCGACACAGGACATACAGGACCAGGCACAGTTGTGGTATGAATAGAAAATTTGATTTATCATTATGCATGTGATTTAGGTTATTACGAGGAGAGTGTTAGCATATCTTGTTCAAGACCAACAAGAATTTTAACCAATTTTGGATTCAGGAAATGAAGAAAGCCTTGAAGGGAAGAGAAGAAAAAATCAACACATAGCCTCAGAAATTATCGCAACCAATAGAAAGCTAGATGTTGCCGCTACTGATTGCTGAGGAAAGTTGCACGTTGCCTGCTTACTGTGTCGATGTCGTTGGATGGGGATGGGGTGGACATTAGTTGCTACGGTAGACTGGCGGTTGCTGCTCGAGGGAGCTGGGCGAGAACAGTTGCATTGCTGACGAGAAGGAGGTAACATGCTTGGCTTCTTGGCATCAGCAGCTGGTGTGTGCTGTCTGTAGGGAGCTGGCATGAGGAAAAGACAACTGAACTGGGGCGAGCTTTTGAGCTGACAGCGACAAACCCTGGATGGCAAAATAGGAGTTAGCAGCGAGGAAGAGGAGAGAAACCGAGCTAAGGCTGAAAAATATATGATTTTAAGTGGGGATGGATAGTTGGATACAAATAAAATATGCATATTTTAATAGTAGCCATTTCAAATTCAGGCTTGCCTGAACCCGAGATTGAGCACTGTTTTAATTCAATCCAGGTTCCGGCCGAGAAAATTGAGCTTGAGTTGGAAAATGTAAAGTTTCAACCCTGAAAAACCTTGGATTTGACACGCTGAGTTTGGGCCGAATCCGGCCCAAGTTGCACCCCTACCACTGACCCAACCCTAAATTGGATAAGGTAGGGCATGAATTTTTACCCAAGGGTATGGGTAGGGTATAGTTTATTATCCAACTTCCCAAATAGGGTAAGGGTAGAGTAGACATGCTAGGTACCCAGAGCCGAACCGGATGAGTACCCGCATGGGTACACTAATGTATAAATAATTATATATATATTTGTTAATTTTATCTACCCATTCACCAATTTATACGTGTCGTAGTGTATTGTACAACTATTTTCTCAACCGCCATGGACAAGTCAAATAAAAGAGCTAATCAGTAATTATCTTATAATGCATTAAAGTCTCTCTCATTGACGCACATTCATTCACAATCAATATTCAAAGTCCAAACCTCCCTTACGCAGTGATTTATGTGTGTGGCACGAGCAGCATAGCACGTGCTTGACCTGTTAGCGCCAAAATATTTTTGCAATTTCTCATCATCCCGCCATCAAAATAAAACACCTTTCCTCATTAAAATGAAACCTAAAAACTTCCATCCTCACTAGTAATCTCCACAATTCCACAACTTCGTAACCTTCGCTCTAACACGAAAAAGAGAATCGAAAAGGCGAAAGCCACCAACTTGATCTTAGGCAACATGATTAGTAGCTCGATCTTCTCATCACACGCAGTCAGATGAAACCCTAAGGATGGCGATGCACCTCTTTCTTCTGTCTTCTCATCATTCCTCTTCCATTCTCGTTGCCTTCTTGTAGATCTATTGAAATCACCTCTAGTTTCACCTATCTTCATTGAAGGTAATCTCCCTCTTCCAGATGTTGCATCCTACTTTCCCATGTTTATTTTTTCCTTTTTCTCACATGATTAATTGCTTGTTACATCGTCTTTTGTGGAAAATAAAATTCGAAATCAATAAATAGCATCAATACAGTTGTTCTTTATTTAGTTGCTTGCTTTCTCAAGTTGCATAACCCATAAATATATTCCTCGCTTACTGAATATGTTAAAACTATGATAATCCCGTCAATGTGTTGAAATTGTAGTTGATACTCTTGCTGTTTGCACTATTAATCAGCTGTTTCCATTCACATTGCAAGCTTAGTTTTTTATCAATTTATGTTGTCATTGTAGGTTTGATTTTCTTATTTATTTTATTATAAATTGTATAGGGTTTGTATTCTGTTATTTTTGAGTAACAAATGTAAATAGCGACAAAAATTAGACTAATTCTAAAATGGAAAGTGTAAAATATAAATGAGTGTTTATTTATACATCATTTAAAGAGGAATTAGCCCAGGTTAAACAAATGACTTGCTTAGCCCACCTCAAAAAAATCCATGTATCATACTTATTTTTACTTTTTTCTTCATACACTTATTTATCTAAGAGTATTTACCTTATAAGCTAAGTTTTACTATTTTTGAATATGTGTATATATTTTTTTAGATTTTTGAAAATATGAGTATTTTAAATACATATATGAACATAGATATTTGAAAATATTTAAAAAATATATACACATATAAAAAATAGTAAAACTTGATTCATATATTAAATACATTTAGATAAATAAGTGTATGAAGAAAAAAGTAAAAAATAAATATTATAATTGAATTTTTTGAGGTGGGCTAAGCTGTTTGCTTAGCCCAAGATAACATGATCACTTATCTTATTTAAAATAACATAAAAGGATACTTTTTTTCTTGCTATCATTGGTTATTATAGGAGTCGATTTGGAATTGGAATCGAAACTGACCCTGCGGGTAATGAGTAAGGTAGGGTATAGTAGGAACCAACCTTATAAGTGAGTAGGGTAAGGTAGACTTTTTAGAAATAAGTATGGGTAGGATACACTACTACTCAAACCAAAGCAACCCACGTTGCACTCCTAATTTTAATATTTGAAAATGTAAGTTTTTACAAGAACAAAATGAAGATACAATTTATTAACTTTTAAGTTGTGTAAAGAAGTAGTAAAAGCTAGATTAAACTTATATCTTTATTATGTGTTATAAATACAGTTAAACTTAAATTGTAATGGTTTGTTATGCATTAAATGCAAAGCTAATGCGAATTCTAAGCTTAGTTAAATGTATGTTAAAGATGAGATGGTATAAAAGCTCAAATAGCCTGTGAAATATGAAATTTTAGATTTAGAACAAGTCTAAGATTGGTGTATTTCAAGGGTAGTTAGTTTACAAGTCTATGGTTTACCTAATTCGAAGTCATGATTAAGTTAAGGGGAATTAGAAATTTTGGATTAGGAGATTTCAAGTTAATAAATACTTGAATTCTATGTCCAAAGGTCTTAGAAAAAAATTTATGTAGTTAGATGTATGATTAAGTTTGAAACAAGTATGTGTAATGGCCCAAATAAATGCTTAGTCGTATTCTTTGTTGGCTATGATAGAAAAGAGTAAAGGAAAGATATAGTAAAGTCAAATAAAAGATGTAAGCAAGCCCTTCAAGATTTCATTTCAAAAAGGGTAGTATGGTAAGAAAATATATTTTTTTCCATTTAATTTCAAAAAAGGGTATTTGCTAATGAGTTTGTTTTATTCAAACTTTTTAAAAATTGAATGCATTATAAACGTATTTAGAGATGTCCATTACCCCTATGCATATGTTTAAAAAGGGGGTGTGCTTTGAAATATATTTCACAACTTGATTTTCATGTACAAGTCATGTTATCATGTTGAGTTGGTAAAACTTAATTTATGTCATAAAGGCATATGATGCATATGTGAATGAAAGTCATGCATGAAAATTGGATTAAGGAGGCTTGTCAATGTTGGAAGCGGACAAGTTATCTGTCCTTGATGTAGCCAAGTCAGTGCATTCAACGCCTTCCAGAAGAATGGTTTTCATGGGTAAACATTCACTTGGTAAGTGTCACCACCAAATGGGAAAGATATAATTGAATAATGCATGTATGTTTATTCGTCTCACTATCACACATGCATGCAGAATATAAGGATTTAATGTTTTCAATTAATGCCATTGATTTTGAAAATTATGTACATTTCTAAATTCTTGTTTACTGAGTATTTTATACTCATTATCTTCAACAACCAGTTAATGCAAATGATGCAGACTTAATAGAAGAGACTTCATGCAAATTCTCTGTTTTAAGTTTGGAAGAAAATTTATATTTTTACAAACATGTGTATATAACAAATATAGAATAAATATCTTTTATAAATTTTTATATAATAATACATGTTTCAAATATTTAAAATTTTCTATTAATATGCAGAGTACATTCAAATGTTCCATTATAAATAATTTGGAAAGTTTTGGAAAGAAAATATGGATATTTTGATATTTTAAAGTAAATAAGGTGTGAAATTGAAATTTTCAATAACTTGGGAGTACATATTAAATAAAAAGAAAGTGGTCTAAATTATAAAATAAAATTCCAATGGTGCACCTACCATATTGGTTAGAAGACAAATTCTAACTTCTAGAAGGGTGCAAATGGCACCTTATTAACCAAAATAAATAATTAAAATGAAAATTGTGTAAATTGAATTGGAAAATTCTACTCCACTGCTGGGATTTGCTGGAATTTATAAATAAGGAGTGTGGCCTATCTTAGATGAAGAATGAAGAGAGAGAAAGAGAAGGGAAAGCCTTGATCAAGTGATCAAAGCCATTAATTATCAATATCCATGTTAGTATTAATTTATTTTTGCATTTTCTTATTAAACTAAGCAACGATCAAGGGTGGAGATGTGGCGCCCCGAACCGAGGTGCCTAGAAGCCTTACTTCGGGACCGTGTTGATTGGTAAACGTGACTCAAGATTGTTGCCCTGATCACACGGCAGGATTTATTTTTTTTTTTCATCAATACATGGAAAATTTCCATCCTTTGTCTATATTTCACATATCATAGTCAAAACTATTTCATAAAGAAAAAAAAATATTCATTTCCATCTCAAAATTATCATCATGGTCTTCACATAAAATTTACATGTACAATATTTTATCAAAAGTGCATGCCATTTTACATGCGGCTTTCATCCTTTTTTCCTGTCTGTCGTTGGAAAAAAACATGGGTGAGTAATAATACTCAGTAAGCAAGATATACATAATTTTTCAATCATTTTCATGCATTTCATTGAATGTAAGTGCAATGCATACATAGCATACATGACATTCCTTTGGATGCAACGCTAGCTAGGCG
>JAXCLR010000001.1:22446690-22463385 GCA_035584095.1 Annona squamosa
TTATTTTGATATAAGATATAATTGGATTACATTTGGAAAATTCAATACTATTATTATTTAAAGAAGCTTTCATAGGTCGTGATGCATTAAAAAGTAAAAAATCTATCAATTTCAACTGGAGGGCAAGTTTCTAAGTTATTAAGTGTGTGTATGTGTGTGTGTGTGTGTGTATATATATATATATATATTTCAAATGGAAGTTAGAATCAAACAATAATCATGTGATTATTTTCAAAAAATGAAAAATAGATGTATTACGAATTATAATAATTGATCTCTATTTTTTTATTGGTAATGTACAACATGATAATTAATATTATAAATCAAGACACACTAAGCTTCCATAAATTCTCTTTAAGAGTTTAAGCTCTCACCATCAGGCATATTTAGAGCATCTTATAATCTTAAAAAATAGGAATAATATTATATGCTATCAATCTATATCTATCATTTTTAAAAAAAATTAAATTTAAATGAGAGAAAATAGTATACATTTTTAATTCTGATATGCCAAAAGCCTTGTAGAAGAAAAAGGAGTGAAACATGAATCCGTGAAAGAGAGAAAATAGGAAGGGAGAGAATTCTAACTTGAAAAGAGAAATAAAGACAGTAAAAATCTATTCCAAATCTCTCCTCAATATACTTTGTAAGTTATAATAATTAATTACAAGAATTAGAAACATGCATCTTGTAAAGAGATTTCTTTTTATTCTTCGCTTTTGATTTTTATTTTATAAATTTGCTCATAATGCTTTACTCTATCATTGATTCATTCATATTTTATGCACGATCACATCCAAATTTTTGCTAAATAAGTAGTTGAAAATCTCTTTGCTATAGATCTCGAGATTAAGCGAACTTTCAAGAGGAGAGTTCATCCAACAATAACAATCTTCTTTGAGCAGACTTCACATGAGCAAGAAACTATGACAAAACAAAACAACTGATATGGTAAATGAACGACAATCCTTCTATTGTCAATGCTCAAAAATGATGAAGATCACTCAAATCCTTGATAAGAAATTCAGCAACTCTAACCTATCATCTATGAGAACATTATCATCAACATATAATAGTAAAAGAATAGTGGATCTACTAAAATGGTAAACAAAATATGAGGGATGAGCCATAAGTAAGTAAATAAGGCTAAAATTCTCAAACCAACTTGAGGTGCCTATTTTAGGCTAGGTGAATGGTAAGTTGTATTCTTACTTCTCATGCAAAGATATTGGAGTTTTCCTATAAATAGATAATAAGTTGCAATTGAAATGGGATAAGGTATTCATACCTATCATAACTTGTCGCGAGGGATATCTCCCCTATGTCAATAACAATAATAGGTTGAACCTCATTCAAGGGAACTATTCAGTTGATTGATAATTTTCTTTCACTTGTTGCAACAAAATAATGATGCACAACTTGTTAGTCTCCTTTGATCATACCTTCACCTATAGGTGTTAAGAATTTCACACAAAAATAGTATGTGAAGATGATGCTTATATCTTGTTGGGAGTAGGTTTGTCAATAATGACAACTTTTTGTAAATTCAGCCATTAATGACAACTTTTCAGATTTAACAATTGCCCAAGAAAATTAAGAACACCGTTCCTTTTTAAATATGCCAAGAAGAATATGGACGATTAGTTTGGGAACATAATTGACATAAGCAACAGTAACATGACTCCAACTTTATGGGGATAAATCAACCAGGAGAGAAGATTAAAAATCTCCAAATTAGGGCTCGCTATTGCTTCTGTCATTCTTCTCAAATGAGCAGTTGTATGCCACAAATCAAAGAAGAAAACCCCTTCCCCTTTTCATCCCCAGTCAATCTCTTAATTATCTTCAAAGTCTAAACCTCTTGTTGCATCCGTCGATTCATCTAAAATGAGTAGTGTGGGCAAAAATAGGTTTAGATGAAAATAACATCTCATTTTATCTATAGATACTTTATGCAAATAATCCACAATAGTGCCTCTTGGAGTCGAATGGACAATTAAAAAATGTCTTATAAAATTGGATGGTGCATATCATTAAGTCATAAGTTAAGATCTGTATGACTACCAATAAAAAAAATGTTCACAACTAGCGGTATGTAATCACACTCCAGACCAATATGAACTTGATCGTTAACTCTCCTTTGAATACTAAATAAATTTGCAGATGCTATGGTTTTTTCACATATCCACGAATGAGGAAAGGCAACAAAATTTAAAGAAATTGAGACATAGCAAATCATCATGAAAAGAATGCTTTCACTAAATTGAATCGGCTAAATAATATATATTGGTTATTTGTTGTCTCCTCATTTATTTGTGATTTTACAGTGTTTATGCCATAACCAATGATTTTGAAAAAACAACCTCATTTTATGAACTTAGTTTACAAAAACATCCTCTACCATCAACTTTAATTGATTTTGTAATCTATCTAAATGTAATTAAAGTTATATAATGAAAGCCCTAGCTCTTTTTTGTTGCACTTATGCTGATAAATGGATCAAAATTTTAACTGGTAAAACTTTGACATCTGTTAAAAGCATGTACAACTATTATTAGTAAGGATGCTTTTGCAAACTAAGGATATATATGGGATGTGATAAAACTTTTAGAAGAAAAGCTTTAGGTGTTAAATTTTTTAAAATGGAAAAAATAGTGTGATATGATAGAGGTAATGATACAGAATAAAGAGAATAAAAATAAACTAGATAAGTTAATTGTATAGATAGTTATGTTAAAATGATTGAAAAGTAGAGTAATTATATAGTAAGATAAAAAGAAATAAATTTTAAAAGAAAAATAGTTGTGGAGAGTAAAAAGTTTCAGACGTATTAAACACACCCTAAGTTTGTAAGTGGAGATATTTTTGTAAAGTTGATAACTACTGGTAAAAATTCTAAAACCACAAAATGATGGACAGGTAGAGGTAAATAGCCATAACATATATATTTTCACCTGGAATCCATCACGAAGCAAGAAAATGAATAACTACGCTATTCCTTCACGTGATGATATAAATGAGAATGTGGGTGAGTTTATAAATGCCTGTTGCATGGATATTGTACAAGAAAGGAGGTAGTAATAATAATAATAGTAATAATAATAATTAATAATTTTCTTATGAGGAAACCATAATAAATAATCCTAAGAGTGGGTAGGATTGTCAGGGTGCAAAGTGGAAAGGTCCCTATGCAAAAAAAAGTGTGCCAACTTCAAACAAGCATAACTTTTAATCCGAATAGAGTCGCAAGAGACACAAGATATCAATGGGAAGCTCTTTTTGAGCCCAACATTTCACAATCCTTATAAATTTTGTTTGATGCTATTTTTAGATATCCTTATTTTCTTTCACATGTTTACTTTATATAAGATCTTGTTAGCGTTAGGATTTGCTAACACACTTCTAGAAATATGTTATGTACTCCTTTACTTTTGAAAACATGTAGACCTAGAATAATAATAATAATAATATAAAGATATTTTTAAAAATTTTGTACTTGAGTTTCGATGTTGAAACTTGGCAATCAATCTTAAAAGTATAGTCTTGTGCTAACCTTACTATCATACTTTCCCATTCCCTCAATTAGTAGCAAAACTAAGGTATCTTGCCTAGTCTAATGGGTAATGAATCTAGTCATAGAAGTGATGGCTCTCACCACAAAGATTAGAGAACTAAGACCTCCTTATTTGTAGAGTAAGATCATGGGGTGACATTGAGAGCTTTAACCATAGTTTAAGTATTTGGAACAATATTTGATGAATTCAAAGATGGTTTTGATGCCCAATTCGATGCTCTAAGCATAGAAGCCAATAGAAATTGGGATGACAACAAAACAAATATTTGAGGTGATATAGATTATAATAATGCCTTGACAAACCTAGTCCTAAACATAGGCAGTATGATTACGTGAAGAGTCAAATGAAAAAATGGCTACTTTGAAGAACTTGTCAAAAAACCCCAAATATGGTGGCAATAGAAACTATTATGGTAATAGGAAAACAAACGAGTACAAACTAAAGGTAGATGTGCCTTATTTTTATGAGAATTTTAATATTAATAACTCCTTCGGTTGGATTGAAGAGGTGGACAAGTTTTTAAATATATAGAAGAAGGTGCCCAAAACTTGTCACCTTACGGATAGAAGGGTGAAGCTTTTGCATGGTAAGAATAATTTCAGTCTAAAATAGTCTATGAGTGAGAAATACCAAGTCAAACTTGGTGCAATATGAACTATTGATGCAAGATAATTTCTTTCCTGTTAATAATGAATAGATCCTGTTCTAATAATACCAGGGGTGTCGTCAAGGGTATCAATCCATGCATGAATGTATTGCTAATTTTGAAGTTGAAGGGTAGGAACAACCTGTGCAAATTAGAAGGGAAATAAATTATTAGAGATCTGAATAGTCTAAAGGCAACTATTTGAGAATGGATTGGAGTGCAAGTGATATGAATCATATCTAAAGCTCAAAAGATTGCATTTAAAGTAGAGTTAGTGTTATCGGATAAGGCCAGTTCAAAGTATTCTTATAAGACTTGCAATGAGAGTACTTATGAGGCATCCAGTGAAGTAAGCAAGTTGGCTCCTAAGGCACCTTCTTGTACAAATCGGTATAAATAAGAGAAGGCGACTAAGAAGCCAAAAGTAGTGGAGATAAAGGAAGGATGGAATGTTGAAAATCCCTATATTAAACCTTACCAGGCAAGTACTTCAAGTGTAACCAACTTGGTCAAAAATCCAATAATGTGATTGCCTTCTTCAAATGGCAATCCACACGGTGGAACGTGAGGAAGAAGAGGATGAGGATATTGATAACAATTCGAAGGAGGAGGATGCCAAAATTGTGGCGGAACAGTTGATGTTATATCAAAAGAAGGAAGACAACAATCATAAGTATCAATTATTCTGAATGAAGTTCACTATTACTAACCGCTTATTTGATATGATCATTGATAATGGTAGCTGTAAAAATATCATTTGCAGAGATGTTATGAAGACGTTGAGTTTTAAGATAGAAATACACCATAATCTTTATACCATTAACTGGATTAAGGGTGCAGAAAATACTAGTAACAAAACTGCGTAGGGTACCTTTTTCAATTAGCAAATATAAAGATAAAGTGTACTTTGATCGTATAGATATGGATGTTTATTACTTATTATTTGCTAGGCCTTGGCAGTTTGATGTGGTAACATAGTATGATGACACAATAAACACTTACAAGTTGGAGAAGGATAGTCGGGAGTTCGCCGTGCTAACAACGAAAGAAAGTTCTATATCCAAATCTGCTAAAGTGGATGGGAGAACTTTCTTTGCCTTTACTCATTGAAAGCATGAAATAAATGCTACTATCAAAGAGTTAAAGAATGCACATGTTTTAATTGCGAAACAAGCATAAACATCCAAAGAGGAGTAGAAAGTGGTAGAACACTTAGATGAGCAATCAAACAGTTACTAGAAGAGGTCGGTGAGATAATGCCAAAAGATTTGCCTAATGTGTAACCACCTGTGGGGGACATTCAACACCATGGGTCAAATGAGACTTTGAAAAAGTCAATAACAAAGCATATGTAGTGGATTTGTCAAATACAATGGGAATCTTAAAAACATTCAATGAAGCAGATATCTACCTATTACATTCTTTAAATAAACATCTCTATCCAGATATTTTAGCAAACTTGAGGCCAAACTTTCTCTAGTGAAAGGTAATGACATAGGATGGCAAACGAATGAAATCTTAGAGTGGATAGGATTATCAAAACCAAAGTAAAAACGTCCTTACACAATAAAAGAGCATGGCGATTTCAAATAGTCATAACTTTTATCCAAATGGAGTTATAAAAGCTGTAAGATATCGACATAAAGCTCTTTTCGAGCCCAATATCTTGGCAACTCTTACAAATTCTAGATTCTACTTTTTATTAATTTTCATTTTTGCTATTTTTAGTATATTCCAACCTTTACTATTTTAAATGCATTCCCATTTTTACTATTTTTAGTAAGACATTTGTTAAAGGTTTGCTAATTTTTTCGCATG
This sequence comes from Annona squamosa, assembly GCA_035584095.1. NCBI lineage: Eukaryota > Viridiplantae > Streptophyta > Magnoliopsida > Magnoliales > Annonaceae > Annona > Annona squamosa. Next base: position 22,452,730 of record JAXCLR010000001.1, read on the forward strand.
TTTACTTTATGTAAGCCTTGTTAGCATTAGGGTTTACAAGCACAATTCTATAAATGTTTTATATACACCTCTATTTTAGAAGACTTATAGACCTTGAATCATGTTGCGGAGATATTTTCCTAAATTTCTTATTTAAGTGTTGAAACTAGTCTACCAATCTTAAAAGTGGTCTTTTGCTGGCCTTGTTATCACGCTTACTCACTACACTAGAATTATAAGAGCCACCAAGATGCTAAGCTCAAAAAGAACTTTTTATGATCGTTTGAAATCACCATGCTTCCTATTTTACATAAATTTTTTTTGGTAGTTAATTGAACGCATCTCAATACACTTGAGTGTATTTAATCCCTTCTATTTTTTAAAAAAACTTTTTACAATTGTTGACCCAAGTGTATTATTTTTCGAATTTTTTAAATCGATGTCAATTTTCATAATTTAAATTACTAAAGTACCGCTGATTTTAAAAAATCAAAAAAAATTTACAAATCTCCAAAAAAAGGTAAAATTTGATACACACATTGAATACAGTTATATTTATAGTTGTATGAAATTTTTCAAAAAAAAACTTTAAAAATGAATTTTTGCACCCGAGTGGACTAAAGGAACAGAGCTATTTTATTTTTCTTATCCTGAAAATCTGACCGTATTTCGTCCATTTTGTGAGAATAATACTAAGAATATGGAGGGAAGCACATCGCATTAGGCTTAGGCTTTTTTTTTTTTTTTTTTTTCCTTCCGGCATGCTGGGGCTTCAGACGTTTAGTTGTCGGAGTGAACCACTGGTAAGCAGCAGTTTCAAATTGCTTCGGCCACCCGTTCTTTACAGATTATTTGGCAGCAAGGATAGGGCAGTTGATAGAAGAACATAAGAATCATATTCCTCAGGCATGGGTCTAAATCCATAGCCACTATCACATGCACATTGCGCTAAACAGTAGTTCAAATGGTTGTGCCCTGAATGGAGTGTGTAAAGTTAAAATTATACGTGAAAATAATTAAACAGATGAACATATCGCTTTGCATGAAACTGACTTTCGGGCAAAAGGGGCATCTTTTTGAAGAAAAATTAATAACAAAGAAGAAAGCTTATAGGCGAAACCAATAATACACATTATTTACAAGCACAACGAAAAAGCAAATGCTGACAACTCAATGCTCACTACAAAGTACAAACAATCCTCCTGGCGAAAGAATTAGACAATAGGAAACATATAGAAGCCCCAATAGATGAAACAGATTAAACCAAAGGAAGACCTTCCAGCTCTCCAAACCAAGCTTCACTTGTTTATGAGAACATTAAGAGATACCTGCACAAACATAAATATCAGAGTTTGATGTAGTTGAACTCAAAAGAGTACTCGTCCTGAAAATCTATTTTATCATAACCATTCTTTGGATTTTGGAATTTAGACTAATTTATGCTGAATGTACGGATTTTATGTTGAATTTATGTCCATTACATGCATAGAATTCCAAGAGCATAAACAATTCTGTATAGTGGAACAAATCAACAGTGCAGGCCACTTAAATCGTGCAGCTGCTGGACAAAGAAATATGGCATGGGACAGGTACAGAAGGGTAAAAGATGTGCTATCCATGATCCTTCACTAAAGGTACATCAAGGCGTTTGTAAGTGTAGTTCTGGATCCCTGCATAGGATACAGTTTTAATCCAAAGAAGTAAACTTCTTCCCAGCACAAACCAACCCTCCAGGTCACCGGATCATGAATCTGGCTGTCCATGTGGATAACACTTTCAGCTAGTGAAAATTCAAACCAAGAATCAAGGGCCAATTGGACTGCTCCCATAAATCCAACCAAAAGGTTGGAAGCACGAAACTGTGAATTGATTATAGTTGAAGGCATCAGAATTTTATTATCCCTGAAAACCTGGACTCCGTATACTAGTCCCAATCCAATGCACCTGGTGCACCGCACCTTTTTGAAAAAATAAATAAATCAATCAATCAATAAATTCACCACTAAGTGGGCCCAAGCATGTACTTTTTATATACAAAATTTTACAATTTATGAACACATGAAGATTGACTATCGTATTTTCAAAAATCCAAAAAACATTAAATAAAATCCATAAATTCTAAAACTTCACAGGCAAGATGTTCATTCTTGGGCCCCACATGTGCCAAAAAACCAAAACAAAAAAATAAGAAAGGGTCAATGCAACCATGTACACTAAAGCTTAGAGCACCCAGGTGCACTGGGCTGGTCTCCCATATATTAATACATTCTCGGTGATTAATGATTTGGAAGTTCATTTTCTTCCACCTTTCTTGTGAGTTGCACAAATAGGATAGTGAAATTGCTTTTGAAATGTCAAAAAGTAAAGGAAAATATGCTGGAGAATGCATCTTTTCCTCCAATGTGGATGTAGATCTTTCCCAGTGACCTGCCATAGTCTAATGTTCTCTTCTTTAAGCATAACTAGGTTGTTTTGCGAACTTCTTTGATTGGAATAAACATTATAACTGAAGTTCAAAAACTGTCTCTCAGTTTTATTCTCATCCTACCCTGCTCCTGCACCTAACCATGTTTTCTTTTAAGCAAAATTATACATCCACATTGTGATGAAAAATGAAGCTATCTAATGGCCAGTATCCATCTGAATCCCAGTCCATATGCCTATATACTGGGCCCATGTGCTGGTGTTGCCGATGGTTCTGTATTCATCCAATGATCCTATTCTCTTCTTTAAGCATAACTAGGTTGTTTTGCGAACTTCTTTGCTTGGAATAAACATTATAACTGAAGTTCAAAAACTGTCTCAGTTTTATTCTCATCCTACCCTGCTCCTGCACCTAACCATGTTTTCTTTTAAGCAAAATTAAACATCCACATTGTGATGAAAAATCAAGCTATCTAATGGCCAGTATCCATCTGAATCCCAGTCCAGGATAGGATCATTGGATGAATACAGAACCATCAGCAACACCAGCACATGGGCCCAGTATATAGGCATATGGACCATCAACATGTCAAACATTTGCCCTGGCACGCACATGGTTTAGAAATTCAGCTCAACTCCATTAGGTGTTAAAATGAGTCATAATCCATCCAACTTGGGGTTGACTTGATCAGACTCATTTAAGTGGGGTCAAGTTCAACACTGACCCCACTTAAATGAGTGGGGTCATTGTCATTTCTGAAATGATGATATCAGTCAAATGATGCATAAGCAATAAGAAAAAGGCTCATCACGGAACTCAGAAAATAACCTGCTTGTGACAAGTATAAAATTCATGCAAACAAAAAGTGATGTTTCTAGTTTACCTCAAGATTCAGGCTGATGTGCACGAGACCCCACTGTCGGCGTGGACTGAGCACCAGGAAAAGGAATAGGTGTCAAGGGAGGTGAACTGATCTCATTAGTCAAGTTAGGACTCTGAGATGCCTCCAACTTGGCCAAATTTATTGAAATTGATCTATGAAGACTTGAGGGTATAGAATAACTCCGAGGGAAATTGACAGGAGGTGTAGGCAGTGGAGATGCTGCACGTGTTGCCATAAAAGGGATTTTATTAGTTGACAGCTCCTGATCTCTAGATGCCAAAGGAGCTGAATGACCAGCAAAACTGGAAGGTCTAATGGGGTCTGCTGAACTGACTGGGGGCCTTGGTAGCTCGTGAAGCTCATTTATTTGGGGAGACGCCATCAGAGGAGGTGATGCAGAAGGAGAAATTCTTGGGGAAGCAGATGAGTAAGGCACTCGAGAAACGGTATGGGGGTTTTCTAATGTGCTGGGCATGCCAGATGATGCAGCTTGCTTGTCAGACCACCCTTTACTTGTTAAAGGACCAGATATGGCATTTCTTTTAACCTTTTTAGCATCGTTATATGGATCGGATTGTGGTAATGGGTGCCCTTCAACAAGAGGAGGGGGAATACGGTTAGAGCTTTTACTGCCTTCCTTCAGCGTTGTCTCTGAAAATAGGTCACCTTTGCCATCCTTCACATGCCTTCTTGGTTCTAAGGGAGATGAATACAACAAATTATGCGGCCTTCCTGTCATGCTTGGTTGGGCTAGAGAAGGAACTGTAGGATTCCTGGGGTCCGCTAGAACTGAACTTTTGGCATTGATAGGAGTAGGAAGCACATATGTGTGGAATTTTCTTGTTGATAATGGATTGGATTCTTTCATTCTTTCAGTTGGATCAAACTTTCTATCAGGAAAAAGTGGCGCAGATTGGCTACCAGGCCTAGGCCCTTTAATAAGTGCATTCGGATCCCCAGGACTTTTATATATGTCTTCCTGCAAAGTATTTGGCACAAGAGGAGAGAAGTCATTAACCTTTAAAGCAGAGAATTAGTTCCAAGCATGAATTTGAGCAGTGAAATAAGTGAGATACCAAAATATATTCCATGACCATATTAAAGAGGAGAACGTTGTTTCGCATTGCCACCATTTTTAGTTCTATTTCTATTGAGAGGCAGGTTTCAGTCTTCTTCTTTTTGCAGAGAGCCCATTTCATAATTGCAATGGCCATAGGAAAAACATATTTTCCTGAGGAAATTAGAATACGAGAAACCTCTACCACATAGTTTTCTAAAGATCTCCAACATGATATCTAGCTCTGTTCCCTAGTTTACTAGCATAAATAAACTTGTATATGTGCTTTAGGATTCAAATTCTAGTCGAATTCTTCACCTTGCATGAGGGAAGGGTTAGCCTTTCTTTCCCTTTTATTTTTTCTTTTTGGGTTGAGTTCTGAGCAAGTAATAAAAGAACCTTTACTTCATAAGCATGTTTATTCAATTATTCTTTACAAAATGGTTATCAATATCCTGATACGACCAGCAGAGATTTTTATTCTACTGTTTTTATTTATTAAGTTTTAACATCATGTTTATGAAATGATGATGATGATGATAGGAGTTGCCTTGGATTGTTTGCATTAACTCCACTAAAATAGCTACTCATGCATCCTTGTCAATTTCAGGGTGAATTTAATCTGATCAAAATTCAAAACAGATCCCACTTGTTCATTGCTCATTTCTATTTCTAATGAGGTTATCATGAAGAGGGGACAAGATCTGTTACCTTGATATGTAAGGGTGGTTGGGTTTTTCCCAACCCAAACCCAGTACCTATGCTGGCCGTATATGTTTAGGTCTGGTCTGATCTCAATACCAAGCCCTATTCAATCAATTCCAGTTCGGGTCGAACAGATCCGGACCAGCTAAACAATAAAAGGTGTTTTTTTTTTAAATAAATTCATAAAAATAAACATATTTTACAAAATAATCTGTACATAAAAATTGGCAATTGAGTTTTGAATATACTTCATGCAAATTAATTTTTAAATATATCAGATTCAATCTTCGACAATAAATATCTAAAAAATTTAAATGATATTGAATAATCAATATTGATTTTTTTATCAGTATGTCATTTAAATCAATATAGAATTGCTAATAACACTATTGGTATTTTGTTAATGAGATAGGTAAATCAAAACCAATAACATAACAATTCTATATTTATTTTCTATTATCTTATTGTGTAACATGAGAATTTATGAGAAGCTATCTAGGTAGGGCCCATAAATGTAAAAAATTTTAAATAAATAAAAAGGTTGATCCACCAGGAGCCACATAACTGCTCACATACAGTAAACCATTTGTAGGATCAATGCCCTTTAATTTATTTTAATTATATTCTTTACTTCCACATCTGTCAATTTTCTTCCTTTATCTTTTTTGTAAAACACAAAATCTTTTTAAATTTTTATTATATTAATATTTTCTTCATATAATTGAGCTACATGTTATTACTTTTGTTTGTCTTATTAATTTATATTTAGATGAATTTTTAAACTTGTCATTCTTAACTTAAATAAAAATTTATCGACCCAAATTTTAGTGCAAAAACCCAAATTTTAGTACAAAACTGATTTACATGATAAGGTTAAGAGTTTAAATTTTACAAATAGGTTAACATTAAGGTTTATATTTTAGAAATTGAAGAAAACCCCAGTTTCAAGAACCTACGTTGCACTCCTTGATTTTCATTATTATTGGAATAATAAAATTATAATATTTAAAATAATTTTAATTTAGGCACCAAGATACTAAAATTATTTTTTGAGTGTTGAAGTTGGGCACATGAACAAAAATTCATATCATTAGTCTATCATTAAACTATAAATTGAATAAATTTAGAAAGCAGATAACAAAATATAAAATCGTTATGTAATTATTTATTATGAAATAATATGTTGTGGCATAATAATTGTTTGAAATATAATTTAAAATTTTAGTGACGTATTTATATTTTAAAGTCATTTTGAACTACGCTATAAGTAACTAATTTTTATGTCAATATTTATTCACTTAAAATGTACCATTTTTAAAAATATATAAATGCTTATATATTTGCGAGATATTGATATTGTGGTTTTGCATGAATAACTAATCATGTGCAAAGTCAATTTTTACATGACCAACTAAATTAGTTAAGTAAAATGATAAATGAATTCATAGTTAAAAAAATATTTATATGAAAAAAAATATGATAGGTCATTTCAAAAGGATTTGTACTTCCTTCCAAAAAATTGGACACTTCAAATTGTTTAATTTAAATTATTTTTGAAATTTATATCCATCTTGTTGCGGGTCCTAAGCTCGGATAAAAAGCAAAAATTGGCATGTCAAGCTAGCAGCCAATGCTATAGAAATCATCGCAGCCTCTTATGGATTCTTGAAATATATTAGAAGTCATTAGTTCTAGGGCGTTTACCATAAGCGACGTACTACAATGGAGCCAGCTATAGGGAGAAATAAGCAATTTTTGTTAAGGCATTTTCCCAAAATGGCGTACTACATCAGAGCTGGGATGTAATAAGAAATGGGCAAGGCAGGGTTACTAAGGCGTTTCCTTGAAAGCAACGCACCACAACAATGTTCGGTTGTGGTGAAAAGTAAGCAAAGATTTTCATGCCTTTGTGAACATGGTTTGGGGAAGAAGAGCGAAATAAAACACAGTCCATTTTGTCTCATGGAATGTTAGGACTTTCAAAGAAAAGTACAAAAGCAATAAATACTATAAGAATGAGAAGAATCAATGCAGCTCATCTTCAAGAGACTAAATGGAAAGAAGAGAAGACTAAAGAGGTTAATGGATTCAAATTAAGATATATAGGAAAAGATGGAAATAGAAATGGTATAGGGATAATAGCGAAAAATAAATTCGTAGATAAAGTCAATGAAAATAAAGTCAATGAAAGCTAATCATTGACTTTCATAGAGTCAATGAAAGTATTATTCCACTAAAGCTTATGCTAAGTGTAAAAGTAATAAATGTGATTAGCACTTATACACCATAGGTAGGATTAGATGACAGAATCAAAAAATAATTTTGGAATGACTTAGTATAGTACAAAGAATACCAGACTAAGAAAAAACTGTAATAGGAGGAGATTTAAACAGATATTTAGGATAAGAGCATAAAAGATATGAGAAAATTCATTGAGGTTTTGGCTTTGGAACAAAGAATAAAATAGGGAATGCCATTTTAAATTTTGCAGTAGCATATGATTTAATTATAGCAAATACCTTATTTTAAAAAAGCGATGAACACCTGATAACTCTTGAGAGTAGGACCAATTCTAACTAAATAAATTTCTTCGAAATTTGATAGATCCCTCTATAGTAACTATCAAGTTTCTAAATGGTCAAGCCAGTCCGGATTGAGCGAAAACCAATATGCTCTATAATTTTAAGTTCCTGACATTCTATTACTTTTTCTTTCTAGCTTCTTTTTATTATAATCTGCTTTTTCTATGGCTACATTATTGCTTCCGAAATTAGTTACCTTCAATGAGTATATTTGTAGCTAGCTCATATATTTAAAAAAGCGGAATGTTTCATTATAAGGTATGTCAACCCAACTATTACCCAATTTCCACAAACGGATTGTGTAAGGCTCGGATTTTAACAAATAAGGTTATTTGGTTGATCTGCATGGATCCAAATATTGGCTGATATGCACCTGCATCAGCTATATTGAGTTCATAATAGATATTTTTGATACAGGACAAAGGTGTGTTTCTGCAAAGGTTTCAAAAATGGGTATGCATCAACTAGATCAATAAAAAAATTTCGCTTTTTTTTTATATGTTTATTTTCCAAACATCTTCTCCCTTCCTCTATGCTTATTTTCAGCAGATAACCTACTAAAAAAACAAATCAAAACCTTCTTTTTTATGTGATTTTGTTGACTTCCAAAGTTGACACATTTTCTAGGTAAAAAGGAACATGGGTTGAAACTCCAAAAATGCCTATTTAGTTGGAGATTTTAGGTACATAGTATCTTGGGATCATTTCAACTACTGTAGAGTTAAAAAGTTAGGGGAAAACACATTTGTTTGAACAGAAAATAAAAACTACAAAGAAAAATTTTAGAGAAATATAGAAAAGGTAAGATTTTCACTTCAATTGCTTTCAACCTTCATATTTATTAATGAAATGATGCTTTATGTTTTTTGAGTTTATTTATTTAAAAGAAGTTTCTAATTTTTTTAAGGTTGGGTTAAGTTGTTTACAACAATTTTTATTTGTTTCTTTGTTTCCCCAAAAAATTTTAATGATATTTTATATATTTTTAGAAAATTTGACGTTTAAAAAATTTTTAAATAAATATTATTTTCTATTTTTTGTATTACATGCTACAAGCCTACATAATAATCCATAATCTTATAAAATATATTAAAACATCTTCACGGCATTTTTGGATTATTTATTTATTTCATACTTAAGACTTGGGTAGTTGGGAACTAAATAGCTTATCACTTAATGTGAATTGATTTTACTTACACAATTAAAAGCTATTAGCATCTTGCTTTGTATTCTGATGAATAGTTTATATATGAGAGTCATATACAGCTAGTCAGCCATTTATGGAGAGAATAGTCGATACACCATCATTTATATAGACAAAATATAAAAAGAACTATATATTCTTTCAGTTACACCTCCCACCCTCTTCTGGTCTCCCTCAGAACCATAACCTAATGAGAGTCATTACCCCTAGTCTTTACTAATTTTACAGGTAGGGACATAGGGTTAGCGTTGACTAACTCCATGAAACTCAACTGAACCCAACTTGACTTAAACACCCAAAGCTAAAAAAATAAGATAAAGCAAGCATTAAGTAGAAAAACTGATTAGGATGTTGCATGTATGATTATTCAAGCTTAGTGGAGAAGTACTGTTGTGCTTCAGAAGTTCTACACAATCAACAAGTACCAATTAACGAAAAACAATATTTTGTGAGACAATTAATAGTTAAAAGAGAAAAATTCATTTCAATGATTTAGTTGAAATGATGATGTTGAGAAAGCACATGATAAATAAGAGGATAAAATAGAAATAAGGGAATTTAAAATAATTCAAAAGTAAAATCAATAGATAATAATATGATAATAAAAACTAGGCTTGGTGGTTTGGTCATTTGCGAGGAAGAATGGAAGACCAAAAATTGAACTATTTAGGAAGATTAAAATGAACTAGTTAAAGGCCTTCAGAAAAGATATGAAAATAGGACTCCTACAAGTTGGTCCCTTTTGATTTGCTCAGGTGAGACCATCCCAATTATTTCATGATCTTGTACACCTATAAACTTGCGAGGAAGAATGGAAGACCAAAAATTGAACTATTTAGGAAGATTAAAATGAACTAGTTAAAGGCCTTTAGAAAAGATATGAAAATAGGACTCCAACAAATTGGTCCCTTTTGATTTGCTCAGGTGAGACCATCCCAATTATTTCATGATCTTGTACACCTATAAACTTGGTTACCGCACATATTAGACCTTTTGAGGAATGACACTACTATCCATAAGGAAACAAAGCTTAAATAAAACTCTTGAAAAAAGATGACCATCAACTCCATCTTCCTCTTCCAAATTGAAAACCCACAACCTCCGCCTCCCAATCCTCCCAGCAAGCCCAAATTACTGCATGCTGTTACTCCAACAGCTTACAAAACAAGTCTTGCTGGGAGACATCGCAAGAATGGCAGAAATGGGATATGACAAAGCTTTTAAGCCTTGAAACCGCAGCAATGAGGTTGGATGCCTGGGTTAGTCTCTATGTCTAGTGATATCTTTCTTCCTTCTTCCACATGTCCAGCTCTATTTGTAGCTAGTTTCTCCACCCAACATAGTTTGTAGCTATCTCAGCAAGCACCAACACCTACACAACAACAAAGCAATTCCAAATCTCCAATGCACAACTGCAGATGGGAGGTAAAGTTCCCATTGCCACTCTTTCACCCAAAAAGAGCTTCTAGCTAAAGACTACAATTAGACTTCACAAGTTGACTAGATCACGGGAGGACACAAACAAATGAAAGACAGCAAAGAAGTAGACTGCATGAACGTGATGGACATCACGCTGGCAACTCCCTTCAAGGGAACAAGAAAGGAGCAAAGGGGAAGGAATTAGAAGAACTAGAGATGGGACAATAAGAAAAGAAAATTTTAGAGAAACAAGGATCTCAATCAATTATCAAAATAAACAATCTTACATAGAACCTAAATAACCTTATTTATAGAAAAGACAATTAAAGAAAATTTTAGAGAAACAAGGATCTCAATCAATTATCAAAATAAACAATCTTACATAGAACCTAAATAACCTTA
>JAXCLR010000001.1:22474913-22488924 GCA_035584095.1 Annona squamosa
AATTATGTCAAATGTTTAGATCCATTAAAAAATGCATTAGAATGGAATGCTACTTTATAGAATGATTTATCCACTGTAGAAAGATTTTAGATAGTTTGAATGTTGAAAATACAGCTTTGAAATCAGTATAAAAGTTAAAAATTTTGCTTCTTTCCTTTTACACATTTTTCAAATGGGCCTATGTACATCTTTGATTTGATGAAACTTGATCTACTACCGAAACAAATAAAACTAAAATGCAATGGCAGTGGATTTTCACATGACCATCAAGGTCCAGATCCACGAGGTTTCACCTGAAATTAGGGCAAAACCTAGTTATATAGAATTGGAGCCCATATTAAAATGCTAAGTTTGTCCATTTTGTTAATTGGGCCCCAGAAGTGAATTTTCTTGACCATTTTTCTATCCCAAAGATAGCCAACAACACCCACAGATATGGTGAAAATTAGACCAAAACATCCATGTTAATATAAAAACACACTACTTTGGAAGTTATATCTAACTGAAACTTGAATACTCAAAATAATAATGACTGGAATTTTATCAAAAAAGAATTCACAGCTACAGGATTGGCAATGAAACGCTTCACTAAAATATGGTGGGAAAAGAATAAGCTTTAACAAGGTACTTTATTACACAAAACAAATGCATGATTTGCAAAGCTCTCCAACCACTTATTAAGAATCTCTCATGTTAAACCAAATTCCTAACACTTAAGTTATCAATGCCATTTAAGCCCGGTTTGAAAATGTTTAATTGAAAGGAACAGGTTGGGGTGGGGAGGGGGCATGGGATGTGGATTTGGCACTAGTAGGCAATGTTATATGCTTTTCCTCAGATATTTATTGAAAAAATTCCTAAGCAATAGAAGTTTTTTCTGTCTATACAATGAGCAAGTTCAAAGGCAAGCTCCATTTTAAATAGTCAACCTAATCAAAAAATATAAACCTGAAAGTGTACCCCACAATCTGCAAAATGTAAGCCCAACAAGATTCTAACAAATAACTTGGCATGGACAAGGAAAATGCTCAACTAGAGGTTAGACTTACAGTGTATGCTTTTTCCCTCATAATTTTTTAATAACATACTCCAAGGAGCAGCATGACTATATATATCATGATGTATCTTAGGCTAAAATACAACATTCATTTATTTTTACAATTAGTTAAATTTTATTTATTTTTCTTCATAAACAAATTTTCCTTAGTATACTCAATCTATATACCAAGTTTCGCCATTTTACATATTTATTTTTTATTTTGAAAAAATTATGTTTTTAAGGGGTGAAAAATAACTTAAATGCCCCACAAAATTGATGATTCTTTAAAAATAAAAAATATGTAAAAGTACTCTAAAATGGCAATACTTGGTATATAGATTAAATACACTTAGAAAAACATGTTTATGAAGAAAAATCAAATAAAAATAAAATAAAATAAATGAATGTTGTATTTTAACCTAAATACATCATAGTGTATATAATCATGCTCCTAAGAATAATAAGTTTCTCTGTCTACAACAAGCAAGTTCGAAGGAAAGTTCCACTTTTCATGGTTAACCAAATCAAAAATATACAACTGAAAGTGTTTCTCTATCTACGACAAGCAAGTTCGAAGGAAAGTTCCGCTTTTCAAGGTTAACCTAATCACAAATATAAAACTGAAAGTGCACTCCACAATCCTCACAACATAAGCCAAACAAGACACTGAGAAAGTACTTGGAATGGACAAGGACAATGCTCAATTAGAGGTTAGAACCAAGTGACATGCCAATATGCCAATGTGGCGAATGGTTATGATTACAAATCAGAATCTGATACAACTATTATAATAAAGTGTAAGATGTAAGTTCTTACAAAAGAATTTTTATACAGGAATTGATTAAAAACAAATGTTTATATAAATGGGGTATGACCAATTATTGCTTTTATATTTTTTAAAATTTTTCATCTAAACTTTAAAATGCAAATTAATATGGATATATTTGTGCTGCCAAAAATCACTTTGATTGGAAGCTTATGTATTAGCTAAACTATTTAACATCATCGGATTCTTTGATTGAAGGCTATAATGTCATGTTTGGATGATGCAGCAGTATCATATTCACCGTACCAAAAAAAAAAAAAAAAACTTGGGGCCAGATGATCCTCAGATATACCTGGTCTACCATTTGCTTTGCTTGTTAAATCAATCTCAGGGTATTCATACATTGTCTTAAAGACAGTATGATCAATAAATTTCTGTATCCACCAACCCAATTTTTAATGCATAATGGCTAAGCGGCTAAGCACAGAATTATATATCTCGCATGTGGATGCAGTTGATTGTGTAAATGTTTTGAGCAAACAAGGTGCAAAATGTCATAAAAGGTGTCAATTTTACACTCCCCATTCATGATTCCCAATTGTATATGTTTTGAGCAAACCAATTTTAGGGGGCATTCATGCACTGTCTTGAAGACAGTATGATCCACTCTTCAAATGATGAACATATGTATCCATCATTCCCAATTTCTAATGTATATTGGCTATGCATAGAAATATATCTTGCATGTTGATGAAGTCGTATCAACATTTGTACATGCTTGAAGCAAACAAAGTGTAAAATACGAAAAAAAGGTTTCCGTTTCGCAAATTCCTTATCGACGATTAGCATTACAAGTCAACAAGGCTAAGCTCAGACGAAGACTAACATGCGGCAACAGAGTATAATAGGTTAGGTTCACCCTTGTTTATCAACTTGCTGGGCTTGGTTGGGGTGGTCATCTGGAAACCCTTGTTGCTCCCTTTCCAAGCCTACTAATTTGTTTACTAGGTTGGTGATTAAATTGGCATATTACTGTCAGAAAAGATTATGAAGGGGAGAAAGAGTAACAGTCCATGCCTCAATAAACATAACATAGAAGCCATCAACTTTTCCAATAATAAAATCTAAATGCAAAAGGATCAAACCTCCACTGTCCGAAGTTCGTTGAGAAGAGATTCTGAAGGTGTCGTAATGGTTTGGACAATATGAGAACGCTGATATATTCAAACTAACAAGTCAATGCCTGCACATCTCACGACATTTATTTCAACTGAAGATGTAATAAGTGGAGTTTATCATAAAGGAAAAATAAAAACTCACATATCTATCAACAAGTTTCTGAAGTTCAAATTGCACTTTCCCCAGCTTTAACAGTACACTGCCTGTATAAAAAGAAAGCAACTCAAAAGTAATCAAAAATCCTGCATAAATATCATGGAAGTTCTTCGCACTCTTGAATTGCCAGCTTTTGAGATTTTAATATTGGCCATGTGAGACATTGCATTAACCATTCAAAGCAGAATATCTGCATATTAGGGCAGGAAAATGATAGAAAAAGAGAACTATTGGAACTCATAATGGAAAGAAGGAACTTCAAAAAAAATGATATATATAGTAATAGCTGATTATTGATTTCTGTGCATATCAAAATGCTGCTAAGTTTTATCCATGCATGGAATCTCGCTAGAGTGAATCCAATAAATATCAGGCATTCAACAAGACTTGCAACCTTGAAAGATGCTGAAAGAAAATAGCTAATTACTAGAGACCAGATTCATAAATAAGAAGGAAATTCTAACATTGGGACAACCTACTGCCAGTATCAAAAAATGATTGATTGACTGAGGAAATTATGGACTTTTAGCAAAGATACAGATAGGTCACTTTCGATTATATGTACCTATGAAATTTAAAGAAACAAATAAGCCAGAAAATAAAGAACAAGAAGCTGGTGATAAGCACCAGCAGCCATGTCAAAGTTACATAATCATACTCTAGGCCTATCACATTCCACAATCCAATCTTGAGAAACCTCTTAAAAATTTATTCATAATCATCAACCAAGAAAACATCCAATATCCACAAAATTATCCATATAAGGCTATAACAAACTAAAAATAAATATACTAAAATATCCTAAAATGTAATTTTGATAATGTTTTGGTAGGTAGGCCACAAAATCTTCAGATGGTATCAGATACGAGCAATCTTCATGTTTGAAAGCTAAAACATGCCCGTTCAAAACACGAATGGGATGAGGATGAGGGATAGTAAAAGTATTATTGAATGTTGGGAATAAGAAAAATTGTATCAAAATCGGAATAGCTTTAAGGGAAATAATAAAAGTAGGTTGTTATTTTTTGGGAATAAGAAAAGTGTTTTTGGGAAATTAGAGATTCCATCATATCTCAATCCCATTCAAGTTATGAACAGGCCCTAAGGGATTTGCCTCACCAGGGCCTATTTTTAGCCCAATAAACATCCTAATGAGAATGATTTCACATATGTTGGAGATCTAATCATTGGTTCATAGCCTAACCTAGGTCTCAAAACAATCAGATGATATAAGCTCCAGGACCTGTAGCAAAAGGAACTGACAATACAAATTATTTATTGCTCTATCAAAAAGATGATCATGCCACCAATTTGGTCGAGATAATCAAATTCGAGAACTGCTAATGGTTAATGAGCCACATTTTCTTTCAACAAATTTGTCGAGAGACTTTATCCACACCACGAACAATTCAAACACAACATCTGTGTGGGCTCCCATGGTCCAATGTTGCCACATGAAACATACCTGTGTAGACAGATACAGTCCTAGGTATTAACACTTGCACCTATAACTGTATATATAAAAAGGGATAAAGAACTACACACTTCACAGCAAAGATGATCACAGAACACACAAATAAGGTATCCTGCAGCCCACTTATCAATAACATAATATATCATAGGTTGACACCTGCATTTCTATGGGTGAATAGACCAACTGGAGGCTGAGTATGCTCAGCGAACATCTTTTGACCATCAACTGTGTAATTATGGATCAAAGTTTCCAGCATCATCATTTCTAGGCTTCATGTCCAAATCTAAAAAATTTGAGCTCACTCCACAAAATCATAAATCCATTGGTCAAAATGAAGTGTAGAAGCTGGCTGAAAACTGCTTAGCACATTGATGTGATCTGATTTCCTGCACATGTAATAAGAACAAAGGAACCTCTTCAGACTAACCACTTTCTTCATCATCATTCAATGCAGATTTTTCAAGAAGACAAGTTCCCATATCCCGCAGTGCCTCTGAGAACTCTGCAAGCAAATACAAACAAATCAGAAGGCTACTCTTCAGAAATTTTCTCCACATCAGTGACTCATGATCCATTCATACAATAAATTGGCCTGCATAGTGAACATTTGCCCAGGATAAAATAATTCACCAACATCTTCAATATTCATGGCAGCCGGTTTAACACAAGTTATAAAAAGCAGTACTCTTACATAAAGATCAGTTTATCAAAATCTACCATAACTCTTTTCATTCTCATCATTGAAATTGAACAAACAATGGTCAGATTTTCCATAGATTTGTCTTGAAGTTATTACAGAAATAGATATAAAAGCAAAGGTGAAAATAAATGGTTCTGAGTTGTCATGAAAGCTTTTCTTAATACCTAGCCATTGAACCAAGTAAAATACATATAAAAGCACAATCATTGGAGCAAGCAAGGCCATCACTTTACCAAATGCACTGTTCGCAGTTGCAGCCGCTGCAGACAGTAAGCTGTCATAGCAGCTTCTCATGTCCTGCATGTCCTGCGAAGAAAGCTCAGTCGGATTGAAGAAATCAATAGGATGAGAACAAGGATTAAACAAGAAGGAAGGGGAAGAAATCACATTAACAGCACAATTCTAGGTAGACACGTACCATGCCTCAAGTCTATATAACATCATAATTCTAATCATGGCATCCAGGAAGTATTATAATGAGAAACTTACACAATGTCTTTTCAATATCACCAACAACTTTTATTGCATGCCTCGCTGAAACATGGTAAAATTTAAAATAGCAAATGTCCAAATGGAATCATCAAGTGATGCCACATTTTGGATGCTTTACATGAGATATCCTCATGTCTGTCAATTTTTTGTTAATTAATCTGACATTTCTTGATCTTGACCTAGAAGAAATACTGGGAAGTAAGGAAAAGGTGAAGGAATTAATCTGAAATTTCTTGATCTTGACCTAGAAGAAATACTGGGAAGTAAGGAAAGGTGAAGGAATAATGAATAATGTAATGTGATACAAAGGGATCATTCAAAACAAAATAACAAAGATAACAAGTAGGCCTTTCATATAAAAAGACAAAAAATTGCTAGAAAATATAAATAATAATATGAAAAAGTAGGTTATTAGATAGTTTAGATGTCAAGTCACATTAGAGGTGTGTAAAAAGGAAGTGGAGATTTGGTGAAAAAAAATTTCCACTTTTCCACCCTTTTCCTCTTTTCCACTTTTCCTCGTCACCCAAAAAATTCATGTGCACAATATTAAATTACTCATGCCAACATCCATAATTAAGTGCTTAAAGCTCATCCTCTTCATGAGAACTTTCTGCATGAAACTTTATAGTGTACACATTAAATCTTTAGTGTAAACATGACATAGCCATAGATTATCCATTCAAATAGTGGAATAAAGATACCATTAGCAAAAATCAGATTGACAGAATTATTTGTTTGGCCACGACCACATGCATTGAATCTGATCATCATCGATCGATAGATCTTGATCAGTACTTTACACCTCATGAGTGGAATTTGCCCATACATTCAGCCCAGTATCTGTATAGGATAATTTTGGTAAAAATGAGTTAAATTAAATGTTAATGAGCTCAGATGCAACAGTGAGTTAGCACCAGCATTATGTACAACTCAAACTGGTGTATTATCCTTTCAAGGGATAGTGTAAGGATTTTGATGACTCCAATGGACACTGCAAGCTTGAGCACCTCAAAGAAATGATAGCAATGAAAGCAATGCCAAAGCTCATTCTTCCGAATTTCTCAGAAGGGCTCTCTTGGGAGTTCAAGCTCTTCATCATCAAAACCTTTACCCAGCTGATTGTCACAATTACACGAATCTTGTATGCCAATCTCAAATTTTATTAATAGGACATGTTCTTGAGGACTTTGAAGATCTCTTTAATAACCAGATCATAAGACTTTCCTGGATCCTATTCTATAGCAACTTGGCACTGAGCAGTACACATTTTCAGTTAGACACTTGAATATGCACTCAAATTGAGGATCGCAACTGTTCTGACTTTGTTTGGACCAAATAAGTCAGAAATTGCTATTCTAACATCGGCATTTTCAGTTAGATACTCGAATGCGCACTCAAATTGAGCAATGCACCTGTTCTGACTTTGCTTGGACTAGATAAGTCATAAATTGCTGTTCTAACATATTTTCCTTGGCAAGTCTGTCTCTTAAGGTTAATGACTCAACAGATAAAGCATATTCAGACAGGCTGCCACTTTCTGGGTGTACTTTTTCCAAGTTCTAACCCTCATTAGCAAACAATGAACATACCTTTTCTCAACAATTAGATAAGATTTTACCATGCATAAACAAATAATTGAATCCATCCATCCGAAAAAAATGCATAATTGCATTTATCTTTGAAACAAAATTACCCCTTAACATTGTTGTCATTATCTTTTTCCCTTAACTTCTCACCGCATTTAATATTTTCAATTAAAGTTTTAGAGATATTTAATGAAGTTTCTTCATACTCCGCATCAAACTGCATCTCACCAATATCTCACGTATGGAAGACAATCCAGCGAAATATTGAACAAAGGATGACAATGCTTTTTTCCCTTGATTTTTATTTACTCATTTGAAAAGACTGACAAATGAAAAGAGCAAGGAAGGTTGCTGGAGTTCCTCGTCCTTCAACATTCGAAGTCTGCTTTAATACATGAGAACGATTTAGATTCAAAGCTACAACCGTCATGTATATCACCAAAGTAAGAAGTTTACTGGATTAGCAGATTTGTTTGTATTTTTTTCAACCTGTCCTCCCCAATCGGTATACACACCGATCACAACAATCCATGCGGAAGACAATCACCAATCTGTAACTTCCAGTTCCAATTTCATCCAACGTTCCCCAACTCACCATTCGCTTCGATGTGTCAAAGCACATAGAAATAAAACATTCTCAGTAGTGACCAGCCAAAGCTAAGATTATCACGCCAATCCATCATGCAGCGGTGAAAGAACTGAAGAGGAACAACCAACAGTCCAATTCAGGACAGATGGGCTACATGCATCAAATGCCCCGACTAGGATTCAAGATGAGAATCGGGCTTTTAGCCGAGTGAAATTAGACACAGAACAATTCGCCCAAATCACAATCAGGAGGAAGAGCGAAAGGAGAGAGAGAAAGAGAGAGAGAGAGAGAGAGAGGAGCAGAAGGAGAAGGAAAGTACCTTAGTAGCCTGAGCCAGTTCATCTAAAGGAGTCGAGGGTTGACGGGATGATATAGTTTTAGAATTGGATTTCTGAAGCCCAAATCCTTTAAGCTTTTTCTTCAGGGATGATTTCATTCCTTTTTCGCTTTTGTTTTTTTTGTTTAAATTTTCGGCTTTTCCGCCTTGAGAGGGATGGGGGGAAGGGGGAGAGATCGAAGTAGAGTACAAGCAAGGAGCAATAGCAGGCGCAGCGCAGGCAAAGGAAGAGGGACTACGGAGCGAGTGCTTGGTGCATTGAGTACCACCGATTCACGTGCTCTCGCTTTTCTTCACCTTCGGCGTACCATGTTTCGGCGGAATCCTTCATCGGCGGATTTTTTTTATTTACGGCTTTTTTGCAGCCTCCATCTGGCCTTACGATTTTGCAATTCATTCCCAGAAATCGTTACTTTCTAATGTTTATCTTTAAAATCTCAATAAAGACTGCCCGTTATTTTTTATTGGGGAATGATTAAATGCACCTAGGTGCACCTTTTCCTTTCTATTTTTTTAAAAATTTTTATATAACTATTAATTTAATTGTATTTAATAATGAACTATCATGTTATTCGGGGCTACGCAAATATCTTATTCAGCTCACTTCAAAAAAATCTATTTACAATATATTTTTTATTTTTACTTCATACACTTATTTATCTTAGTGTATTTAATACATAAACCAACTTTTACCATTTTTAGAAATATATATATATATTCGAAATTTTTAAACATCTATATATTTAAAATTTTCAAAATATATATATACATATCCAAAAATAGTTAAAGTTGATTTATATGTTAAATACATTTAATTAAACAAGTATCGAAAGAAAAAAAGCAAAAAAATATTATAAATAAGATTTTTGAAGTAAGCTGGCTTAGCTTGGAATTTGCTTAGCCCGGCTAACAAGATCACTTCTCATATATAATATAATTTTATCATATTTGAATATTTGTAGATATTTTTAACAGAAGCATTTTAGTCATTTTCAAGTGACTAAAATGCTCATGTTTTTTAAAATTCAAAAAATATCTACAAATATCTAAAAATATTGAAATTTGATATATGCGTTAAATACACTTTAAATTAGTGGTTTTATAAAAAATTTCAAAAAAAACTTTATCAATGAGTTTTTGCAACTATGTTGATTCTAAGTTTGTGGCAAAACCCAACAAAAAAGGAATGAATTAGGTTCTTTTTTTAAAAAAAATTTGATAAATAAAATTTAACCCTTGTAAATTTCGTCCCTCTGAATGAAAACATTAAGAGTGATAAAGTAAGCAAGATCACAAACGGAAGACACAAGAAATTATATTGGTTCGAGAATAAATTACTCCGCTCTTCCAATAGCGCATCCTTGTATCTTGGATTCCAATATTTTTTTAATTTCATTTTCATTTTTTTCTCCCTCATCATATTTTAAGATATCTGGGGATTCCTTTATTTTAATTGTTTTTTTCCCTTCCCCTCACCATATTTCAGGGTGTCTGAGGATAAAATTTTTTTTATTTTGTTTTTTTCCATATTTCAAGATACTTGGGGATTATATATTATATATTTTTTTTCATTCTTCCCTTATCATATTTCAGGGTATATGGGGATATACACTGTTTTAAACTAACAACTATCAATTATAATGATAATGAAGGTTACTTACTTGAAAAAAAAAATTATATTATCATGGTGCTTACCAATTTCATTATCATGCGGACAAAATTTAGGTGCACCAAGAAATTATTTTTACAAGTATAACTAATTACTATTTGCTTATTCACTTACTATCAAGCATAGCAAGTGCACTTTGATATTTTGTTAAAATATTTTCTATATAATTTTTAAAATTTTAATTTTTTAAAATTTAAATTATATATTTTTAAAAATTTTAAATTAATTTCTATTTTTTCTTGTATTATTTTTTCTTTTTTTAAAAAAATTTAAGTTAAACAAATCATACCTCCCAACTTAAATATTGTCATCTTTAATAAACAGGCACAAAATATAAATTTATAAAAATAAGATAATAGGGAAAGAAACAACTTAGGGTGTAGCAGTCTAATTAAATTTTTGCAACTTTAACCTACATAAAAAAAACAAACCGACAGAAAAAGATATATATACATATTCAATAGCTTCCCAACCAGCGTTAAGTTTTACGTCTTTAGACGTAATAATTCATATTATCCAATTCCTGCTCTGTTAAAATTTTTAACACTATATGGATTATTTATTAATTTTATATATTCATGCTCAAGCATTGTAAAGATTTAGAGAGTTATCAATGACGTCCAATATGTAACATTCTTCAATTTGATCTAAATTATTCAAATTTATTGAATTGTTATCGAACGAAAGCATGATTTTATTTCAGGTTAAACATGGTTCCATTTGAGTACACGGCTCTTCGGGAAAATGATTATAATTTGAAATATATTGAATAACATCAAAGAGTGAAATTTTAATTTAAACTTGTTCAAATTTGAATCATCTCTTCCTTTTTCATTAATTCTTCTATATTAAGTACTTGAAATAGAAGGTAGGTACTTCTTAAAATTTTCATCAATAATTTCATTTTTCTCTCCTCCCGACTTATCCTTAATAAACTATTTATTTCTCACTTCAACATCAATTTGGTTATAATCTCCATCATCTAGTTGAAACCTAACATAACTATTATCAATCTCCTCAACATTTTCTTGATCTTTTTCTCCTTCAAATCTATCATTAATCAATTTTTCATTATGTTCTATAATATTTTATTGATTTTGAATAGAGAAATTTTTATTAGCTTTATGATCTAAGAAACCATCACTACATAATATTGTAATTATTATCAAGTTCTTAGATAGTAGATTTTCTTGTAGCGATAGGTCTGGTTGAGTATGATAATCAAAATGATTTATTGGAATGAGAGTTGATTTATTAGATTCCTTCCCACACAATGTATCCATAATATATTTATCATTAATTTTTATTTTGTCTTCCTTTTGACCTAGGTTTTGTCTGTTAACGAGTTCAGCTTCTAAAGCATTTGGAAAGGGAATTTTAGGTAGGTACCTATCAAAAAACTCGCCAATTGTTTCATTTTCTTTTTTCTCTTCAATTTCCATTCACTTATTTTTAATAAATCTTTTATTATAACTCACCTCCACTTGATCTTGATCATCTGCTTTAAATTCTTCTTCATTCTCTACAATGTTTTCTTGATTTTAAAATGAAGAATTCTCACTATTTACTAACAAGGTTTGTTAATATTCTATAACTTCATCTTTACTAATACCAAGATTAATGCATTATTTGAAAAGAGATTAATGGGCTGGTATCTATTTGAATCATCAATTATCTCTTGTTCTTTTTCAAATATTCCAACTTCAACCTCCGTGTGTTCTTTAATTTTTTCTCTTCTACGCTCAATAGCAATAGTTTTTTCTACATTGTTAGCTTCATAATCTTGAGTTTGAATAGAAAATTTTTTCACTCAATACCATTGAATTATCTAGATTTTTCAAGATTGCGGCATTTGGAAATGCTAAGTCTATTATTCATTTTCAAAATATGGATTTTCTAATAGTGTTGAATCTAATTGAATTTGAAAATCCGAATGATCAATTAGATTATCAATTTGGTCACTATAATATTCCTCTTCTCCTTTATTCTTCATGGTTGCTATTAGTTAATCTACATGATTTGCCATCTTAGAAAATGACTGTTGGTCAGAAAGGATTTTTTGATCTAATCTTTTGAATCCTTCCTCCAAGTTATCCAAGTGAGGAGATTGTTGATAATTTACTTGATATGATGAAGAATTTGAAAAGTCCTCTTATGGGGAATTCGAGTCCAAATGTATATTTTTATAACAGTCAAATCGACATTGGAACTCTGAAAATTTATTTTCTATGGTTTGACAATTATCAAGGACTAATTTTTTTAATTCTTCAATTTTCTCATAATAATTATAAGTTTGATGAGAAGATTAGTTAGTAGGTTAAAGTGATGAAAAATGTTCTTCAGGATATACAGGTGGCCCATATGTATTTTCATAATGATTAAATTGATATTGATAATTTGAAAATTGATTTTGTATAAGTGGCCACTAGGTTTGTAGATATAATGGGTAGGTTACATTTGTTGATTTGTCTAAGAAGTATTAGGATAGTTCATCCATTCTGGGTTATATGAAAATAAATTGTAATCAAGTGTGGGGAACTCGTGAAAATTTTAAACTTATTTTTGACATGGTAAAAATTGAGCCTCATTAGAATGTGTTGTTTGAAAAGGAATCGATGTACTTAAGAATATACTATTTGAGTTTTAGCAGGCAAGTAAATCATTAAGCTTTTGGTATGCTTCTACCAACTTACCTAACTACTGATCAATAAAATTCATCCCTAATCTTAAATTTTAAATTTATTAAAGTTTTTTTAAAAAATTAATTATTTTTCAATTCATTTTTTGAGAATCACTCAGGTGCAATTAAATTCTATAACACTTCCTTAATCAACCAAGTAAGAGGTAGGATTGTGGGAGACATGTATTTACAAGGTTTTAATTAAATAACTATAGATCTACTTAGGCATTGGCATTCAAATCTCTAGCCTAGACACCGACCTTCAGTGGCGAAATAGAAATTTAATTGGACCAAACATCTATTTAATAAATGGGTCACTAATTAGAATTGATAAATGATCAAAATTGGTAATCTAAAGTTCAAATTCAGTAATAAAGAAAGCAAATAAATAAAGTAATAAAGATTACACTATTGAAAGCTAGTAAAGGAAATTTAAAGTAACTAATAAAACAATTCAAACCTTAATACACCTCCTGGACAATGACGCTAAAAATTGATGCAAACTAAGTGCTCGTCGTTAAGAACACTATATCACCAATTTAATTAAAATAACTAAAACACATAAAAACTACTGCTATGTGGGTGATACTGTAAAACAATGGTGAGTCGGATTGAATCCATAGAGAGGCTATATGGTTTTGAATTGTTTACGAAGAGATGAGAGAGAGGGGTATATGTTGGAAATAATGTTTAAAACAAAACAAAATTGACCAAAGCATGAGTTTTGATGATTAACAAAGTCAAATTTGAATATAAAGTGATTACTAATGATTATATTGAATGTTTTAAGGAATGGAAACAGCCAAGTCGATTTCTAAGTCGACTTGGACTTTAACTTAGGGCGTAGTCGATCGATCCCAAAGTCGACTCCACCTTCGACTTCAAACTAAACCTCACGGTCAGATTTGAAAATGGAAGGAGAGCAGCTGAAGTCGCAGGCCAAGTTGACTCCACTTGAGACTTGGGAAGCCAAATCGCAGACGAAGTCGACTCCAGCATCGACTTGAAATGACAAATTCCTTCCAGAGTTGATTTTGGGGTAGAAAATTCCGAAGTCGCAGTCGAAGTCGACTCTGGTTTATGACTTGGGTGAAGTCGCAGACGAAGTCGACCCCAAGATCGACTTAAGGTTTTCAAAGTACAAAACATAGTGTTGGCCCCGAGTTTATGGCAAAACCCAAGAGGGGAGGGGGGTGAATTGGGTTCTTGAAAATTTTTTTGGTAAATTAAAACTTAACCCCTTATAATTTCAATTCCCTTGATAAAACGTGATATGAGATAGAATGAGAGGGTGCAAATGGAATATAAAAATGTAAACAATCAAACCAAACAAGAGACAAC
>JAXCLR010000001.1:22497495-22510408 GCA_035584095.1 Annona squamosa
GAAATTATTTAATGGATAAGAATATGCTGTTAAATCTATGTAGTCATGAACAAGTTATAAACTTATCAATTCCACTTTATTTAATGACATGGAAACATACTAATTGAATAGGGTATAATTAACTTTATATACGTTGGAAAACATATAAGGACTAATGAACTTGGACTAGTAAATCACTGCATAATCTAATGAAAGGGAACCAATGTGATATAATTTAGATTCAAGGATTCCGAACTATCCATTTGTCATTTCCAATTGATAATTTCTTTCTAGTATTCCAGTTATCTCGTCAACTCTTTTCTATTTCTTTTAAGCAATTGATACTTTTAGTCTTAATTAAGAAACTTTATTTTCTATTCACCGAAAGCAACTAAACTGATTAATAATCCTAGTTAGATCATTTCCTCATGGGAACGATACTCTACTCACTTTTTATTACTTGATCGACACATGTACTTGCATTAAAATAAGCATTTTAGTTAGACCTATACGTAGCTCGTCAAGTTTTTGGTGCCGTTGCCAAGGATTTGGTCTAACTAATTATTATTAGTTTTATTGCTTCTTGTACAATTCTGTAATTATATTTCATTTTACATTTTCTTCTTTTCTTCTTTTCAATTCTTTTCTTTTGATAAAATTTTATTTCAGGGGTCTGTTTATTGCAATTTTCAATGGCTTCAAATGCTTACCATTGGCCAAATGCAGAATTTTCAACACCAAGCATAATGAATTTCCATGAGTATGACAATACATGGACACTTCCAGATCAATTTGTAGGTTTTGACAATCAAATGCAGGATATGGACAATTTTTATTCAACTTATTGCGATTTGTGTCGAGTTGAGGAATATTTGTCAATTCAATGCGTATATTACTCAACATCCTGGGCTATCTTGATCATTCTAATGATGCATAGGACAACTATGGAGACCTGCAATTAGAAAAAATGACGTGGACAGAATTTCAAGCATATCAAGAAGAGGAGCCATCGCTAAAAGCAAGTCATCTTTGGAGGACATGTTCATGCAATTTATGAAGAGCCAAATGGAGTTTAACATGAACATGCAAAAGCGTGTGGAATAGTTGGCTACTACAATCCAAAGTAGGCATCAAGAGTTTTCTTCAACTGATACTGAGGATGACTCAAAGGAAACTATGTTGGATGAAGGCTGCACAGTCACTACAAGCATTAAAGAAGATATATCCATTTATGTAGTAGAATAATTTGCCCCTCAATTCATCCTTAAACAATTGGCTAAGCCAATCGAAAGCCAAAAAGTAGAAGAAGAAACTGATGAAGAAATAGAGGTTGATATAGTGGCGAATATCATATCAACATGCCTCTAATTTGTCTTCTTCAAATTCAGGTACAATATGACTTAATTGATCAATACATAGCCCTGGAAAGCAGCATATTGAAGCAATCATTAATTCAAGATCCTGAAGAAAAACTCTTCTACAATCTCTATGAAATTCAAGAAAAGAGGCTAACTCATCCATTTGAAGAGGCTAGAAAGAGATCTGAACTTCTAGTGCATGCGTCGCATGGAATGAAGATCAATACAGCGGAAATTGGCTAATCATAAATGGAACGTCGGGCTATGGACATTAAACTTAGCGCTGAATGGAAGACAACCCATTACTCATTTTTATTTTTGTTTTTGTTTTTGTTTTATTTTATGTAGGAGAATAATTTGGAGTTCAATTTCATAAAGATCATGCTAGGAAGCAGCTAGGAGCAAAAAAATTTCAAAAAATCACTAAAGCACTTCGGCGCCTAGGCACCATAGCATGGCCCTCGGTGCCGTGAGGATGATCTCGAAGAACATGGAGCGCGCAATTGGGGCCTAGGCACCACAGGATGGCGCCCGACGCCGGGTTGTGGACAACGCAACCCGGACAACCTTATAAGGCTAGGCGCCACCTCTTCCTCCCCTCTTCATCTCCAACCCTTGGAAGCTTGAGTCCAATCCATTCAAACCCCATTTCATCATTTTCTTCCGACCGGCGCCAATTTTCGAAGGCAGCACAGCGGCGCCTACGCGCCACCATCTCGCGCCTTGGCGCTAGTTCAAAAATTCTGTAGTTAAAAAATTCCAAGTTGCAAAGCTCCCAGGGTAAAATTTTTTGTTCTTTGGTGTGATATAAGTGTTTGGTAAGTTGTTTGGTGTTGGTTTGCTGCAAGATTGACATTTGGATTGGATTTTGTGTGGTTGGAAGTAAGATTTGAGCTCATTGTGCAGTCTTTTGGGGTGGCTTGTTTGATATTGGTGGTGGAGTGTTGTGTTGGTGATTGATTACTACATGTTGGAGACATGACCTCCTCATCCTTTGTCAAGTGGAAGAAGACTCATGATCCAGTTGAGTTTGACGCCAACCACTTCGTGTTTGCTCAAGCTTTCAAGTGGTACACAGGCTCGCTGCAAAAGCGCAACTTGATTCTAGAATGGGGAATAAAGATCGAGTCATTCTTTGACAACTTCATCAATGCCTTGAATGCCTGGGGTTGGTAAAAGTTCTTGGCATAGCCTCAGCCCGTGATCGTACTGGTAGTAAAGGAATTCTACGCCAACGTGGTGGAGCACGAGCAAGGACAAGTCAAGGTTCGAGGCAAGTTCGTCCCATTTCACCCTGAGGCAATCAACTCCTTCTATGGGATGCCCACTTTCGATCACCCGGACCAGTATGAGGCCTTTTTGGAGGGAGAGGACAGAGACATCAACTCTATCACAAGGCATGTTTGTGAAAGGCCACCGACGTGGAAGTCGACAAGGGGCAACTCACATCCTTCAAACGTAGTGACATGATGTATGATAAGAGGATGTTTTTCCACTTTATCTCGACTAGACTTATGCCGTCGACCCACGTGAATGAGGTCACGATGGATAAGGCACTCTTGTCGCATGCCATCTACAGTGGGATGACGATTGACGTGGGGAATTGATTTATCATCATATTTGTGCCAATGCGACAGCTCCTCGTGGCAGTTACCGGTTCTTGTCCCTGATCATAGGGCTCTGTGAGAGGACGGGAGTTAGATGGGAGGCGACTGAGGAAGTCCTAAACTGCTAGGTAATCATCGACGATCTATCCTACCGCACCTAGTCCCAAGTTCGCATTGCCACAACTCGACCCATGGTGGCACCACTTGCGGGACCCTCCTCTCAACCGCCAACCACCAGCGAGTGACTGACCAACCTGGAGAACCTGATGGCGGCTCAAGCTAGGTTTTTACGACAATCCAACAGGGCGATGAAGGCCCACTTTCACCA
Organism: Annona squamosa; assembly: GCA_035584095.1. NCBI lineage: Eukaryota > Viridiplantae > Streptophyta > Magnoliopsida > Magnoliales > Annonaceae > Annona > Annona squamosa. The sequence continues at coordinate 22,500,768 of JAXCLR010000001.1, forward strand.
ATTGATGGAGGAGCACCACATTGATGCATCGACTCTTCCACCATTCTTGTCGACGCCTCTGGGGTTCCGAGCATGCTTTGGGCAGTCCTTCCAGCAGCATGATGGTGAGAGCGAGGAAGATGACGCGACTGAGTCTGATTCATGAGGGAGTTTCGGTCCTTTTTATTATTTTATTTTATTTTACTTCACTTTGTTTTTCTTTATTAGGTCGTCTTTAGTATCATGCATTGAGGATAATGCATCTCTCAAGTTTGGGGTTGTATAATTCTCAACCGTAGGTTTGTCGTCCATGTTTTGTTTAGATTGCATGTTATGTCAACTTCTGCTAATGAAAGTTATTTTTTTTTTTCAATCCATTTTGATGAAAATGAGCAAGGTTGAGAAAAATTTTGACTTGAAATTGAATTCATGAAAAAGGGGCATTTCAGATTAAGGACTATGTGTAAAAAGTAAGTTGTGAGTGACATGTGAATGAATCAAAAGAATTTCATAGTACATGTTAATTTTTGAACTGAAATGATAAAAATTGAGTTCAACAAATGTGAAGCACGTGCTTTAAGGGAATTAATGGGTTCAGAAATGGTAATACTTCACAAAAATTCTTCTAGCATGTTCAGTATTCCTACCAAGTTATCAGAACAATAAAAGGGGGTGATTGACCTAAATTGAGTAACCGGGACTTGGCATCAACAAATGTCAAGGTTCGCGTAAAAAACAAAGAAAAATCATAGTAATAACGCTTTAAAAATCAAAACTCTCCCCAGATACCTTGAAATATGGTGAAGGGAGCAAAAAAAAAGTTCTCTAGATATCTTAAAATATGGTGAGGAGAGTTTTGCAATAAGTTTGGGGGAGAATGAATGTGCAGTAGGGAAAAATGGAATCCAGTGAATGATTACCATGTTCTTTGACTAGTTAGTTCAGCTTAACCCTTGGTTCACCTGTTTGCATGGATTTTCTAACTAGGGTGGTTTGATCAAGAGAAGGATTAGCATGATAGAATTATTACTCTGTCTAGAGAACTCTATCATTTGCATGTAACTTGGTTTGTAATTGAAAAAAAGAAAATGCATGTCCTGTCTTGTGAAATGGACAATTTTTCAAGTTTAGATTATTCTTGATCTTATTGAATAAAGAGATGGATTATTAGAAGCATAATGGGAAGCAGGTTGAGTTAACAGTGTCCATGTTTCATTTGCTCATTCATTCATTCATTGTGTTTGCATGTGTTGCTCAAGAACTAGCAACATTTAAGTTTGGAGGTGTGATAACTCGTGAAAATGCGAGTTATCATTACTCATTTCAGACCAGTTTTGCGAGTTAGTCTAAGAGATAAGGTTTAGTTTGCATCCATTTAGCTTGTTTTTCACTCGCTTTGCATTTTAGGAGCATTATGTAGTTTTTATCCATTTTTAGTATAAATTAGGCATTTTTTAGTTCATTCAATTTTTGTAGGAAAGAAGGATAGTTACAGGCATGCGCATGAGTCAATTTGCAAAACAGAGCCAAGTAAAGAGGTAAGTAGGCTGGCGCTCAGGCGCCACCCTACATGCATTGTCAGAATCTCCAACAACTTAGACGGCAGAATTGCTTCTAGTGAGTTGGCGCTCAGGCGCCACTTCACTAGCATCCAGACAAGTCCAGAAGAGTTTCTAGGTCACTTGGCTTCTAGGGAGTTGGCGCCCAGGTGTCGGCTTGGGGCGCATAGGTGTCATGGCATGAGCACACAAGTATTTTGAGAAGTTCCAAGTCGCAAAACATCCAGGGAGTTGGCGCCTAGGCGCCAAGGCATCAGATTTCAGGGCATTTCGAAAGGTTTCTAAGTTATAACAACACACAGAGAGTTGCGCCTAGGTGCCACTACACATCTGTACACAAGGGTTTCTGCACGTGTGTTGTGCAGGCTGACTAATTTAAATAGAGCGAGAGCCGACGGAACAGACACCCAGAGAAGGAAAAGAACCCGTTTCAAGCACAGATCAAAGAGAAGATCCGATCCAGTTGGTGGAAACTGCAGAGATCCAGTTTTCTCTTTCTCTATTTTTTTTGGATACTTACAATATGAATGTAAAGGATTTTTATATGATATCTTTGAGTTAAACTTACTTTAAATGGATAGTTAGGATGAATTGACCCTAAGCTATTTTATCTTGGTTTTTCAAGTTTCAGGAATGAATATTTAATTTTCTATATGATTGTGCATTATGGATTTACCCTTGCATATGTGATTTAATGCTTTTTACAAGTTTAGCTACATTGTAAGATGATTTAATTGCATGATTAATCCTTGGAAAAGAAAAATCTCTGCTAGATCCATATATAGGGCATAGGTTTCCTCTTTGTTAAAGGGAGTTGTTTAATGGATAAGAATATACCATTAAACCCCATGTAGTCATGAACTAGTTATGAACTTATCAATTCCACTTTATTTAATGGCATGAGAATATAGCAATTGAATAGGGTATAATTAGCTTTATATGCGTTGGAAAACATATATAAGGACTAATGAACTTAGACTAGTAAATTGCTGCACAATCTAATGGAAAGGAACAAATGTGATATAGTTAGATTCAAGGATTCCGAACTATTCATCTGTCGTCCCCTATCGATAATTTCTTTCTAGTATTCCAGTTGTCCCATTAACTCTTTTCTATTTCTTTTAAGCAATTTATACTTTTAGTCTTAATTAATAAACCCAATTTTTTATTCATCGAAAGCAACTAAACTGATTAATAATTCTAGTTAGATTATTTCTTCATGGGAACGATTCTTTACTCACTATTTATTACTTGATCGACATGTATGATGACATTAAAATGAGCATTTTAATTAGACCTATACACAGCTCGTCAATATTACACTACCACATGAAGAAATCTTGTCAAATTAGATACAGAAAGAGTAAAATATAATGCATTCTTAGCCTTAGTATCTCTCTCCACCCATTTTATTTTAGAAGTATATCTTTGTATGTAAATAGGTTCCGAGGACCTTTCGAAATTTATGTGTAAAATGCCTCAAATGTTGAATGTTCCATAATCTAAATACAATCTTGCCATTAATTGTTTCTATGATGTAAGATCCATTATCAAATGTCCTTTTTACACAAAAAGGATTGTCCCAATTAGATGAAATTTTATGATGACTAATGGTCTATAAAGAAGATAGCTTTTTGAAGTTCCAAGTCACCAGCTACATAGGATTAATAATTTATCTTATTGCTTAAAAATTAATTTACCTTATATTTGTATTATCTAGCTAATTGGTGTTGATCAAGGCTAAATTTTTATGTGGTTTCAACTAGAATCTCATTTATAAAGTAAAGTTTTTCTACTGTTGTTTAGGCATTTTCTGTTAAGGGAATATGGGTTCTGTGGTAGCTAGAATGGAAGGTTTTACCTAGTATTATAGCTTACGTTTTACATAGCGAGGGGTTTCATTGATGAAATTATATGGCTTGCTTAATGCTTTAACCAAAGACAAAATTCAACCCATAAAAATGATATTCGAGTTAGAAGAAGCTACACCCTTAACATGCAAGAAACTGGCAATAGAGTTCTCCTTCTCCACTAATAATTGCTCTAATAAAAAGGTCATCCTCCATGATTGCTCATTAACATCATCCATCTCATATGCATAGGAGTGTATCTTAGAACAACATAGGAGCCATGTAGATATATTCACAGTCTCTAATTGCTGAGTTCGAGTCAAAATATGGGATCTCGTAATCGGGATTCCCATAATTTGGGTCATTCTTCGAGTTAACTTTCTTCCCAAAATGTTTCTTTCGAACACCATTTTCTCTTATGTGATTTCTAAGTATTAATTAGTAGTTGTTGTCCTCATTGACTAAGTTCTTCTCTTTAACTTCAAGATTAGGGTTAATAGATGCCCCTGTGTTACTTGCCAGCTAGTGGCTCTATCCTTTGTTCGGTAACCTCATCCCTTAGCATAGTAGCCTCTGATGGTTGTTGTATCATAATCCTAACCCATCGAATTGTAGACTCTCTTGGGGAACAAAATATAAAGAAGGATCATTACTTTTAATGGGAGATCGATCTTGAGAAGTCATCTTCTACAAAGACAGTAAAGACAAAGTCAATAAAAAGTTTTATGTATTAGCCATCACACATTAGAGCCCTTTAGACCATGAATTATCTCCAAAAGAATGTTAGCATAATAGCCAAACAAAACCACAAAAATTACGTAAGTCCTAGCGAAGACACTTAGGCGTGCTACCTCAAGTACTATGGCTAAGTACAACTAGGTACTATGGCTAACTAACTTAGTTGTAGTACTCTAGTCATCTTCTCCTACCAGTGGGATAGAATCTAAAAATGAATTTTATGGATTTTCACCCATTGAAGACTAGTCATGACTAACATCCTACCTTGAAAGCTAGGCCGTCAAGGCCCTAAGTAGGGTTGATAAGCTAGTCAGCAAACTCCAATGCAAAACACTAAGCACCATTGCATAAGAAAAAGATAAGAGACGATGAGAAGAGAACCCATCATGAATGGGTGGAGACGAAAGAAGAAGAGAGCAAGTCTCAAAAGCTTGAAGAAAAGAAGCTTAAGAGAGTGAGAAGATGCACAAAAGGTGAAAAGAACTCTCCCTCACTCAACCAAAAGTGTGAATAATGAAATGAAGCTTGAGGAAGAGCCTTGAGTGCTATTTATAAGGCAATGGCTCCCATCTTGAGTGGGCCTAGATCGCTAAGATGATCACCATAGGGGGCATTCAAAGGGCATAATAGGCATGAAATGTACAAAGAAGCATTCCAAAAGTTAGATGAAGTAATCATCACAGAGTGGGCCCCATTTGAAGAAACAAGATGAATGGTTGCTTTTAGTAGGGTACTGCGACTAGTGACCATCCATCTACATGCTGCCACACGTTAAAAAGAAAAAACCAAAGGCAATAAAATAATAGGTTTTTGTGGCAACATTACCTGGCCATAGTATCCTCCTGTTCGCAATCTCACAACAAGTGCACTGGTTGTAGATTGTAGTATATAAAGTATCAATCCACAGGAAATTCAGGACTATAAATTTTGCTTTTAAAAGCTTTCGTATCGGATAAAATGAGATAGATAAGTGAGAAGAGAATATAGTTAAAAAAATGGGAAGAGAAAATTGTAAATTAGAACGAGTAGAAAGTGAGAGTGCGAGTACCTCGGGTCTAGGATTTCACATGAGTCTTTTGTAACAGGTAGTGGTATAATTATTTAATCTGGATATTGTTTATTAAAAGAGAAGAAACTCTAATTTATCCTTGCACTTTCTCTTAAAACTTACAAGGCGTAGCCTAATTTTCTTAATTACCTATTCTTATAGGGTTAAGTTAATTAGAATCTATTAAGTTCTGTGGTTTTTTCATGGAATTCCTGAGGTTGTCATGCCTATTCTCATGGTCTTAGATTTTTAGGTTTAATATATTGATTATCGTATATCAGATTTCTATCTCTTAGTTCTATTATCTAATATATGGAATCATGCTAAGTACAGGCCCATGTACAAAACAAGCATAAAATTCACAAGATATTAAATTAACAATAATATTCATTATAAATAAATTAAAACTTACACTATGCTACATTGCACGCATGCTACATCTTAAACCCTAGATTTAGGATTTAGCCAAACATGTTTAAGTTCAAAATAAAACTAAAATAAAAATCAATCTTAAATAAAGCAATAAAAATTAAAAAGGGAAAAGATAGGAAGGCTTATTAGTTTGAAGCCTCCCATGGTGTCTCGGCCGCTCCACGCAACTTGCCGATCCGCCTCTTGCCCATGCTCTTCTCCTCCTTGCTCTCTCTCTCTCTCTCTCTTTCTATATATATATATATATATATCCTCCAAATTCTGCTTAAAAATCTACTCACTGGAATCTCCTCAAAATTCTATGTTCTCTCCTTGCCCATTCTCTCTGCTGTCCTCCTCTTTTATAACTTTTGAAATTGCATAAAAAAAATTTGTGTAGCCTTCTTACACTAATTGGCCATTACGCAGTCCACCATGTTGAGGACTTCAGTTTGCACATAACTTGCACTGATGGATCCTTTGTTACCTTGATGTGCTGAGTATCTCAGCGTTAATTGATTATGGGGCCCACTGATTGAATGACTTAGATCTATGAACATAAAAATTACTGCATGAATTAATTGATCTGGATGGTAGAAATTTGCTGAACATATGAACAATGCGATACATTAAACAAATTGCATGATCTGAAAGGCTGGATGATGATGGACAGCTGATGGATGGTGCATGAACTTAGGATGGCTGAAATTTTCTTGGATTGGCTGATGGATGCTCTGCTTTTTACGGTGGAGATGAAATATTGATAAATAATTCAGGCGTGGATTTTAATTGACATGGGCAACTGCTTAGAGGAACGGTGCTGATTTCGTGGGTTAAGTAGTGGAATAAATAGGAACGGCCAGGATTTTATTATTTTTTATGGATTTTTAACCAAAAATCTGGATGGTAGTTTGCTGAAATAAATGGACAGTCTGGATTAGGAGACTAAGATGCTGCCGATTAATTGGACAACCAGGATTTTCTCTAAGAGCTGGACAGTGCAGAATTTCTGCCTTGGACAGTGGACCTAAGGTGGGACCCACTTGCTGAAATTTATTTTTTCTTGCATAAAAATATTTTAAGTCATTAATTACTCAAATTAATAAATGGGTTTCAGATATTAAAAAATTATTCAAACTCATTTAATTTTATGGTAGCAAATAAAATTATAATTTCAAGCCAAAAGATCACAAAAATTGTTTAAATTGCTTAAATTACTATTTAATACTCAATTGTTGCAAAATCACATTTTAGACTAAATTTCACATTGAACGTAATTAATTACTCACCAAATTGGTATAAATTGCCCACAAAATATATTATTAACTTTCAATTGTTAAATGCCTCCATACTTGAACTTTTGCTTGTCCTGAAGCAAATACAAAGAAATTCAATAACAAATTGCAAAATTTCAAAACTTTAAGCAAAAAGTGAAAATAAATGTTTAACCAATTATCAAAAACTAATGAGAGTATTAAACTAAAAATTTTTAAACATGACACTCTTTGAAAATCTGGGTCAACAATCCTTTCTCACATGACTAATACTGTACACCCTATTACCTACTCTGCTTTCAATCATTTAGAGTTCAAAAACTCCCCTAATAAACTCCACATTATGAGATATCTTCCCCATTTATTTGGTTATTCAATATTCACATTTAATAATTTAAGTAATGGTAGTAATGCAGAAAATATCAGTTAAATCGCCTCGTATACATCTCATCAAATTTTTACATTTAAATTTCTCTACCAACTCAATTAGCCAATTCTTAGGATCATAAGGACTTAGTAGGACATGTGAAACTTTGATCATGGACACGTGTATAAAACCCTAGGGTTCTAAACCCTAGGTAATATATTAGGAAAATATACATTCATGAATATGAAAATATGTGGGAATACACGTTAAAATAATTATTTATGAAATTCGGATGAATAGTGTACGTGAATAATAAATGTGAGATTAAGAAATATGTTAAGTTAATCACTTTGGATTAACTTAATCATAAAAGATGAAAAAGGAAGCTTCTCACTAAAGGATAAAAGTGCTTTTTGGATTAAAATAATAATTTTTGGATTTTTATGGATTTTTGTGAAGAAAATAAAGAAAATTCATATTTTGCAATCCGGATGTCGGATTGAAATGAAATTTTTTATGGATGGCCAAAATATTATGATGAACATGATGAGTGGTATAAGATTGATCAAAAATTATGAATCAAAGGTCAAGATGAAATGTCATTTGGAGATCAAAAAGTAGCTCTACTTTTCATTAATTGTAAATTTGACTTTTAATAATTAAAAAATAATAATAAATGAAAATCAAAGCTACAGCAGGGGTAGGGGGAGCTTTTTGAGCAAACTCAATGGTCCAAATTCATCTTCATCAAAGATTAATGGTTAATATTTAATTAGCCTAAATTAAATAATTTTAAAAATTAAAAAATATGGAAAATAGGGTAGCCATAGGGGGGCTGGAGCTGCTGTAGGGTGTCTACACGTGGCTCCATGTACCTTTTGAAAATTAAAAAAAAATATTTATAATTTAATACCTCAAGCAAGGAGGGTAAATTGCAAATATGTGAAAAATGCATGCCTATAAAAGGGAAGAATGGGGTGAACATACAGGTACATCCTTCCAGCTCCAAGCTTGAGTCATTCAAGCCATTCCCACCCCCAAACACGTTTTGGCCTTGAAAGAAAGAAGGAGAGAAGGTTCGAGAGAGAACAACCAAGTAGAATGAGAGTTTTTCTATTTCAGGTAAGGGGATTCTTTTTAAAATTGTTTTGGATGTTAAGTAGGGTAAAATCATGCTTAGATAATGTCTAAGTATGAGAAAATAAGTAAAGTTATAATGCTTAATTGAAATTATGCCAAAATATCAAAAATTTAGAGCAAAGATGTAGCATTCGGGAAGATATCATATGATATGTGTAAATAATGCTCTAAAATTGATAAATGATGATTTGAGATGAATGAATATGATGATGTAATGATGATATATTAATCTCATGATTTTTGAAATTAAGAATTATGCTTAAGTGAATATATATTGATTTTTAGTATATGGAGAAAGTGATTTATGTAGCCAAGTAAATGATGATAAATTCAAAATGTATGAAATTTTCTATGATATACGAAGCATAAGCTATGTCATGGTATTTTTTATTTTTGGGAAAAATATCAATTTTTGGAACCCATGAACAATAACCCACATGATTATGAACAGTAACCTTAGGTAAACAGTAAACATGAACAGTGATTTGCTACAGTAATTTGCTACAGTAATTATGAACAGTGAACAACGTATTTTGGGAAAAAAATTGAGATTTATTTTTATATATTTATGAGGATATATGGATGAAATTTTTAAAAGATTTATGAATAAAAATCCATCTAAGGAGGTAATGACCAAGTACATTTATAGGATTAACCTCTATAAAAATGAGGTAATGAATGATTATAAAGAATGCATGAGAAATAAACATGAAATGATGTAGATAAAATGTCAATTTTCCTTGTATAGGAAAAGAAAAGGCAAAGGTGGAGGACACGGACCGAGGAGGTAAGCAAGCAATCCTTTTGAAAATGATGATTTGTAAGCAAGCACAACTTTGAAAATGTGATTTTATTCTCAAGTATTATGAAATGTGTTTAAGGGTGACCATTCCTATAATGTTTTGAAATGATGAATGCTTATGAGTTTTTATGAAAAGTCATGCCGGTATATTGATATCATGTGATATTCATGGACATGTGCACATGTATAATGTATAATGAAGAGACTTTGGTGGAGGTAGAGAGCAGATTAGAGGGTCTCCCTTCACTATTGCCGAGTTGTATGAGCTGTGTGCCGATGGCGTCCTCCTAAGAGGTGGAGGCAAAGGAATGTTATGTGTGAATGAATGCATTGCATTTTCATACATGGATTGAAAAGGAAAGCATATATTTGAAATGATGTTTTTAAGGGATGGTGTTGTTGGTCCCGAGTTAATGGCAAAACCCAAGAGGGGAGGGGTGAATTGGGTTCTTATAAAATTCTTTGGTAAATTA
>JAXCLR010000001.1:22537051-22562325 GCA_035584095.1 Annona squamosa
GAAATGAGCTACCTTTGATAATCTATCTACTATGACCCATATAGCATCATTTCCATTATGGGTTCTTGGCAACCCTTTAATAAAATCTATGGTAATATCATCCCATTTCCATTCTGGGATTTCTAGCGACTGTAATTTTCCAGGGGTTCTGGGGGCTTGGAATGACTCAAATGAACCAGAGATTTCTTGGCCTTGGAGTTCTCCCTGCTGCCCTATTTATAGTGTTGGATTTTTTATGAATTTAGAATTTACCCCTAGCTTTGAGGTATTTAATTATAAATTAGTATTTATTTTTAATTTTAAAAAAATGCTTTGAGTCATGTGCTACCCACCCTAGGCCTGCTCCAGCCCCCCTATGCAGCCCTCTTTTTTTTACCTATTTTTTATTTTTAAAATTATTTAATTAAAATCTTAGCCGTTGATTAAAGATGAGGTTAATCATGGACCATTGATTTTGGTCAATCCTCCAACTGCCCCTGCTGTAGTAGCCATTTTATTTAAATTTTTTATTTTTAATTATTTATTTAAATAAAAAGTCAAAAGCTGTTTAATGAAAAAGAGAAGTTACTTTTTGATCATCATTTGATGTGTTATCTTGACCATTGATTTGTGATTTTTGATCAATATTGGACCATTCATCATGTTCATTATCACATTTTGGGCATCTATAAAAAATTTTCATCTCAATCCGGCGTTTGCATTGCAAGATATGAATTTTTCATTATTTTCTTTACAAAAATTCATAAAAATTTGAAAAGTATTATTTTAATCCAAAAAGCAATTTTTTCATTTAGTGGAAAGCTTCCTTTTTTGTCTTTTATGATTAAGTTAATCCAAAGTGATTAACTTATCATATTCCTTAATCTCATGTTTACTATTCATGTGCACTATTCATCCGAATCTTATAATTAATTATTTTAACTTCTATTCCCACATATTTCATCCTTATGAATGTATATTTTCCAAATATATTACTTAGGGTTTATAATCCTAGGGTTTTATACATGTCTCTAAGATCGGAGTTTCACAGAGATCTAGTTTTCTTTTCATCTTTCTATTTCCCTTTTTTTATTTTTTTGGATACTTATAATAGGATGTAAATGATTTTTATATCTAACTATATTGTATTGGTTCTTTAAGATTCATGAATGAATATTTGACTTCAATATGATTGTGTTGTAGATTTACCCTTTCATATGATGTTTAATGCTTTTTACAAGATTAGCTACCTTGTAAGATAATTTAATTGCATGATTAATCCTTGGAAAAAAATCTCTGCTAGATCCATGTGTAGGGCATAGGTTTTCTCTTTGTTAATGGGAGTTGTTCAATGGATAGGACTATACCGTTAAACCCTATATAGTCATGAACAAGTTATGAATTTATTAATTCAACTTTATTTAATGGCATAGAAACATAGCAATTGAACAGGGTGTAATTAACTTTAAATGCGTTGGAACACATATATAAGGACTATTAAACTTGGACTAGTAAATCGCTGCGTAATTTAATGAAAAGGAACCAATGCGATATGATTTAGATTCAAGGATTCCCAACTATCCATCTGCCATTCCTAATCGATAAATTCTTTTTAGTATTCTAATTGTCCTGTCAACTCATTTTTATTTCTTTTATGCATTTGATACTTTAGTCTTAATTAAGAAACCCTATTTTCTACTCACTGAAAGCAACTAAACTAATTAATAATCCTAGTTGGATTATTTTCTTGTGAGAACGATACTCCACTATCTCTTTATTACTTGATTGATACGTATACTTGCGTTAAAACGTGTATTTTAATTAGACCTACATATGGCTCGTCAAGTTTTCGCCAAGAACTTTTTCTAACCTCGGGCATTCAAGGTGTTGATGAAGTTGTCGGAGAATGACTCGATCTTTATTCCCCGTTCTGGAATCAGGTGGCGCTTTTGCAGCGAGTCCATATGCCGCTTGGAAGCTTGAGCGGACACAAAGCGGTTAGCATCAAACTCAACTGGATCCTGAGTCTTCTGCCGCTTAGCAGAGGATGAGGAGGCCATGTCTCCAATATGTAGCAATCAATCACCAACACAACACTCCACAGTCAATATCAAACATGCCACACCTAAAGACTACACAATGAGCTCAAATCCTCTATCCAACCACACGAAATCCATTCCAAATGCTAATCTTGCAGCAAACCAACACCAAACAATTTGCAAAACACTTATTCCACATTAAAGAATAAGAAATTTTACCCCAGCAGCTTTGCAACTTGGAAATTTTCAATTGCGGAAATTTTGAATTGGTGCCTAGGCGTCGTTGTGCTACCTTTGAAAATTGGCACTGGCCAGAAGAAAATAATGAAAGGGGGGGGGAATGGCTAGGAAATGGAGGTTAGGGATGGAGCTTAGGATTTGGTGAGGAAAAACTTGATTTTTGGGTGGATTTGAGTGAGATCTAAGAAAGGAAAAAAGTTGGAAATAGAATAAAAAATGGAGAGGATGGAATGGGGATGAGATTGATGTTGAAATGGAGTTGGAATGGGTTTGAAATGGATTGGAATCAAGTTGGCAAGAGTTGGAGATGAAAAGGGAAGAAAGGGCGGTGCTGGGTCTCGGGGTTAGGGTTTAGAACCCTAACTCGAGCCTTATAAGGTTGTCCGGGTCATGCTGTCCACGACCCGACACCGGGGCGCCATCCTGTGATGCCTTGGCGCCAGTTGCGCGCTCTATGTTCTTCGGGATCATCCTCACGGCACCGGGATGCCATGCTGTGGTGCCTATGCGTCAATGTGCTTCAGTGATTTTTTGAAAATTTTTCTCTTAGCTACTTTCTAGTATGATCTTTATGAGATTGAGCTCCAAATCATTCTCCTACATAAAAATAAAATAAAAACAATAACAAATAAAAATGAATAATGGGTTACCTCCCATTTAGTGCGAAGTTTAACATCCTTAGCCCGACGTTCCCACTGTTCAGGTGTCTTTCAATTCCACCATTTCCTTGTAACGCTGCAGATATCTCCCATATAATGTTTTAGACACTGCCCATTCACAAAGAAATTGTTATCGGATGCCTCATTCAGTACTTCCACTGCTCCGTGCTCAGTCGCCATTATCACCATAAATGGTCCCAACCATCTGGATTTAAACTTTCCTGGAAACAATTTCAATCTTGAATTGAACAGTAGGACTCTTTGACCTAGCTCGAATCTCCATGGTAAAATCTTTTTATCATGTCATTTCTTTACTTTCTCTTGTAGATCTTTTTGTCATGCCATTTATTTACTTTTTCCTTGTAGATCTTTTTGTCATAGCGCCTTGCTAATTTGAAAATTTCCAAGAGCATAAGGAATAGAGAAGCTCGTAGGATCCTTTAGCTTTTCAGGTAGCTTGTTCTGCAAGATGGTGCTGCACTCCTAAGTAAGTGCAATGGTTCCATGCTCCTCGAGCATTCTTTTGTTGGACAACATCTCCATTAGGAATTGAAAGTGTCGGATGGCATAGAATAGAACCACTCGCTTGCCCTGTCACGAAGAGAAAATGAATAAAAGCTGAAGATGGATGATCTCACGTGGGATATTTTGTACCCTAATTGTGTTGCACAGCTGCAGGAACTTAATGATGTACACAGTCGGGATTTTAGAGGGTAGTCTTGCAAATTGGTCTTGTTGAATCATCCGAATAAGCCCGAGATTGAGTTCAAGGCTACTTGCATCATTTCTAGTTCCACTATGCATAATCTAAATTGTCGAGGGTTCGGCTGGTTCTGATCACTAAGAGTTACCCTTCTTAAAGGAGTGTTGTTCTCAGCTTAGCCTTCCTCCTGCTCTTGATATGGCGGGTTTGGATTGTTGCGTTCTGCCATGGTGTCTTGAGAAGATTGCTGTTGCTTGTACTCACAAATTCTTCTCCTAAAAGAACGTTTAATCTCAGGGTCAACAATAAAGAGTTTTTTAGCTAGTTGTTTTGTAAAACTTCGAGTATGTGGATGCATATAAAGATTAACTAGCTAGTTCAGAAAAGATAAGAACAAATAAGAACAAAAAAGAAAAAATAATAAAATAAAATAAAAATAATAAAAATAAAAAATAAAATAGATAGAGACAAAAGATAGAAAGTAAAAAGAGAAAAAAATAGACAAAAAACAGGGAAAGGAAAAAATGAAGAAAAAACAAAGAAAGTATCTAAAAACAAAATTTAAAGTAACGTCGAATTCTCTGGCAACGGCGCCACAATACTTGTTCGCAATCTCACTGCAAGTGCACGGGTCATAGATTGTAGTAAATAAATTATCGGTCCACAAGGAATTCGGGACTATAAACTTTGCTTTTAAACGCTTTTGTGTCAGATATAAAATGAGATAGATAAGTGGGAAGAGAATATAGTAAATAAAATGGAAAATATATAGAGAAATGTGAAGAGAAAATTGCAAATTAGAACGAGTAAAGAATGAGAGTGAGAGTACCTAGGATCTAGGATTTTACGTGCTTCTTTTGTAATGGGTAATGGTATAATTATTTTATCTAGATATTATTTGTTAAAGGAAAACAAACCCTAATTAATCCTTGCACCTTCTCTTAAATAATACAAGGCGTACCATAATTTTCTTAATCACATATTCTCATAGGATTAAGTTAATTAGAATCCATTAAGTTTATGATTGTTCATGGACAGCTGAACATATGAACGATGTGATACATTAAAAAAATTGCATGATCTAAAAGGCTAGATGATGATGGACAACTGATGGCTAGTGCATGAACTTGGGACGGCTAAAAATTTCTAGATTGGCTGATGGATGCTCTACTTTTTACGGTGGCGATGAAATATTGATAAAAAATTCAAGCATGGATTTTAATTGACATAGGCAGCTGCTTAGAGGAATGATGCTGATTTGGTGGGTTAAGCGGTGGAATAAATAGGAATGGGCAGGATTTTATGATTTTTTGATGGATTTTTAACCAAAAATCTAGGTGGTAAGTTGCTGAAATAAATGGACGGTCTGGATTAGGAGATTAAGATGCTGCTGATTAATTGGACGGCTAGGATTTTCTCTAAGGACTGGACGGTGCAGAATTTCTGCCTGTGGATCAGAGGTGGGCCCCACTTGCTAAACTTTATTTTTTCCTATCTAAAATATTTTATGTCATTAATTGCTCAAATTAATAAATGGGTTTCAGATATAAAAAAATTATTCAAACTCATTTAATTTTATGGCAACAAATAAAATTATAATTTCAAACCAAAAGATCACAAAAATTGTTTAAATTGCTTGAAATTAATATTTAATACCCAATTGTTGTAAAATTACATTTTATAGCAAATTTCAGATTAAACTTAATTAATTACCCACCAAATTAGTATAAAATGCCAAAATAATATATTATTAATTTGCAATTATCACCTCCTCTCCAAGGAATTTGTCACGTGTACACTACTATAAAAAATTCTAAGCCTGTGGATAAGTAGTACCACACCAAGTGTCTTAGCTACATTACGCTATCCACCCCTATAAATAGAGATACAAGGCTGCTCACTTAGACACAACCTCTTTGTCTGCATTACCCACTTTTAAAGTATTTTCTTAGTCCCAAAGCTGTGTTAGATTGTAATCAAGCCTTGTTCCTTAGGAGATAAGGTACACAAGGAAGGCTTAGTCCTTTATAGAATATCTTAATATGATCTAGATGGTAAAACATTTCCATTATGCCTTGGCATTTCCTTTTACCAATTCGATTTCCTCCTCATTCCATTCAGAGGCTCTTTCGGCTATGCATAATGTAACACTATCTTGGATGGCAATCCAAAAGTCTGTATCCATAATCATGATTAGTTGTTTCATTCTCAACTTCCAGTAATCAAAGTTACTACTATCGAATAGAGGTGGTCTAGTGAATGACTGACTCTCCATAAAAGTAGGTGTGGGAGTTGAATGGTTTGCCATTTAACTAAGAGCATTTTTGTATAAACTTAAAGACCTGCTCTGATACTAATTGAGTTCTCAAAAATATTTTTGGTAGTAGTTGTAACCTTGTTGTAAACTAAGTCCCCGTAAAAAATGTGGAGAATGAGATAGCAAGTAAAACAAGCAGAACAAACATAATAGATTATAGTGGTTCAGGACAAGCTTTGCTATTTTACTTCACTAAGAGCACACCTTTGTGCCTTTGGTTCCAATATGCCAATGATAATACAGTTACAGCCTTTGCTCTCTTTTAGATTTCAGCTCTAGGTAGCCTTTACAATTTTTGCACAAGTAGGCGGCGAGTCACACTCTAACCACACTTTACTTTGACTTCACTTGGTCTTGGTCTCTAATATCAAACCAAGTGGAATCATGGATAAAAGAATAAAAATAGTATTTTTCACTTTACATTTGTGTAGGCATATTTTCAACTCATGCAAGAACTTGTAGAATGATTGAGTGGATCTATACTTGAGCACTTGCAGTTAGAAAACAGAGTTCTTCTTGTAGATCTCCTTGATGATCACTTGAATGCTAGGAAATTGGAATGTGAAGCCTACTTAATGCTCTTGCTTAACCTTTTCCCTTCCATTGACTTGTATTAAATAAGAGAGTAGTAAATTCAAATGTTTGGTGGTAGGTGGCGCATATTTAATGCTCCAATGTTCGAATTTTTTTTACCATTGCGACTCAAGTCACACTTGGAGTCGACATTGGGTGCAATTTCTCTTAAGTCGCAGACTAAAGTTGACGTGAGCTGTGACTTTGGTATTTAGCTCTTCAGTCAAGTTCCATTTTAGGTTGACTTGATCTTAGGCTTGACCCAAGTCACAGGTGAAGTCTACTTGAGTTGCAACTTCACTCTCTATTTGATTCATTAGAATCTTGACACAGTGTGATCCTGATCCGTTAGTATAATTATCCTTATTTCTTCATGATCCATCTTCATAAATCGTCACTTATATATGTGGGCTTTTAAAACTTCTTGAATGCTGAACTCGGTCAAAATCTTTTGAGCATTTTTGAATGATCTTGTCTTGGATGATAGTATAATGTATCTTAAGTTAAACTTCTCATTCTTGAGCTTGAAACTCTATGACTTGAGCTTCATCCATCCAAGTTAAATGCTTGGGTCGACTTGGTTTGCAACTCCACTTACGTTGCATGTTTGAGTCGACTTCATGTGCGACTTCACTTAAGTTGAGTGTGGAAGTTGACTTCAATTGCAACTTAATTTTGTCTGATTTACCTTCGGAACCCTAAAGATATCTCAAGTCACTAACAGAGTCGACTTAGGTTGCAACTTCACCCAAGTTGCATGTGAAGTCAACTTTGGTTGCGACTTCGCCTGTTCATGCCTCCACTTGTTAATGCTATCGAAAATGCCCTTTAAAGTCGATGCTGGAGGTGGCTTCAGTATTAACTTGACACAAGTCAATGGTCGATGCCTAAGTTGACTTGACATGTAAATTGATCTGCCGAGTTGAATCTTGAAGTATCTAAATCTTAACACATCTCAACATATATGTTAGTACCTTAAATCTTCTCTAATTGAATTGTTAATCATTAAAACATAGATTATGCTTGATTTTCCATTCATTCACAACACCTAAGTCCCTTATAAAGTCATTCATACCTTAATTACAAAATTTAAAACTCAGATAATAGGATTTAATAAGGTCCATTTAAATCTAATGACATCTAACAACATCTAATCAGATCTAACAGTATCTAACGACATCTAACCAAATTCAACTTTTGATATTAATAAGTTAATTCTAATTTAACTAATGTAATATGATCGTAAGCTCCTTATATGGTCATTTATATCTTAATTATAGAATTCAAAACTCAGATAATAAGATTTAATAGAATTTACCTAAATCTAGCGACATCTAACAACATCTAACCGTATCTATGGTATCTAACTCCATCTACTAGCATTAACGACATTTAACTAAATCTAACTTTTAAAATTTATAAATTAATCCTAATTTAACCCCTATAATATGATCCTAAGCCCATTATAAGGTCATTTATATTTTAGTTACAGAATTTAAAACTTAGATAATGAGATTTAATGAAATTCACTTAAATCTAACGATATCTACCTGCATTTAACAACATCTAATGACATCTAACAATATCGAACGACATCTAACGACTTCTAACTAAATATAACTTTTGATATTAATAAGTTAGTCTTAGTTTAACCCCCTGTACAATAATCCTAAGCCCATTATAAGGTTATTTATACTTTAATTACAAAATTTAAAACTCAAATAATGGAATTTCATGAAATCCACCAAAATCTAATGACATCTAACAACATCTAACGACACCTAGCCATATCTAACAACATCTAACAACATCTAACCAAATCTAACTTTTGATATTAATAAGCTAATCCTAATTTAACCCTTGTAATATGATCTTAAGTCCCTTATAAGGTTAATTATACCTTAATTATAGAATTTAAAACTCAGATGATAAGATTTAATTAATCATGTAAAGCTAATGGTATCTAACAGTATCTGTCGGTATCTAACAACATGCAACTAGATCTAACAACATCAAACAACTTCTAACCAAATCTGATTTTTAATATTAATAAACTAATTCTAATTTAATACTTACAATATAATTATAAGCCTCTTCTAAGGTCATTTTGCTTTAATTAAAACTCGAGTAATAATATTTAATAAAATCTACCAAAATCTAATGATATTTAACAGCAACTAACCATATATAGCAACATCTAACTAGATCTAACTGCGTCTAATGACATCTAACAATATTTAATTTTATATTTTAAAAATATTTTACATAATTTTTTATATTTTGTAAGAAAATATATACTTAATAATTCATTTTAGCTTAGCAAAAAACTCATTTTAGAACTATCCAAATCTTGATTTTAAATTAAATAATTTTCAAACTAAATAAATATATAATGCTATAATGAAATTAATAATCAATTTTATTTGATTTTGTTAGCATATTAAAATTGTTTTGTTGCATCAAATCTCACTCATACCTCATACCTCCCTCGTGGATGTTGTGACTTCTGCTACTTATTTATGTAGTAGTTGGGGTAAAAGTTGAATGTGAATGTCAGATTCAAAGAGTTGGGTTGAAATGTATATGCAAGTGCGTTAAGTGAAAATGATATGTGTGCATTCCATGATGATTTCATGATTACATATAAATAAAAATATTTATATTATTATATATAAATAAAAAATAAAAATATTTATATTATTTTAACAACATCCAATGTTACATGGTTGGTTTTTTTTAATTACATTCATACAATAGATAGAGAGCTCCCATGAGATATAATCCCTGGCATGCCAGAGGGGATGCCAGATGGGATCCCCTCTGGCACAAGTACTATAGTTGGTCACTTGAATCCCTCCTTCTAGGCATATCTTCGCTAATGCTATATCCAAGATGTCTATAAATGTAGAGATGAGTAAAAATTCATGTAAATCAAAATTGAAGCTAAAAATAATAGAAATAAAAATAAAATACAATATTATTTAATCTTGTTTATTGAATTTTATTTTAAAAATAAACTATGAATGAGTATTTCAATTAAATGCATATTAAATCTTTCAAATTTATACAATTAAATATTAATATTTATATATTGATGATATTTAAAATTTTTTATTATTAGGTTTCTATAATAGATATATAATTTTTTGTATTTTTTCATTTTTCACACATCCGATTTGGATATTTTCAAAATAAATTACATTAATTGTGTATTTTGCAAAAGATTAAAACTTATTAATTCATGTTAGAAATATGCAACCAATGATTTTGAAATCATTTATTTTAAAATGGAAAACTAAAACAGTTTTGGGTAAAATTTAATAACAAAAAATTTATTTTAAAATTTATCTAAATAAAATTTTGTAATAATAAAACAAAAATATCATATTAATATTGAAAATCCATGTAAATTAAATTTCAAGTTAAAAGTAATGCAAGTAAAATATAAATAAATATCAATTTAAGGCATATTAAAATCAAAGAAAATTATCATAGGCATAGTCAATTTATTATATTGAATTATTTTGTGAGCTTCGTGGTTAAATCTATAAGAATTCATATAGTCAAATGATAGAATCGTTAAATTTTTGTATATCATTAAGATTATTTTGAATTGAATAAAAATAAAGATAATTTGAATAAATTAAACCTTAATGTAAATTGGAATTAATTAAAGATTAATTAAATTAAATACAAACATAATTAATTTTTATGTCAAATTATTTTATAAACTTTGCTAGTTAAATATGCATTAACTTACAGGATTTACTCATCTCTCTAGTTGCTCATTTCAATTTGAAATAAATAAATTTTAAAAATACATATTAGTTATAATCACGTTAAATTAATTCGAAGTTATGTCTTAAATTAATATTTGTATTAAATAGAAATTTTTAAATTAATTTGGAATCAAGATAAGAAAAATACTAAAAGATTAATTTTTTAATTTAAAAATGCATTAACATAAAATATGCCTTTTTTAATTACATATAAAAAGTCTAAATTATTTTAAAAAAAACTCCAATTTTATATTTCTTGGGCTTTTCAAGTCTATGTAACTTAAATTAATTACTCATGAGGTTCACTCATCTCTCTCGTAGGTTGTTTCAATATGAAATTTATAAAATTAAAAATACATCCTATTGAATTAATACGTGCACGAAACATTACCAAATTTTTTCAAAAAATTTAAATGGCACTCAAAATTAAAAATAAATAAATAGTAAAAATTTAAATTTAAATTACACATAAATCCTCCCTTTTAGCAAATAAAAAACTCACCCAAATAAGTGTATTATTATAACCATGTAGATATTGTAAGAGACAATAATAATTTAGAAAAGGATATTACAAAATTTAAATTTTTCATTAAAATATTGACAAATATTTGTTTTTTGATTTCATAATTTGATAAGTATGTTATTTATAAATTTATTTTGTACTAAGTTGTGGAAGCAATCATATTTTTTAGGTTATTTAAAATTTTACTTTCTTAGATGTGATTAAATGTTGTTAGATGCTATTAAATTAAGGTGAATTTCACTAAATTCTATTATCTGAATTTCAAATTCTGTAATTAAGGTATAAATAACCTTATAAGGGACTTAGGATCATAACTAAGGTATAATAAGAAGCAATCATATTACAGGTATTACATTCTGGTTAGATGTCGTTACATTTGGTTAGATGTCGTTAGATCTGGTTAGATGCTGTTAGATGTCGTTAGATATTGTTAGATGTAGTTAGATCCTGTTAGATATTGTTAAATGTCGTTGGATGTTGTTAGATGTGATTAAATGTTGTTAGATGCCATTAGATTAAGAGTATGTTTGGCAATAATTTAAAATTATCATGTTAAAACTTTTCAATTTAAAACTTTTCATTCTCCACAACTATCATATTTTTTAATTATTTTTTCACATTTTCCTATACAACTACCTTACTTTTCAATCATTTCTACACAACTATCCACACAACTAGCTTGTTTATTTTAAATTTATTATCTTTAATACTCATCATTACCCCTATCATATCACATCATTTGACAATTTTTACTCTTCAAAATATTTTATCAAAAGTTTTATCCATTCCCAAACACTCCCTGAGGTGAATTTCATTAAATCCTATTTTCTGGATTTCAAATTCTATATTTAAGATATAAATGACCTTATAAGCGACTTAGGATCATATTACAGGTGTTAAATTGGGATTAACTTATTAATATCAAATTTTAGATCTGGTTAGATATTATTAGATGTTGTTAGATTCTATTATATTCGAAAGATAAAAAATATTATTAAATTTTCAAAAATTAGAAATAAATACTGAAATTGTTATTTGTGAGAGTACCTTAATTACATGAAATTTAAATAATATAACAGAACTCCTTATATAAAATATATTTTCTAACTTTACCAATTATATTGAAATCTTATTAAAAAATAAGTTTTTGTACACAAATATTTTTTAAAAATTTCAAATAATGAAAAATTATATCAACATATGTTTCTTTTTTAATCCGACAAATGAATGGAATAGATGAGATTTTGTATATATATAATACAAATTTTATCAAAAAATTAATATACTCACATTTGCAAACAAATGTACTCACAAAAAAATTATCATAATGCCCTTACTACCTTTTTTTCTCATGGAGACAACTTCCCCTAAGTTGGGCCCCAATTTTCATATTCCTAATAGGGGCCCAACTCATGGGAAGCTGTTCCCATGAAAAAAAAGGAAGTACAGGCATTGTGACAATTTTACTATGTGAGTACATTTATTTGAAAACATGAGTGTGTTTGGTTTTTTGATAAAATTTATATTATATATATACAAAAATCTCAATATATTCCATTCATTTGCTGAATTAACCACTAAAACATATGAGACATAATTTTTCATTATTCGACATTTTTAAGAATATTTGTATAGAAAAAATTATTTTTGATATGATTTCATTATAGTTCCTAAAGTTGAAAAATAGATTTTATATAAAGAGTAAAGTGAAATTATTTAAATTTCATGCAATTAAGGTACTCTAAAAAATAATAATTTCAACATTTATTTCTGAATTTTTAAAAATTTAATTATATTTTTATTTTTTGAATATAATAGAATCTAACAACATATAGCAGGAAAATTGCACCATAGACCCTCTAACTATATGTATTGGCATTTTGGACCCCGATGTTTGTGTATTAACATTTTAGACCCCCAAAAGTTTCAACCTTTGCACCCTGCGCCCTCAGGCATCAAGAAAGCAGCACTTAGCCGTCCGAAATGACAGGAATACCCATGACAGAACAGAAAAGCAGAGGCCACGACACCAGACCCTTCTCAACCCTTTGCAAAACTCTTACGTCCAAAAATCCCCATATTGAAACCCTACCTCAATCGACACACCCAAATCGAATAACATTCAGCGGCCTAATCTCTTGATCGAAAACAACAGCCTAATCTTTGGATCGATTGCGTCCGACGGTAAATTGGTAAATCGTGAATCAATACAGAACCCATTTTCTCCTTTCGTGTGAGGAAGACGAGGTTTTGACTGCTAAAACCCATTTAACATCTCTCGCTAGTTTGAGATGAGGAGGAGGGGGATTGCAAAGAGGTGTGGTCATATGAAATTTTAGTTTTTATAAGTGGCTTTGTTCCTTAGTGTATGCATGTGAAGAGACAGCAATAAGTGCTTGTGGGGTCTGCTCTTTTATTGGTCTTGTTTGTCAGGAAGCAAAATCGTAATGGTCTCATTTTTTATGCTTTAAGATGTCAGTGGTATGAGGTCTTTGTCGTGATATAGTGGGAGGAGGTCCCCTGTGTCCCCAATACCACACATATTCAAGCCATTCGTATTTTAAAAAGTAAAACACATTTGCACTAAGTGAAGTGAAGAATGGAAAACTCACTAATGGGGCCACATTCAACCCATTATTCTATAATATTTTTCCCTATGGTAACAACATTAACAAGAGAGTACAAACATCACAAATTAGGACCCATGAGTGGAGTTTCACTTTCTCATTTTTGTTTACCAATTCTTTGCATGTGTAACTGAATTCCAATTGGAGTAGGAAGAGTCAGGACTTCCCATTCCAGACTTCATTATTTGAATGTGTAGAATTTCTAACAAAAATGTTCTCTAAACAATATTTTCTAACATCTTACCAAATGCAAGTCTGACCTCTTCAAAATCTCAATAGGATGGTAATTTGGTGAGCATTCATGGTTGCCTATGTTTGCCTTTGATGTGGTAGGTTCTAGAAAGTACTTTTTTGTATTTTTGGAGGTTTTAGATTATTAATTTTAAGCATTTATGAACTTATCTTATTTGCAATGGGTTCATATTTTCATTTGCAAGTTTTTTCAACCATAATATGCTGCTATATGACTCTGACCACCGGATTATACTTTGTTGTGCTCCTACCCTAGAATCTTGGTTTTCCAAGAGTACTCTGACGGCTGAGTGATTTGTTTCTAGATATATGTACCAGATTATCTGGTTTAGTGATCAATAACCAGTAACAAGAGAGTGGCTTTCTCTCCACTCAATAGATATTTGTACCTTAATGGCATGAATTTTCTTCTTTTGTTTTGCTTTGTGTACTGCATAAAAGGATGGATGTTGCTTAATTTTGTCTTCGCTTGGGGATTCTTATATGCAGGAAGATAGTTGGGGAGGTTGATGTGGTGGTATGGTGGCACTACAAGGGTAGATTTGTGTATAATATAGGTGAAGGATGTGACGAATACTTGGGTGGAGAATTTGGTATTGGTAGAGCTGTAGAGGGGACCTATACTCTATGTCGGATGAAAGAACAGATGGCAGTAGAAACGAAAATTCTTGGTGATTAATTGGACTTCTAATGTGGAAGCAAGAAGAAAGTTTTGATATCAGATGACGATGTGCTGCGCAAGTGTCTCAAAGAAGCCATAAGAGATGAGTGCATGGATGTGTGGGTTACACCGAAAGCAGGAGTGCAGTGGGTCTCAAAACTAATACTGGAGAGGAGTTCAAGAAAGTCCACAGGCTACTTTAATGTATTTGTCAAGGAAGAGTTAATTGAAGTTGGTCAAACTTCTAAGGTGGCAAATAATGTTGGGAAGAATGTCATCGAAAGTGCGGCAACCATAACTGCAGAAAATGAAGAAGAGATAATTGAAGTTGGTTAAACTTCTAAGGAGGCAAATGATATTGAGAAGAATGTCAATGAAAGTGCGGCAATGGCAAATGCAAAAAATGAAGAAGAGAGGATTGAAGTTGGTCAAACTTCTAAGGTGGTAAATGATGTTGAGAAGAATGTCAATGAAAGTGCAACAACCACTAATGCAGAAAATGAAGAATCTATCACAAAAGAAAATGCCAGCAACAGACACGGTGGGTGGCTCAAGTGGTTTGGAACAGTTATGGAAAGTCAGTGTGATGAAACCACTAGTGGAATGCCGGCGAAAAATATGGACAATGCAATGAATGACTGTGATGAAACTACAGAAGGAATGCTAGTAGAAAATATGGACAGCACAATGAATGATGAGGACAAAGGAGACGGTTATGATAGTGCAGATAATGATGACTTATTCATTAAAGTGCATGAAGATTATGATGGAAAAGTGACTTCACATCAATATGATTCATATTTCGATGAAAAGGACTCATATCTACGTGTCGACCTCGAGTTTGAAAACAGAAAACAGTTGGAGCTAGTGATCCGACAAGATGCTATTGTGAATGGGTTTGAGATTAAGTTTGTGAAGAATGAGTGAAGCTAGTGATCCGATAACATGCTATTGTGAACAAGTTTGACATTAAGTTTGTGAAGAATGAGTGCTATTGCCTGACTGCTACCTGTAAGATTGATAGTTGCCTGTGGTGTATATATGCATCTAGAAAGGCTGATGGGGTCACATTTTTTTATCAAGACATACAACAATGTTGAGCACACTTGCACTGTTACTGAAGCAAGTGGAAACAAAACAGAAAACAAGTCGTGGGTCTCCAATTTTCTTGAAAAGGAATTTCATGTTAATAGCAATTTAACAGTCAAACAATTGAATAATGGGTTGCATGCCAATTTTGGGTTAAGTTTAAATTATTGGAAGGTATGGAGAATCAAAAAACAAGCTATGGGAAAGATAATTGGCACCAAGGATGACTCTATTGCTTCCTTTCCGACATTTTTCAATACAATTGGCAAGACCAATCCAGGCACCATCACACATATGAAGACTAATCTTAACCACCATTTTCAAAGAGCTTTTTTATGTATTGAGGCCTGCAAAAAGGCATTCATGGAAGGTTGTAGGCCATACATTGGATTGGATGGAGCTTTTCTAAAAGGTGGATTCAAAGGAAGTCTACTGGTTGCAATGGCTAAAGATGTGGAAGGGCATTCTGCCGATTGCAATTGGAGTTGTGGAGTACAAATACTATAGTAGTTGGATATACTTTCTAACTCTTTTGAATAGAGCAGTAGGAGAAGGGGAATTCACCATCATGTCATATCTACAAAAAGGTTTGATGAAAGTCGTAGCTATTGTATTCTCAAATTCAAGACATCGCTACTGTATTAGGCACTTAGCAAGTAATTTGAAAAGGAAGGTTTTTGGGCAGAATGACATAGTTAGAAAACTATTTTGGGCAGCGTCAAGATCATATACCTAGGTAGAATTCAACCACCAAATGAGAACAATAAAAGAGATCAGCCCATAAGCATGTGAGTGGATTGAGACAATTGACCCCAAACATTGGTCTAGAGCCTATTTTCCTGACAATGCCCGTGTTCAGCAATTGATAATAATTTTGTGGAGGCATTCAATGCTTGGATTAATGAAGTCAGGGAGATGCAGATTTGTCAACTTTTTAACAGTTTTCGCACAAAGGTGTTATAATGGTTCAATATAAGGAGTGCTGAAGGCATCTCATCACATTCAAACTTGTTAGGGAAATCTTCAAAATTGTTAGAGAAGATTGGAGTAGAAGGGAGGCGAGCAACTTTTTTGCGTTGTGAGAACGAAGAGTATGAAGTTACTCACGGTCAAAACACCCATGTGATTCAGTACGAGCTCAAAAAATGTAGTTGTTGGCAATGACAATTAGAAGGAATGTCCTGTCTTCATGTGTACAGAGTTCTTCTTTAGTGTCGAGAAGATCCAATTTCCTATTGCAATTAGTTTCATACCATGGATTCATACAGGAAAACCTATGAACATGGGTTTCACGCGATGCCTAGTCAATAGTTTTGGGAAGCCGATACAGATGGTATTATAATTCTTGCCTTACTTTTTTCCCTTACTTGTTGTGATCTCTAGCTGCTTACGTTCTACACTATATATTATCGTAGGTATGATTGTTTTACCACTAAATGTTGAGAAGACTAAGGGTAGACTACAAATTGAACGAAGAAGAGGGCTAGAAGAAGGACCACCGTAGCATGTGAAGAGGACAAGTGGTAAGATACATTGTGGCCTTTGCAAAGGAGAAGGCCACAATCGAAGAGGATGCCCTAATAAAGGACAAAAGGATGCAAATCATCCAAGGCCTACAATGAGGAATCCATCTTCATAAGCTTCTACACAATCGTCTCAATCAGAAGTTGCCACACAAGTAATGCATGAACCAAGATAGACACAACCAAATGCAAAACCTGCTCCCACAACTCCTATTGGGCCATTAACTTCACAACCACTGAAGTGTTGTATCAAGAAGCTCGCATGGAAGAGGACATTTGCGAGCACCTAATGACCACCTCAACAAGTTGCTGGACATGAGATTTGTTGGTGAATTTTATAGCCATTGTTGGTCTTTTTGTTTTTTTGTTATGGTGAATGTAACTAGATTTTAGCTATTAACAAATATTTCATGGATTTATAAGTTTTCGTGTTACAAATCTATGGTTTTTTTAATTTCTTGTTATTATGAATCTTTTGACATATAATGTACAAATTTACCTATTTTTTGGTGACCTGACGATCTGATAGGAAAATGCCATAATTTTGTGTTATACGGATTTGATAGGAAAATGCGAAAATGTTATTGTTATTTTAATTAACTTATTTATTATAGATCTATGCCATTTTCTAGATTTTTGACAGATATTGCCCAGATTTATAGCTTCCATGCCAACATTCAGAAATTGACAAAGAAGTTTTCAAACACAAGCTAATTCATTGTTCAACAATTGTCACCACGAACATGAAAAAAACCCAACATATCATAAGGTTATCCAATTGACAAGTTTGAAGTTAAATACGTTAGTACAAATCATCCATTTGGATCAAGAGCACAAAATATGTTAACATTTATGGTCACACTTATCATTCCTCTAGTGATTCCATCAGCTGAAGTTGCTTTCTTCATTTCAGCTAACTCTTTCTTCACAGCCTCTAACTCCGCCCTCAAGTTATCATCAGTTTCGGTGGAGCACTTGCTCTTGCCTTCTTCTACCACCACCATCAGTTCATTGGGTTCATATTCATATACCATTGAAAGAAATTATATTTCTTCACATCCTACAAAATAAGTGCGATAATACAAAAACAGTTACATCATGATATAAGGAGTTATCCAATTCGTTAATGTAGTAATCATAATATTTTTTCATACCTTTTTGGGGCATTGGTAAAACCACCTATTTGGATTCCTTGATGTCCTAGACATAAAAACTTTACAAGTACCCATTCCACAGGAGCATTGAATCTCCTTAATCCAACCAGGGACAGTCCTGCTTCCACATAAAAGGTGTCATGCTGTCTACTTCAATTTATGTCATCTTAGTGAAAAAAATACAATGATATGCTAATGTAGATCACAAGCTATTGAGGCAAAAATAGACATTTTATATTAATTTACAACCACCATTGTGCACTATTTTGGGCAGTCAGTTGCAGGCGACAAATGATTACTCTTTATGATTATTTTAATCATTTTATTATGGTTGTGTAATAGCTGCAACATCATAAATATTTTACTTCCATGTTTATGTACTTCCCGTAAGATCTTATTATGCTGCAAGCATGTATTCATAAAAAAAAAATTTCAAAAAACATGCAAGATCTCAAACATGCTTGCAGCGTATTCATCAAACAAAAACAACAGACAAGATCTCATTATGCTTGCAGTGTATTCACCGAAATTTTTTTTTAAAAAAACAATGTCAATCCACGCTCGTCAATCCAGGCTTGTATTCATCAGTTTCCTAATTCATATGGTACTGTCTACACGCATGAGACAATGCAAATTCCTAAAATTAAATAAATAAATACATTACCTCTTCTCAACCATTGCGAATATCACCTTCTCAACATCGATTTCCCTTCCCAACTTTTCTACCTTCAGGGAGTGGAACCCAACCCACCCACCCCTTCCTCCCCTTTAAAACATATGCACGAGGTTAGTTTCATCTTTTTCTTGTAATTTCAGACTGCTAGGCCCTGCTTTCTTGACATCATGAGGGCGCGGGGGGTAAAATACAAAGGTCAAAATTTCTGAAGGTCTAAAATGCTAATACGAAAACTTCAGGGTCCAAAATGCCAATAAGCATAGTTAAAGGGTCTATGACGCAATTTTCCCACATATAGTAGGATTTAATATCATTTGACAGAATCTAACAGCATCTAATGACATCTAACCAGATCTAACTTTCTATATTAATAAATTAATCATAATTTAACATCTATAATATGATCCTAAGCCATTTATAAGGTCATTTATAACTTAATTACAGAATTTGAAACCTAGATAATAAGATTTAATAAAATCTACCATATCTAATGACATCTAACAACATTTAATAATATCTAACAGAATCTAATCGGATCTAATGACATCCGATGACAGCTAACGACATCTAACTGAATCTAAAATTTAATATTAATAAGTTAATCCTAATTTAACACCTGTAATATGATCTTAAACCTCTTATAAGGTCATTTATAACTTAAATACAAAATTTAAAATCCAGATAATATGATTTAATGAAATCCAACTTAATCTAACGATATCTAACGACACCTAATAGCATCTAACTGGATCTAAGAACATCTAACCGAATCTAACTTTTGATATTAATAAGTTAATTGTAATTAAACACCTGTAATATGATTGTAAATTCTTTATAAGGTTATTTATACCTTAATTACAGAATTTAAAATCTAGATAATAGGATTTATGAAATCCACCTTAATCTAATGACATCTGACTGCATCTAACAATATTTAACGACATATAATAACATATAACTGTATCTAACGATATCTAATAGTATTTAACGAGATCTAATCGATTCTAACTTTTTATATTGATAAGTTAATCCTAATTTTACACTTATAATATATTCATAAGCCTTTTTATAAGGTCATTCATACCTTTATTAAAGAATTTAAAACTTAGATAATAAGATTTAATGAAGTCCACTTTAATCTAATGATATCTAATAGCATCTAACGACATCCAACCGAATCTAACTTTTGATATTAATAAGTTAATTCTAATTTAACACTTGTAATATAATTGTAAGCCCCTTATAAGATCATTTTTACTTTAATTATATAATTGCAAAGGATATAATGAAATCCACCTTAATTTAATCACATCTAACAACATATAACGACATCTAACAGTATCTAACCAGATCTAATGACATCTAACAGCGTCTAACGATATCTAACAAAATCTAGCTTTCAATATTAATTAGTTAATCCTAATTTAACTCCTATAATATGATCCCAAGTCCCTTATATGGTCATTTATACCTTAATTATAGAATTCGAAACCTAGATAATTAGATTGAATGAAATTCACCTTAATCTAGTGACATCTAATAGCATCTAACGACATCTAACGACATTTAACCGAATTCAACTTTTGATATTAATACGTTAATCCTAATTTAACACCTGTAATATGATTTTAAGCCCCTTATAGGACTATTTATACCTTAATTATAAAAAGTAGAAAATATTAATTATTGAATTTTATCATTTTAAAAATAAATTATAAATTACTATTTTTATTTTAATATAAATAAATATAAAAAATTAATTAACTATAAATAAACTCGGTTTAATATATTAAGTTATTTCATGAACTTAGTCAGTTTAACCTACAATAACTGAAAGGAATCACTCATCTTTTCATCTGGTTGTTTCAATGTGAATTTAATAAAATTAAAATTAAAATAAATATCAAAACA
Source organism: Annona squamosa (assembly GCA_035584095.1). Lineage (NCBI taxonomy): Eukaryota > Viridiplantae > Streptophyta > Magnoliopsida > Magnoliales > Annonaceae > Annona > Annona squamosa. The sequence goes on from JAXCLR010000001.1 coordinate 22,557,757, forward strand.
AATTAAATCAATATATGATTATCAATTTAACAAAATTACCATTAAATAGAAATTTTACTAAAAATTTTTAATATTGCCTTTGAAATCCATGTAAATTAATTAAATGTTGATCATTGAGTTAATGCATACTTATATTAAGTACAATTTTTATGGAATTTTTTTTCAATGTGATATCTATTTTTTTTTTTTTGTAAATTTAATCTAAATTGAATGTTAAATGCGACCTTCATCATCTGTATTATAGCCACCTTCAATTTAAATATTTAGTATGTATGGTATATATTATATAATTTCTCATATTAAATGCTATAACATAATTCTTTTTAAATTATATTATTATATGATTATTTGAAATATATAAAATGTACACAATTTTATTTTTACTCTGATTTTATTATTTAATATTTTAAATCAATTAGGGGAAAATAATTGGGGACAAATGCATAGACATGTTAAATAGTTTAAATCAATTGGGTTGCATGTGCTCAAATTTATGATACATTTCACAATATAGTTTCTTCAAAATATGGGGCAAAGAGATATTGATAAATATTATTATTATGTAGAAATGAAATTTTATGATAAAATTATAGGTTTAAAATGATTTGTGCCTTTTTATTAGCCTATTAAAATAATCAAGACTTTTGTTGGCCTATTGTGATAATTTAGGTAGACTACGTTGCTTTAATATTTTAAATTACATTTTTAAATTGCTGCATGTGTACAAATTGATGGTCCACTGCTAGAGCACCACAATTAGGTGCTCCATCATCAATGACGAAAGGGGCACAACCATGGCTCTTCTACACAAAACCCATCTTCTATAGATCCAATATTGGTAAGCTTTAATCTAATCATGAAATTGAAAGTTGACAAAAACACCTGAAGTCCAGCACAATTATCACCCAACATGACGTCGATCAACCTCTATAGCGTCGCATCACAGATTGTGTGATTGACCAAAAATTAGCTTCCCTAATTCAAACAACATGAGCAGGTTGGAGCAACAGTACTAGTAAGGATTGATTTCCCCAATTCGAGTAGCTCTTCTCTATTTGGCATCGACACTATAGTTGATGATGCCAAAACTATTTCAACACCCACCAAAAATTGCCCCTGAAATTAGTAGTAGTCCTAAAAATAATGATGCCCAAAAATCCTCGTTCATCACCATGCAATTTCATTGCAGAAGCATCAAACATAAGCAATAATTTTCCTAAATCTTTCCACTGTACCTTTTCCAATTTGCATTCATCAATGATAAACTCATCATCTATCATATCTTGCCAACATCCATATGCAGGTCGTATGCAATATCCAGTGATGGCACAATGGAGAAAGAAGAGAATGAGGGAAGAAAGATGAAGATTGATGGAAGAGAGGGCAAGAATCAACACCTCCCTTACATTTTTCAAACTTCCGAAATTACCCAAAAGAATCTTAGCCATCCACCTTAAATCAACAGTTGGAGATGAGCTTCTCATGAAAAAAATGTGGTAACAACTTCCCATGGGTTAGGGCCCATTCCCAATGTGCTCTCACTCATCCTAGCCACCCACCAGAAATCAACAATAGATATGAAGCTTCCTCGAAATTTCACGTGGGAAAAGCTTCCTATGGTTGGGCCCCTTGGTAAGAGGTCACCACGATTACCTTGTTTCCACTGCCTTCTTATTTTAATCATTGAATATGCGGCATATACGTAGGGAGTAGGGTACTATGACTAAGTCAATTAGCCGTAGTATGGCTCCCCCAAAGGTGACTATTTATCTTGTTCAATCGTGTATGGCCCACTTTGCGATGTTTTCTTGATCCAAGCTTTAAATGATTTATTGAGCTTGCCATAGTTGATCATGACCCTTTGTTAACTCAAGTCTTTTAGGTAGCTTTATTTAACTTAAGATTTATCATACAAAATATGGTTAAACCTAGTTTCTCTGGTAAAACTACCCAAAATAATACATGAGTTGTGTGCAAAATACATCATCTTGCAATGTCATTCTAAAAAGTTATATGTAAAATCCATTTCTTTGTTGTTTGTCCTTTTGGAACTTTATATCAAACACATCAATTTGTTATATATTCTCAAAAGTCACATGCGATGTGCATTATCTTGTTGTGCAATCTTTAAAGATTGTATGTGAAACACACTGCTCTACTGTGTATTTTCAAGAATTGTGTGCATTATGCACAAAATGCGCCAACTTGCTGTGTAGGGTCCTTAGTATAGTCGATAGACCCTTTACTAATCCGATATTGAGTCATTGCTGATAGATCCCTTACTAATCTAAAATTGAGTCATCGCTGGTTGACAAGCTAAATATAAACTCACCCGAAGTCATAGTGCATAACAACATGCACTTGATTCTTTTTGAGACATGATATATGGCAACATGTGCTTTACTCATCTATCTTTTTTAATTATGTCAACTGGCGAATATGCAATCTATTTGAGTTGCAACACTGGCGACATGTAGTTACCCCTTTTGAACTACGATGTGTGGTAACACGTACTTTACACAAGTTTGTATCTTTTATGTTTCTGAAATAATGAAAAGATCTTTTATTCATCTTATCATTGTATGAATGCAAAAATATTATTAGCAATAGACTTTAGTACTTAACTTTTTTAATCAAGAATTTTCTTACTAAGAGATATTGTGGCGCCCCCAACCTAAGGCATCACACAAGCCTTACTCTAAGATCTTGTTGATTGGTAAATGTAAATCAGATTATTGTCTTGATCATGTGGCAGGTTCTTTATTGGATCTCTTCCAAATTTTTTTCGTTTCATTCCTTTTTTTCATCATTTCATTTCTCTACATTTCACTCCATTCATCTTATAAGCAACGATACACTTTTAAATCGTCGCCCTTTGTATTTTAAAAATACCACTTGGTTCCCCTTCCTTATATAGATTTTCGTAAACTCATATCCTGACAATTATCACCAACTGCACATATCATTCATAAAATTCACTTATCCTCAAATATTCAACATTTGTACGTATATACATACATTCAATCATTAGTTAACATAGAACTTAGAATTTTCAATAAGTTCGCATACATTAACATCCCTTAAAATTTCAATCATACCATTCTATACATTGTAGCTAATCATTTTAGCACACACATGCATACTATCTCATATCTTTCCTCAATTGTTCATGTTCTTTACCTCTTGAGCTTCCCGTACCTATTTAAGGTTTGGAAAAACAAATCATGAATGATAACTCAGTAAGCAAGTATTTTTATCTTCAGGCAAGAAATTTTTTGTAAAATATTTTCATAAACATCTTTTCATATAAATCTTTTACATGCCACGTTCGGGCTTTTCAAAGGCGACGCATATGCATATAACCTTTTAGGTAATTCCCTTTGTTCTTAAATAGACCTTTTTATGTCCCAAGTCATTTATCACATAAACTCATTTTTACTATGAACATTTTTATGTCCCAAAAACATTTATCACATAAATTCTTTTGGCAATGGACAATTTTATGTCCTAAAACTCTTTTCACATAAGCCCTTTTAGCAACAGACATTTTTATGTCCTAAAATATTTTTCACATAAACCCATTTGGGCAGTGGACAGTTTATATCCTAAAATACTTTTCTTGTAAATCATTTTTCATAATCCTAATTTTGGGGCTTGTTTAAATCAAACAAGGCATATACACAATCCCTTTTTATGAATGTATTTGCATAGAAAATATTTCATCTCAATCTTGATATTTACACTTTTCGTGTAGAACACTATGTTTTTAGGATAAACTTTTTCGTATAGGCTCATAAAATCCCATTTGGATAATCTTTTTGCATAAATAATTTCATATCCCAATTTTTTGGGGTTTTCAAAGCAAAACATATGCGAATGCATTTCTTTCATTCAGTAGTGATACTTAGCAAGTGATCATTCTACTTTTTGGAAAAGAATCCATCACATAACAACACGCTAGCCAGGCAGCTATTCCATAAACCTACTCCTATCTCAAGGAGGGCATCACTGACCTCCTGCCATTTCTTACCGACTTGGGCATATATAGAGTGGGCCACAGTCCATCTGCAACCGTCTCTACAATCGACATATTCATTGTTCTGGTGCACTGTACATCGATCATATATATCCACATGCTAGCATAATTTCATAAAATATCACAAACCGCAATCTGTGTCCTTCTAAACCATCTTGAAAAGTGGGCGCACCCACTTTAACATATTTGAAATAGAGTTTTAGTATGATCACCCTTAAATAATTTTAGAAATATTAAGTAAAATATTTTGATAAGCATTTATAACATTCGAGAAATAGTCTTTCTAAAAATGTTGTTTGTAATGAATCTTAAAATCATCATGAGAAAAGGTTTTCAAAGCTTTTCAATATACAAAAAGAGAAATCTCTTCTCACTAATCTTTTCTTTATTTCTTGTTTGGGGCTTTTCGCACACCAAGGATATGCAATTGCATCATCCTCCTGAATCCACCTTAGAATTGTTGGAAATATATGGAAAATAAGCTAAATCTATGTTTTGATGATTAACAAATCAATTTGAGTAAGTCTTGGCTA
>JAXCLR010000001.1:22584579-22597623 GCA_035584095.1 Annona squamosa
GTGATTAAATATCTATTTTGTCTTGTAGTGATTTTGTCTTTCTGTGATTAAGTTAATCCAAGTGATTAACTCTTAATTACGGGTCTTAGTCCTTAGTTACTATTCACGTGCACTATTTATGTGCACTATTCACGGGGTTAAATTCCTAATTGCATTATTTCAATTTTCCAATACACATATTTATTAATATAATTCATGAATTTTCATTTATTTCATAAAATGATTACACAATTATAAATGTCGAAATGACACGTATACAGTCAAAGTAACGCGTATATGGTGAGGGTTCCACACTAACATTTTAAAACTTTCCAATTCTCCAATTAAAATGTTTCTCCTTGTCTCTTGGACTTGAGAAATTCCCTCATAAATGGCTGTCAATATGTCCCATATCTCTTTAATGGTTTGTCATGATGATACTCTATCATATTCGGATGTTGTTAATGCACAAAAGAGGGAGTTCATGGCTTTCGCGTTGCTTTTAACAACTCTTACTTCTTCGTTGGACCATATGAAGCCTCTTTCATCGATAGGCAACACAACGCCATCTTGGAAGCAATCCAAGAATCAATGTCCATAGCCATGATCAATCGTTTCATTCTCAACTTCCAATAACCGAAGTTAGTCCCATCAAATAGAGGTAGTCTAGTGAAAGATTGACTCTCGGCAAAAGCAGTGGTGGAAATTGATTGGGATGCCATTTCAAAAGATCTCTTTGGTTTAAACTTAAAGACCTGCTTTGATATCACTTGTTGGTCCCGAGTTTATGACAATTACTCAAGAGGTGAGGGGTGAATTGGGTATTTAAAATTTTTCACTTAAGCAAAAAATTTACCTCGGTTTAGTTTAGTCCCCTTAATGAAACAAATGGAAAGTATGATGAGTAATAAGATAATCAAAATAGAAATATAAATCACAGCAATGGGTAAGATTTTATAGTGGTTCGGGCAACCTTTCCTACTCCGCTCTTCTAAGCTCACACACCTTATGACATGGGTTCCACTATGTATTTCACAAATACAACTAGAGCTTCTACTCTCTTCTAGATTCCAGCTCTAGGGGAATAAACAACTCATAGCACAAGTAGGTGATGAGTCCCACTCCAGTCACAACGCTACTTTTCTATCACTTGGTTTGAAACACCAATAACAAACCAAGTATCAAAACCAAATAACAAGTTAAAAACAAAGGAGATCTACACTTTATAGAATATGTACGCAAGTTTCAGCACGTGGAAGAACTCGCAGAAGGAATGATTTGATCAGCATTGGAGCTTGCAGCAAGTTTGATCTCGTTCTTCCTTCAAAACTTGTATAGATCACTCAAAGCTAGGAGAAGATAGAATTTGGATCTCAGTAGTTGCTCTTTCTTCTTGCTTTCACATTCATTTGAATGTCTATTTATAATGGTGGAAGAAATTTGAACGTTTGAGAGTTGGTAGCCCGTATTTAATGCCCCAACGTTTGAATTTTTCGAACATTGCAACCCAAGTCGCAGATGGAGTTGAATTTGGGTGCAGCTTCAATTTTTAGCAAGCCCGTGAAGTTCCTCCTCAGGTCGACTTGGTCTTGAACTTGACCTAAGTTGCAGGTGAAGTTGACTTCAGGTGCGACTTCACTTTCTATACTTGCTTGATGAATTTCAAATCCTTGAAAGTGACCTCGGTTGCTTGATTTTCTTCGTATTAATTGTTCTTCCACTGATTTCTTTTACTTGTAACTCAGTATGATCTTCTTTTCTTGAAGTCTTCTAACTTCATGTCTTGAAGTTGGAATACGTGAATCTTGGAGTTTGTAGAAATGTCCAAATGAGTATTCCTTGATCTTGAATGATTTATTCATGTAAATCAGCGTGTCTTGCACTTGATTTATCTTCATTTTGTTCCAAGTCCAATGTTTGGATTGACTTGGGTTCCAACTTCACTCAAGTCGTATGCGAAGTCGACTTGGGTATGCGACTTCACTTTCTGAATTCCCAAATTCAATGATGGAGATTTTGGATTCTTGAAGTTGATACTCGAGTCGACTTGGTGTGCTACTTTGACAACTCTTGCTCTTCAGATTCAGCACTGGCCATAAAATTGCATTTGAAGTCGATGCTGGAGTTGACTTGAGTCTTCGACTTTACCCAAGTTGCAGATGGAGTTGACTTCGACTGTGACTTCGCCCTACCCGAATTTAGTTTTGGAAGGTTTTTTCCGTTTAAATCGCATCCGGAGTCGACTTGGGGATTGACTTGACCTAAGTTGATGCCTAAGTCGACTTGGGAATCGACTTGACTTGTCAGACTTCATATGTTTCATTTTTATATCCTTAAACATTTCACAAAACATGTTAGTAGCTCAAAACTTACTCAAATTGAATTGTTAATCATCAAAACATAGACTTTGCTCATTTTTCCATTGATTCCAACAGTTGTTTCCAACAATGAACATATCCACCATTGAGCAAAGAAGATTAGCTCACATTAATGAAGACACAGTCTCTCCATGGATGACTTAGCTATCCCGAGTCAATCATGAAATGGTGCAATCTCCTGGTAAAACCAATCATGGGCATGCACATTTGTAAAAGAAGAGCTCTAGAAATTGATTGCAAAAATCTCATCTAATATAGAGCACACCTCATTGTAATTGAACCTCTTATGAATAGCAATGAACTCCCATAGAGAGAGGAGGCTCAGCCCTGCTTAGAGGGAGGCTTGGTCCCATTTAAGAAGAGGAGATCCTATTCAAGAGACATTCTTGGACCCATTCATTTCCCCTTGTAAAGACTTCTATTAGTGGAGTTTGACATCCATTTTGTGGGTTTGGTCAATCCTATTAACATATTGACTCTTTTCTATGTAAAATCCTATGTGATGAAATCGATCACACATTATGATTTAGACTTAATTCATCTTGGACCAACACTTGACCAAATTGAGCTCTGTCATTTGATGTGGTCTATGGGATGCAATTTTTCAAGCAATGCTTCTACCATCACAAGTGACTTCAACCACTTAAAGCCAATTAGTAGAATCAAGAAAAGATCATGTGGGCAAAAAATGAAGTGGCTACAAAGGAGATTGATGGTTGAGAATGGGTACATCTTATGAAGTGTTGCCCCCCAAATAATGGACTACACTCCTTTGATCTCATTGGTCTCAACAAGAAGATAATATTTTTCCTATTATGTTTTAGTTATTTCCCTTTCTTAGTTATTAGTTCAAGCTAACCATCCTAAAGGCTACATGAAAGATGATAGCCAAGGTGAAGCCAAATGTGCTTTGCTAATATACCCTTAGAAGGGTAGAACCTAATAGAAAGCCTCCCAAAATCATATAAAGGGACCTACAATGCCTAAAGTTGTGATAAAAGCTTTCAACCCACTAGAGTCACCAAGTGTAATGATTAGTTGATAAAATAATCTATGAAGTATGGTCCCTAGCCCTACAAACTAGGCCTAAATTGCCTAGGACAAACCTACAAGACAAGGATATCTACCATAGTCTCTCACTAACATTCTAAAAAACTGAGTGTTAGGCAATAAAGGAGAACAATAATTCCTTGAATGCTGGTGGTAAAAAGGCTTGCCACACTAATGGAAACATGAGCCTTTAATAGAAAGGGATCTCTATGGTGATAAGCAATTTTAGTGCAACCATACACTCTTTAAAATGAGCTTTGGTGAATGGTTAAGTTTTAACTTTTTCACATGATTAATGAAGAAACCAAACAACTTTATCATGAAAGAAAGCTAAGCCAAATGGAAAAAGTTAGATATTAAAGAAATTAGACAAAAGAAGTCGTTGTTATTTATTAATTACTAAAAAATACAACTCTATTGACACAAAAAGCAAAAGTCAATCTTTTGACATTCAAGTGAGAAAAAGCAGAAGGGAAAAAATAACCTAGAAGGAGAGCTTCATGAACCCAACTCCACAAAAAAGTAACATTCTAAGCCACTATGTAGGCCGCCCATGGAACCCTTAACAAGGAGAGGATCCAATAAATGGAGAAGAAAAGAGTCGGCAACTTCTATGACCAAAAAGGAGGAACAAGAATGTAAGCCCTGGTATGACTCACTTACTATAGCTGGCCTTTAGGTACCCCTCTGTTTCGGCCGCTTTTTGAATCAGGGATAGATTGTCCCGTTTATGTCGGTGGTTTGAGAAAATAAACCCTTAATTAATCATCTTAATGAATTTTAAAGCATTTAATTCTTTTAATCGAATTTGAAAAATGTATCACAAAAGTAATTTATATTGTATTAAGTACTCTGATTTACATGTCTAATGAGAAAATTATTGATTAAAAGAGCTAAATGCAATAGTCTATAAAAATGATGATTTCATTGAAATGATCATAAAATACGTAGAAGATCTTTCTAGGACTTTACAAGTTAATGAAAAATCATGTCTAACAAAAATACAATATGAATGAGTGCACTTTACCGCACACAGTGGCTTGAAAAGAGATGAGTACATGTAGCCACACGTCATGAGTCAAGTGAGTTGAATATCGACCACGCAACATGGCAAACAAATTAAATGTAGATCACTATGCCACATGCCGCAATCTAATAAGAATGAGTACACCATGGCATCATGACTCAAAGAGAGTTTATGTTAAGCCCATCAACCACTGATGACCCGATTTGGGACTAGTAAGAGACCTGTGGGCTACACTACCGACCCTACACAATAAGCTGAGTGCGCACTCAACTTCTAAATTCATAAAGTAAACTAGTGTATTTCTCATACAGCTTCTGGATTGAAAATATGATGGTTTTACTAAAAAATTTAGGTTTAACCAAAGGTTGAAAATGTGTTTGGGCTAATGTGGGTTGACTAAAAGGTTTGGGCCCAACTGGGTTTTTTGAAAAGAGTTTGGACCAATTTAGGAAGCTATGGACCTAACTAGATTTATTCGCAAGTTTTTGGCTAGTCTGGGTCATCTGGAGTATTCTGGGCCTACCAAAGCATGTTGGAAGGTTTTAGGCCTAACTTGCCATGTTGTGAAAATTTAGACACGATTGGGCTAAGTTGAATGGCTCTTGCAAGCTTTGGGCCTGAAAGGGCTAGGCAATTATGGGCTTGTTGAAAGATTTTTGGAGTCCAAGTAGGTTGACTTTCAAGTTCTAAAGCAAAATGGGCTTATTAAAGGGTTTTGGCCCATTGAACTAACTAGAAGGTTTTAAACCCAAATGAATTGAAATGGAGTACTCTAGGCCCTCATTAGAAGGTTTTGGGCCTAGGTAAGCACCAAGCAGGGTATACTAGGCTTAGGTGGGCTCAATGTGGGTTTTGGGCCCATTGAGGTGTGAAGGGTCTAGATGGACCATCTAAATAGTTTTAAGCTTAAGTGAAGTGTTTTGTGATCAAGTGCATCAAAATGGATTGAAAAAAGTTAGGCTAGGCCCATTGGAAGGACATGGGTAGAAATCACTTGACTAGCTTCCAGACGTGACCCGCGTAAAATTTATACATGTACAGATTACAATAGATCTAAATTTTCTTAATTCTGGCTTGAGAAGGGAGTTTTCGTAGTTTTCTAATGCAAAAAAATTTCACCATCTTTGAATTTTATATGTCTATAAGTTGCCACCGCCTTGTGGATCTCGTAGATCATGGATATTCCTCATATGAGGGTAAAATACCAGCATTAGGTCAACTATAGAAGCCTCTTACTAGAGCAAAAATAGAATCTATGTAAATCCATCATGATTTGATTGCTTAGATTGTGAAAACTAGATGAGGGTTTGACGATTTCGTTCCAACAACGTAACAACTTAACTCAAAAGTTTAGGTTGGGTAAAAAAGGTGAAGATGGAAATAATTTTTTTTAGAAACCAAAGTATGAATACTTTAATCCTACACTTTAAGTCATTCATTGATCGGAGATTATCTGTATGAGATAAGTAAAATTTTTCAATAATGTTTTAAAGAAAACACTTAATCTCATGTTTCAAGTCATTTGCCACCTAGAGATTATCTACAGGGCTAAGGTAATTTTTCCAATGTATATGAAATGAATATGAATTTTTTTTAAGAAAATAAAGGAGAAACACTCGACCTTGAATTTTAAATTATTTGCCACATAGAGATTTTAAGTGGTATATTTTCTACCTTTGAATCAAAGTTGGAAGATGGACAAGATTTATGTTTTGAAGTGTTTTTTTTTTTTTTTGGTAAGGAGAAAGGAGAGTTAAGGAAGAGAGTTGGGATTGAGCTGTGTTAGGAGAGCTTGGTTGCTTTAGTTGGGAGTTGTTGTTGGGATTTGTCCCACATTTATAGGTGATGGATGGCCTAAGGCTAGCAAGTACCTGAGAAGAGGCAGTTCTTTGTGTTGTCCACACGAAACTTGAATCTAGCAAGTTCACAAGCTATGTAATTACATGTGCATATAGTCATCCAGCTGTGCTTTGCTCTTGATGTGCTTCTACCACCATTTCGTAAGCAAAAATGAATGACTAACACGTGCCATGTAATCATTTGCTTTGTGTTAGTCACCCTTAGTAGCTTTCTAGCTACAATGATTGATGGCTAGAGATGTTCCAAGTAGATCTTTCTCTTCCTTTGATGTTTTGTCCAAAAAATATTGCTGGCCTTTCTTCATTTTTCATTTGTGCATTAGATGCTCCTGTATTTCACATAGCCATCCATTGCACGAAATATTTTTTTATCACGACATCCATTTGTAGAACCCCTAATGAATGCTACGATGGGTTAGATCATCTCTCTAGCCTTGTTAAATCTAGGCTTGATGGACTAAAACTTATAGCTTAATAGGAAGATGGTTAGTATATATCCAGGGGATAAGTGTTTGCAGAAAACAGGCATGGTTTTAGATTTTTAGACATCAAATATCTGGACCATCATCAAGTGCTCTGGAACTCTGTAATCTTGTGCAATCAATCATGTCAGTAACTATTCTTTAAATAATATCAAAACGCAAGTGTTTTCCCTTTGGATTCATTACTACAATGGCTCTATGCTTTGCTAGAAATGGCTGGACTGTGTGAACCTACCTTGTTGTAACTTCAGAATTATGAAAAATGTTAGTAATAGTTGAAATAAACTCAACATATAAACAAAGGCATAATAGCTAGGGAATCTGCACAATATGGATGGAGTCGCCATTGATCATTAAGAGAAGAGCAAATCCTATTTTATTGAATAAAAGGCATTAATCTTACAGAGTATGGATTCTAGTCTCTAGATTGAAAAGTAGCAGCAACAATCTGCTTGATCCAATGCAACTAGATGGACATGGTAATGGAAATAGAAATAAAAAAGGAGAATCTATGTACAAAGTTGTGGAGCTGGAAAAGGGCAAAAAGAGGAAGATTAGAAGACCAGAAATTAAGATAGGAAGAGAAAAGGGGTTGTGCTTTCTGCATTATTTTCCTCTCCTCTTGGGATTTTTTTGTGTGTCTTGGCTGCTGGAATGGTCCCCTATTTATAGACTTAGGTTGCTATTAGAATGTGAGAAGCTCTACCCATGCTTTGGGTAATAACATGTTGCTGTTAGATAAAATGTATTTTTCCATGTTTTTGTTGAGTTGGAGAAGAACTATTGCTAGGCTGGAGTTTGGGGGTTGTTTCTAGTTTTGCTCCTGCTAGCCTACTGTTGGGCTTGCTAGAGGCTGAGATGGGCTACCGGAGATTTGCTCTAGTAGGCCGTTTTGCAAGAACTTGGTTCCTTTGGGCCAGAACTGGATGAGCCCATTTTCTGATGTGCGGTTGCTGTTAAGGCCTGCTGAAGGCTTCTTCTTCAAGTGGGATGTTGTTATGGAGCTTTGCTCCTGTGGGCCGTACTGGATGGACTTGTTTGGACTAGTAGGTGTAGTTTCCTTGGCTTCAATGGACTTGTTCCTTGTGGACTGTTGGTTAAGAGCCCATTGGTTGTTGGCTTGGTGGACCTCCTTTTTCTTGTAGTGGTGGACTTCCATTTTGGCCCATATATATATTTTCTTTATTTTTATATGTATGCAATATTTATTATATTTATTAGGTCCCGAGGTGTTTACAACTGTTCTCCTTTGCCAAAGGCGTCTTGACGGTGAATGGCAAAGTTTCGGGCACCTCTCATTTCCTTCTCTTTTTTAGCTCTGTACCTTGACGTAACAAGTTTACAGGTTACTATTTGGGACATCTTTTGAATCATATGAGTCCTTTGGGATCTTCTTGCAAATTCCCTAAGCTCACATGGGTCTTTTTATAAATCTGGTGAATCTTGTGCTGGCCTTTTCACAAATTCCCCTGAAGTCGTGCAGCTTATCGTGTAAATTCCATTCATCTTGTGAGGGCTATTTTATACATTCCTTAAACTTGCTCGAGCTCCCCTTTTTCACTAATTTTCACAAACTTGTGGGGGTTATTTTGTTATTTCTCCAAGCTCTTGTCTTGGTAATGGGTAAGGCTTGAATTATCTTCTTTTGTTGTTTTCTCTTCTTCTTTTTGCTAGTTTTGGTCACTGGTAGGGTTGTTTGGTGTGCTGCTATCGTTAACAGAGGTTCTGCATCGGTGGTGAGAGGAATAGCGTATTAGCAACAGGTATTTTTCCTTTGCCCTCTCTTTTTACGATTTCTTCTTCCCCCTTGGTACCAGCATTTGATAGCAGTGGTTTAGGTGGTTATCAAGGTATGAAGGTTGTTTCATTTTTTTATTTCCTTGCTGAGTTTTCTTCTTTGTGACCATATCATGGAACATTAGTGTCGTTATTTGGTCGGCTTGAGTGGTTAGTGTTGGACGGAATTGCTTAGACAATTTAGAAGGTTGTTGCCGGCGTTCGTTAGCACCGCGTATTCCCTCAACAGGTATCCCTTCTACTCTTTATTTATGATTTTTTTCATCTTCCTCGTTCAAAAATTAGTTACCAGAGCCCTGAGGGCTGGTGACATATTTTTCTTAAGTATACATTGCTAAATTTATTTAGGAAAAGGGATGTTTGCCATTGTTGGGTCTGCTTGCTAGTTTGGCAAGTGCCCCTTTTGCTGAGGTTTTGAGACTTCCTTTTCGCAGTTAAGATCTACTGGATTGACACCATTGCTTGGGGAGATTGGGGTTGCTTGGCCATTGTTGGTAGCGGCATGCCCTCCTTTATAGATTCTTTCTTCTAAATTTTTCCCTTTTTCACTTGTTCTTTGTTTTTTACAAGGAGTAGCGCTGCTGTCTTTCTCATGTGTTTGTTGCCGATGGTTGTTTGGGATGGTGGCTGTTAACCCTTGTCTGTGTTACACGTCTACTTAACATGTATTCCTCTTTTTCATTACAATTTTCCCTCTTATATCGTTCCTATTTGCATCCTTATCTTTTCGGGTTTTCTGTGAATGAATGAGAGAATTGTGTCTTGTCGTATGCTTACTAGTTGTTGTCATCCCTGCTTCTTACTCTCATAATCCATCCCGGTGCCTCAAATGTTTTCATATACTTACCCAGCTGTATTTAAAAAAGAATTTTGGTTGCTTGTGGGTTTTCTATGTTGCCTTTTGTTGGACTTAGTAGGTGCATACTGTTCTAGCTGCTTTTCTCATGTAGGGGAAGATTTAGATGTGGATAGGAGAACAGATGGCATATATATTAATTTATCACTTGTTGGCTTATTTGCTTAACTGTGATGTACCTTCTTTATGGTGGGACACTTGTTGTTTTTCCTCTTTTATTTTTTCCTTTTGTCCCATGACACACCTTGGGGATGGCAACTCCCTTTGCATCCTGCTTCTATATTTTCTTTTGCAGGTACAGTGACTCTCATGACTTATGGTGGGGGCCCATGGCTTGAGTTGTTAAGTTATGAGGGAGGAGTGACTCCATACTTTTCCTTTTTCTATGTTCTCATCTCTTGCTTTCAAAAAGCATGTTGTTTTTTCTATAGGTAACATGATTTTGTCACTATCTTGAGCTTGAATAGAATGTGGGCCCGTTTCCTTTAGTGTCTTGTCTTTTAGACTAGAGATACATCTTTATTTGTCTTTTTCTAACTGCTATGTTTGGTGAGGTGAATGGTTCTTTTTGTGTTGTTGATGTGTAGCAGTGCCTTGTTAAATAATTTCATACCTGTACTTTCTCGTGTTTTGCTTACTGGTATATGACTACCTTAACTTTCAACTTCGACCTTTGTTTTGGATTATCATAGTTGTGCTAATTGCTTTTGTCCACCCTCGAGGTGTTGTATGAGATGGATTCTCCAAGTCTAACTGGTGCTTGCTTTCTCCTTATTTTGTCTTCCCAAAATTGTATACTGGTTTACTATCTTCTCTTTAGGGATCTCACATTGATGAAACATGTTCCTGTTACATTTTACTTGTTGATTTTTGTGTCTCATCTATTTCCACTTAGCTCTTAATGTGCTTATAGTCGATACCTCCTTATGTTTTTGTTGAACTTATAATCTTCGAATGGTGGGCATGGATTGATTGTGTTCATGACCTTTTGGGTATTGTCTTTGACACTTATTGATTAATGTGTGATATTTCTAATATGTGGTTCACTCTTCTATGTCACTCTCTTACCTTTTCTATTGTAAGTGTAAGATGTCTACTAAGAAGGAGTATGGCTTGCGATCTCGAGCTAGGGAAGTGCAACTTAATCCCAATGAGCACGGTGGATCTATGGACATGCCTATCGATATTCCAGATGATGCTAACAGGCAAGTTAGGATGGCTCATTCTTCAAAGGCTCGAACCAGCGTCTCTTCCTTGGCCTTAGGTGCTTCCTCGGTGTTTCCATAGTACCAGAGGACATCACTGCCCCTGTACATAGGGTTTTGTGCGACCATACTAAGCTCTCATCCTACATGCTTGTGAAGTTGTTTCTACCTCGTTTGCCATGGCAGAGTCTACTTCTTCCCCTTGAATCATGGAGACAGATGTTATTGACGTCATACCCTCCTCTTCTGTTTGGATGGGAGGTAGTGTAAAGCCCGAAGTGGTTGTTGAGCTTGAGGCAAGTATTCATGAAGACGTGACTCCTGTTCATATGGATGTAGCTTCCACCTTGGGGGGATTTCTTTTAAGGTTTTGCCATTTGCCTGACCCACCTTAGGAGAAGACCCCTTTTATATCTCATATGAGGACAATACACTTGTTGTCATTCCAGCCAATAAGGTATTTCTTTCTTTCTCTTTCTTGTATAGCTTTCCCTAGTTGCGTATTAACTTCTTAATTTCATTTTCCTTTTTTTAGATAGATACTCATGTTACTTTTTATCACTCCTGGAATAAAGTGTTCTCTTGGTTTGACAAATTATCTCCCTTTCATCGAGACGTCTGAGACAAATTTTGTTCTTTCAATTGGCAAGTCTTAAGCCTATTCTAATTCCTCAGGCTTTGAAGTTATCGTTCATAGAGCAATGGCGGCTTGAAACCTATATCTTTCATCTCCCATAAGTGAATGAGGTATTTCTTTGTTAGACATGGAGATGCAATTAGGGCTTCCATCTCTAGCTGAGGAATGTGTCATCCTTTCTTCTCTTAAACCCATTATTGCAAATGATTATTTAGCCTTGACTAGTCTTGAAACGTTTTCTTTTGAGCCTTTCTATTGGAGGAATTATGAAAGTTTTGGGACCAAATGAGGATCAAAGAGACCGATATTGAGTCCACTTGTCAAGAAGTCTGCAGCTTCTTACTTTATCTTATCGGGGCTTTTTTTCATGGAGATGCGGTCCGGACCGTGGACCTTAGGTGGCTCCATACTTTGAGAGATTTGACTTTTCTCACCCTATTTGGTGGGGGCATATACTTTTGATTTATTTCTATGTTAATTTGGATGCTGTTAACTGAGGTTTCAGAAGTTGCTCTGGCCTGACACACCTCCTCGAGGTATGACTTGTCTTCTTTTCCCCTCCTCCGCTTTAATCAGCTTTGTTTCTTATATTCTTTTTTTTACTTGCAACTATGCTTTTACAAGTATTTTTCTGTAGGGCGCTCATGCGATGACTCTCTCCATGCTCTTCCTCGAGCCGCTCGTTAGGCAAAGTCCTATAAAATACATATTCCTCCTTTGATGTGGCGATTTCTTATTAGTAACCTACCTGAAGATCAAGTTTGCCCCTTTCGTTGTCCTTTTGATTTGCATCTTTTGTTTATCTTTGGCTGACCCAGAATGTCCTTTGTGTCGCATATAGTTTCATCCCCGCCCTATGAGTAGTGTATGGATGAGCCTATCATAAATGCAACAGCGAAAGAATTTTCCAATCACTTCTTACTCTCGGATGGGATGCGAGCCATGTGATACTTCGGAAATAAACTACTATGGCAACTAATTGGTGGCAAGCGAATCCAAACCCCCCTTATTCATCACTCTTTAGTGGAGCAGTCACTTGTTTCAATGGAGGACTTCTATCATTGCCAAGAGGGGTGGCAGTTGGAGGATTTTGCGCTACCAAAAGGTGATTATGTTTCAAGGTATTAGCGGTATGGCCGCAATATTTGAGTTCTAGACCTTATCTCTAACGGTTTCCATGAGGCTTTAGGAGGAGATGTCCTTGCTCGAGCTAAGGCTGCTTAGGGAATGTGCAATTGAAGACTCTTTAGAGCTTGATCATCTATTTTTCTATGAACGTACTGTATTTCTGTTAATCTCAATGCTTGGATGCCCACTTCAATGTAAAGTCATGTTGATGTTAGGTTTTGAGGAGCTTTCTTGTATGCTTTTATCTTTCTTTTGAAGCCATATATGCAATGTCCAACTTTCACTAGACTTTATTTTGTTCATATGCTCATTTCTATTCTTGATATCGTTGTTGTGTTCCAATCCCATTGTAGGCCCCCCTCCAACAAGCCTTCTTGGTTCCTGTCTCTTATATTTTTTTCACTTGTAGACCAAAAAATGCTTTAGTCCGTAGGTATTTTTTGCTTTTACTACGACTTGTCTACCAAGAACGCGTCCCACGCATGTGTCCGGTGTCTTCGTGTTTCAACACGTGTCTCGCATGCTATAGATTTGAATTTCTTCCTGATCTTTCCCTTCTATGAGCCATTTGTTGGAAACAATGCTTCAAAACAAAACAAATTAATCAAAGACTGTGTTTTGATGATTAACAAAGACTAATTTGAGA
>JAXCLR010000001.1:22597723-22609019 GCA_035584095.1 Annona squamosa
TTGATTTACCAAAGATTTTTAAAGAACCCAATTCACCCCTCCCCTCTTGGGTTTAGCCATCAACTCGGGACCAACACGATTTAATGCTGATAAGCTACTGTTAGTGCCTTACCCTAAGGTTCTTCCCTTTGCTTGCTCATTTTTCTCTTGGTCCATCATCCTCTTCTTAGAGCTGCTTGATTATTGCTCCTTGCATACACAAGTAATCCTTGCATCCAAATCTGCTCCTATAAGAGTTTATTATATAGATCTCAAGGACATGTCTTGCATTAATGGTTCTAGCCTTCTCACATCCGTTTCTTCTTTTCTTTAGATTTTCCTGTGAGCTTTCCTATTTCGCGAAGGATCCGCTACATCATTCTTCAGCAAATGGTCCTACAAGTATATGATCATTTTGTTTTCTATTTAAGCCTCATAATGGTGTTCTTCATGGCTGCACCTACCCATTCTATCTTCCTTGTTCTATTTGATTTCTTTGTATCCAGTACTTTTTTCTATTTTTGCTTCACTTCTATTTTTGCATTCATTCCATACCTACCACATCACTGATTTTAATGGTCTTGGGGATGACCTTTCACTTGCTATTAGAAGCACAACACTGTCAAATGAGGGCCTTCATTTCGAGGATCTTTTGCCTCTCGATAGTCTAGTTTTCCCTCTACTTTCCATCTTCCAGGGTCCTTATGCAGGGAAAATCTTATTATAATGGATTGTCAACCTTTCTCAAGAAGAAAGGCTAGAATTAATTGTGCTGGATTTTCACGATGTGTTAGTTTTAGCCAAGGTCCTTTTAAATTTTGATTTCTTAGTAGCTACGGTGGAACACTGGGTTCTAGACCTATGTGTATTTCGATTCGGGGAGGTGGAGCTTTCACCTTCCTTAGAAGAAGTTGTTGCATCGACGGGTCTCCCCTTAGCCGAAGATATATATGCCTTCTTCCATTAGTCGATTAGGGGATGTCTCACTTGACCTTTTCGGCTTACATGCTTCTACTATAGCCTTGTGTCATACTAATTATGATATGCATATGCCACTAGATGTGTTTTATTCCTTCTTTTTCTTCAATAGGAGGATTGATGAGATGAGATGAATCCATTGTAAGAATGCCTTGATCATTATTTTGCTTAATGAGGTGTTAATTCCTTGCCCAGTTGTTGGTTTCAGGCCTGAATTGTTGCCTGTATTATTCATGGTCACTCACCACAAGCCTCTTGTTCCTTTGATAATAACCCATATCTATGAAGGGTTGCCTTTGAGGTGTTTGAAGAAAACACCATTTCAAGGCTGCTTGTCTATTTTAGAAGTATATTGTTGGCCTTTTCTTACTTCTAGTTTTTGCTAACTTTGGTAACTTCTCTTGCTAAGGATTGATATATTTTCTTATGCAGTTATGGCTTTTAGAGCATCTAGAGGTCTTTTTGGGTGTCCCACGGGCTTTAGTGGAGGGTTCTAGCCTTATAAAAACCCTACTTATGCTCGGTTAACTCCCTTAGTGGAAGATATTCGTAGTCATTGAAGGGTATTAACTGTGGTTGATGTACTATCTATACCAAGAACTTTTGCTGTCGGACCTTACTTAGGCTTTACGGATATTTCTCCTACCTTTCCCAACGCTTTATGAGGTAACTTGGGATCTTATAGGACCTTCCCTACATCCATGGCTCTCCTTTTTCATATACTAGCTATGATTCCCAGTTCATGTATTTGATTGGCGCCGTTAAGCAGAAAATGGACTTCTAGTTGTAAAGCTTTAGAATTGAGGCTATACCAACCATGGTAGCTGAGGCAACCAATGACTATCATAATTGAATGAGCTAAGTCGCTGTCGAGATACACTCTCGTGGTCTTGCTGCGGATGGGGTTGACTCTACTACAAATTTAATCATAGGATCAAGGTGAGTTCAACGAGATTTGCAAGCCTTACTAACTCAATTGGGAGCATTGGCCTCTTCGGTCTCTTATCAAGCTCAAGCTTTGTTTTCACTGGGAAGAGGAGATAACTGGTGAAAATGTGAGTTATCATGGTTCATTTCGGACTAGTTTTGGATGTTTGTCCAAGAGAATATGGTTAATTTGCACCCATTTAGCTTAGTTTTCATTTATTTAGCATTTTAGGTACAACATGTAGTTTTTATACATTTTTAGGTAAACCAGGGCAGATTTTTTTGATTTTTGAGTTGTAGTATTAACATCTCATCATTTTTTAAGTACATTTATGGGTGTTAGCTAGTTTTGCAGGAAAGATAGGTGACTAACCTCTTTGGAGTGTGATGGGATGAAGAATGGAGCTAAAAGAGGAAGCAAGGTCATTGGTGCCCTAACGTCGATCTATGGCTCCTAGGCGCCACTTTACCGCCTCACAAGAACTTGGTAGAAACCCTCAAGTCTGCAGGCTTCTAGAGAGTTGGCACCTAAATGCCAACCAAGCGGCACTGACTCCTAACATGTGCATTTCAACACGTGTCTCATGCTGGGTTTTAGGGGGTACAAATACACACTTAGGGTTTCATTTTAATGAGGGAGGATTCATAAGGAGCATCCAAAGAAAGAGAGAGGGAAGGACTCTCCAGCCAAGAACAACTCAAAGTGAAGATTCAACTTCGTTTGGTGGAAACTAGCAAGTTTTGCTTCTCCTTCTTGTTCTCTATATATTCTCCATTTCTCTTTTGCTAGGGATGTATTCAAACTTGGTTCTAATGGGATTTAAATCCATGTTCATGAGCTAAACTTCAATAGATGGTAGGTTGAGATGAATTGATTCCTAAACTATGTTATTTTGGTTTTTGATAATTTAAATATGAGTATTTAATTGTTGTATACATTTGCTGTGTGGATTTACGCTTCCATTTGGTGTTTAATGTTTTTGATAAGCCTAGATACCTTACAAGATGATTTGGTTTCTAGATTCATCTTTGAAAAAAGTGAATCTTGGCAAGGTTCACGTGTAAGGCATTAGTTTCTCACTTGGTGAAAAGGAAATTTTCAAGGAATAGGAATATGCCGTTAAATCTTATGTAGTCATGAGCAAGTTACGTGTAGATCAATTCAATTACATTCATTTGCATGGGAACATAGCAATTAGGTGTTGTGCAGTTAGTTTTATGTATGATGGAAGACATATATAAAGATTATTGAACTTACACTAAGAAATCCCTGCATAATCTAGTGAATAAGAACTAATTTAATATAGTTTAGAATCAAGGATTCCCAACTATCCCATCTACCCATCCAACTCTATAAATCCCTATTGCAATTCTACACCTCCATTAGTCCTTATCTCATTTCCTTTTACGTCATTACACACTCAATTACAATCACTTTAAACCTCTCCTATCATTGAAGACAATTAAAGTATTTGACATAATTAGTTTAGACAAATTCCTCGTGGGAACGATACTCTACTCACTCTATATTACTTGATCGACGTGTATACTTGCGTGAAAATGAGCATTTTAATTAGACATATACATAGCTTGTTAAGTTCTTAGTGTCGTTACTGAGGAATTTTTGGTGCTAACTGATTTGTTGTCATTCCAATTGCCTTTTTGTACAAATTTGTAATTATATTCAAGTGAATAAATCCCTTAGTTATAAATATATTTTTCATTTTAGTACAGTTTAATTGGTCTTTGCAGGGCTCATTGCTTTTGCATGCACCAGGGTAGCGTTGAAAAGGATAACGTTATACCATTCGATCCAGAGTCGAAGAGAACAAATCTGAGAAGGCTGCGTAGGAGCAGAGAAGCCAGAAATCAACATAATCAAATGGAGCGCACGGGAAGCCAAGATGAAAATTAGCAAGGGAACCAACAAGTTGAGGTCCCACTTCATCCATAACAAGATGACTTAGACCAGCCTATTTGGGATCTCATTGCAATGGGGCAAAATGTAGTACAAACCAGCATCCAACCTCCCCCTATCGACACTAACAATTTTGAGATCAAGATTGTGGTTTTCTAAATGCTCCAATCTATTGGGTAGTTTGGGGGTTTACCTTTTGAAGATCCGCATTGCCACCTTCGTAATTTTCTATAAATTATGAACACATCTAAGCAGCATGGAGTCTCCGATGAAGCAATGAGGCTAAGCACTTTTCCATTCTCCTTGAGGGACAGAGCATCAGATTGGCTGGACTCTTTGGCACCAAACTCTGTCAGCACCTGGAATGAATTGGCGCAAAAATTTCTTAAAAAATATTTTCCTCTTGCCAAGTTAGCCAAGCTCAGAATGGACACAGTCTCATTCAAACAACATAGAGAAGAGACTCTATCGGAGGCGTGAGATCGATTTAAAGATTTTCGTTGCAAATGTCCGCATCATGGAATTCAGCCATGGGTACAGATCCAGATATTTTATAATAGTCTCCAAGATTCTACCCGTCACATGGTAGATTCCTCATCGAATGGTTTCTTGTTAAGAAAAGTTATCGAGAATCTTATGTGCTACCGGAGAACATGGCGGCCAACACATATCAATTGTCGTCTGACAGAAATCGAAGTGAAGGTTTACTTCAATTGAACGTAATCTATCCAAGCAAATTCAAAATTTATTAAAGTCTGCCAATGTAAATGCAGTTGGGACTTCCACATCATAGTCGTCATTAGCTGAATATTGCACATGGTGTGGAGATTTTGGCCACCCATGTGATCAATGTGCCTCCAATCTGGAGTCAGTTAATTATGTGGGCAACTTCCAAAGAAATCCAGTCAATCAGTATGCTAACAATTATAATTAAGGATGGAGAAATCATCCTAATTTCTCATGGAACAACTAAGCCAAGCTGAATCAGCTACCGGGATTCTCCCAGCCCCCACAACAACAACAACTAGCAAGGCCAGTTCAACCCACTCCACCTCCTCAAGAAGAGAATAAGTCAGATTGAAAATCCTATTCTGCAGTTCTTGTAATCCCAGATCACCACAAACAGGAATTTGGAAGCTCAAATAGGTCATCTTACCTCAGCTATACATAGTCGCCCCTAAGGCATATTGCTGAGCAATATTGAACAAAATTCGAAAGAAAAAGGCAAGGAGCTAGTGCAAGCAGTCACGCTATGAAGTGGTAGGCAACTAGCCGAAGTAACTCAACTAGAAGCGATGAATGGAGCTCCTAGTCCTTCTTTGTATCAGTCATAGGAAGCAGAGGAGGAATCAAATGAAACTGCGCAAAAGCAACTTGATGATGCAACAACCATTATTCAAAGGCCTCCCCCTCCATTTCCACAAAGACCTATAAAGAACAAAATTGAGGGCTAGTTTAAAAAATTCTTGGAGGTACTAAAGCAGTTGCATATCAATTTACCTCTTGTAGAAGCCTTGGAATAGATGCCCAGCTATGCCAAATTTATGAAGGATATATTGTCAAAGAAAAGGCAATTAACAGAATTTGAAACGATGCATTAACAGAAGAGAGCAATGCTATGGTGCAAGAAAGTTGCCACCCAACTCAAGGACCTAGGGAGCGTCACTATTCCTTGTACAATTGGAAATTATTATTTTGGGAGAGCTCTTTTTTGATTTGGGAGCCAGTATTAACCTAATGCCAAAATCCATATTCAGGAAACTCGGCATTGGGGAAGAAAGACCTACTACGATAATGTTGCAATTGGTATATCGCTTCATGACATATCCAGAAGGAATTATTGAACATGTGCTTGTTAAGGTGGACAAGTTTATCTTTCCAATTGATTTTATTGTCCTGGATTATAAAGAGGTCTGAGAAGTGCCAATCATTTTGGGTTGGCCATTCCTCACAACTGGCAAGGTGATAATTAATGTGTAGGTCGGTGAGCTAACCATGCATATACAGAATGAAAAAGTCACGTTTAGTGTGCTTAAGCAGATGCAGTGTTCAAATGATCCTGAGGATGTTTTATGGTTGATGTAGTGGACTCGGTGGTTCAAGCCAAATTCCAAGCTAATTCTCACAAGGACATTCCGAAAACATTGTTGATCGGAGAAGTTATTGAAGTTGATGAAGAATCAATTGAGATGATACATTACTTGTAGCAATCTCCAACCTTTGCACGCTATCCACAGAAGTTTGAATCACTGGAACTCAATGTTGATTCGTTTAAACATTTAAAGCTATCAACTGAGGAGTCGTCAATATTAGAGCTGAAACCTCTGCTAACCCATTTAAGATATGTGTATTTGGGAGCTAAATCATCCCGCCCAGTTATCATTTCTTTGGCATTGGATTCTTTATTGAAAGAGAAATTGCTTAGAGCACTCAGAAACCACAAGAGGGCATCGGATGGACTATCACAGATATCAAAGGAATTAGCTCGTCTTTCTGTATGCACAAAATTCCATTAGAAGAAAATTCCAAGCCATTTATTGAAGCCTAGGGAAGGTTAAATCCTATTATGAAGGAAGTAGTTAAAAAGGAGATTATCAAATGGCTTGATGTAGGTGTTATATCTCAGCGTCACAACCTTACTCCAAGATCTATCAATTGGTAAACGTGATCAAGATTATTACCTTGTTAGATGGTCGGCTATTTTGATATTTATCCATTTTATTTAACTCCTTAGGAGTTTATATCTTTTTAAACATTTAGTTTGAATATATACACATGTGATCTCATAATTACTTAACCATTACATGATAAATCATTCTTAACAATTGACGATAAAATTTTTTCACTATTTATAGTCATATCACCACATTGTCATAAACATAACATAAATCTTATACATCATTCAATCACCAATAATGTCATCAACATACAACTATACGATTCATAGAGTACAATCACAGGAACTTGTAGAAATTCATTTTTTTCTTGAATCTCCACCAGTGCTCCTTGCATGGTTCCCCTTTCACCTATTTTTTGGATTTGAAAAATAAAAGTGTGAGTTGAAACTCAATAAGCAGCCTATAAAGTTTTGAGGTAATATATTTTCATTGAAAATAACTTGGAAAGCTACATTATACCCACTTGAGGGTATATCTTAAAATATGTTTCTCATACCCATCTAAGATATGTTATAAACAATGTGATGCATTATTTAAAATTATGACATTCCTTTGGATGAAAGCTAGCTAGGAAACCATCCATTTTCATCCTCTCTCCCATTCCAGGGAGGCACCACCGGCCCTCAACCTCTCTTGGCAACTTGGCTGCACCAAAGAGGGACATTTGGTTCGCTTACACTTTTGAAGTGGACCTCATGCTTTTGTGCACATGATTTCTTTCATAAACATGAACTTTAACATGCTAGCATGATTTTCCAATCATAAACTCATGATTCATCATTTGACATAAGTTCTTGGAAAGCAGTAAACAATTCATTTATTTCATTGAAAATAATATTTCAATATACATTTAGATAAGGAATGATTGTCCTTAAACAGCTTATAAAGAATTGAAATCATTTATTTGCTAACTCATTTAAACGATTAGAATATCATTGATAAACGTTTTATCACATTTGATAAAACAAAAGCATTTAGAAAACTGCTTGCTTACCTTGTTGCTTAGCTTTCTGCCTTGTTAATCCCTTTAACTTTGCCTATACATAAACATAACATTACATTGATAATAATTAATTTTCTTTCACTCATTTAGTTTTCCAATTCCATAATCCATATCATACATAATCAACTTGGATTTTCAAGTCGATCATTCACACATAACATGCACTTGTGCATTATAACATTCATTCCATATTGTGTTTTAGTCCCATATTTAGGGTAAACACATAAAATTCATTTATAATTCATCATTTGGGAATTTAAATCTCCCATTAACCATTTTCATCTATTTTCCATCTTTCCTATGTTGATGCTCATTCTAAGCATAGAAGCAACATTTCAAGCTTCATAAATAAATCTCAAATATTGAAATCATTAATCCTCATTCATACAGCAATATCCTCATGTATGTTCTCACATATTCATGCATATTTTTCCTTTTAACAAGTTCATATAAGTCACATATCATCCATTCATACATATGCTCTACATACGTTCAACATACAACACATATAGTATGTGTTTCTTAAAAATTTTTCAACACAGCACTCATTTTTATCATCATTAAACCCCTTAATTAGCATATACTTTAGGGTTTAATTTTAAATTTTTAATCCATTTATCACTGATTTCAAAAACAGTCATGTTAAGACCCATTTTTCATCTTTTCAACGCCTCTTTCAACACTTAAATCATAACTGATTTTTAAGTCATAATTTTCAGCAACTAAACATACTTTTTTAACCCAAATTTATATTATTATCATGTTTTTAAAATCCATAAATTATTGGCTTCCATAACAGCAATATTTTCATGCATATATGGCATCCATTTCACCCGTTTTGACGTGTCCATACATATATCCATAAAAATCAGATTTAGGGAAATTCTTTTCAACCCTTTTAAACACTCAAAGTACCTTAAACCTAGGGTATTTTACCCCCCATAATATTCATAAATCAATTCATTACAAACAATAACAAAAATCATATGGAAAGCACCCGTTTTGGGCCCAATTTGGACATTCCATACATGTACCTTAAAAAATCAGATTTAAGTCAAACTCATCCAGCCCACTGAGGCCATCCAAAGGGTGCTTAATTTAGGATAATTTACCCTACAATTCATCCATAAATAATTTAAGAACTTCCTTATATCATTTTTAACTAAAAAATGGAAAAATCGGGCATTTCTTGAAACCCTAAGTTCCATATTTGCTAAAATCATTAGCAAATGCTTAAATCAACATATGTAATCCAAAAGAACACGAATTATATCAAAATAAACGTGCTTAAATCATGCAGAAACTTGGTTTAGGATTTTGAGAATTTTCAAGTTAGCTTTCATCTCAAAATTCAACTTAAACTTCCATTTTCACTCTGT
This sequence comes from Annona squamosa, assembly GCA_035584095.1. Taxonomy (NCBI): domain Eukaryota; kingdom Viridiplantae; phylum Streptophyta; class Magnoliopsida; order Magnoliales; family Annonaceae; genus Annona; species Annona squamosa. The sequence goes on from JAXCLR010000001.1 coordinate 22,606,586, forward strand.
TGAACTCTTAATCTCATTTAAATCTTTCAAAAATATTCAATCCATATATTAAGGCATCATAACTCAACCTTTAAGAGTTCTTTATGAACCATATTCATGGCTTATGAATAGATAGATAAAACTTGATTCAAGTGATTCAAAACTTAAGTTTTTACTTACTTGAATCAATCCTAACTTAAATCCAACTTGAGTTGCTTGGTTCTTCTTCTTTTTCTTCTCCTTTTCTCCTTCCCCTTGCTGGTTTTGCATGTGCAAATGAGCTCTCCCACACTTAGCAATAATTTTGGGAAATTTCCTCCCCATTTCTCATGTACACGTTTCTAAAGATATGTATCCATTTTATTATTCTTTTAACGAGCTTGTGGGACCCATTTGCCACATGTCATGAGGGTAATTTATTTATAACTTATCCCTTGGTGATATGAAATTTTTATAACGAAGTAAAATTTGCATTTACTAATTAACAAAAATCCACAAAATCCATGCTTTGATAGACTATGTTGCTGTCTACCAATTGACATCCCCTATTTAGCTAGGTTTTGACAATTTTTTCCACTTTTTCCACTTATTTATGTGCCCATTTACTTCACCTAGGTATTAGGAAACTTAGATACATTTTTTAGCATTTAAAAAAAATCAAATTTATGCCCTAAATGCCCTTGGAAGTCCCTTGCTTTGCCACATGCCCTAAGCTCCATTTGAGCTAGCTATTAGGCATTTAACCATGGAATTTAATCCTTGAATTTTTCATGGATTTGACTATTAAACAAAGCATAAAAATCTAGCTCAATCCACCCAAAATTTGACACCTTGCATAGCATTAAAACATGTCATTTTCTCAAATATTTTTTATTAAATGCTATAGTAGTCTAGGGTACACAAAGTCAATGCTAGTTATCTTTTTCTAATTAATCACTTTTTCATGGTAATTAGCTATCTACTTGTATCATAGATTTTATAATTTTATTCAATCGTTTCAAATTTCATCTCAAAGCGACATTTCTACGTAAGTTATGAATCTTTAAAAATATTCTTAGAGTATGAGATTAAAAAAATAATTATCACCTTAATCTCATCACTTGTGCCTTAATCCAATTCATACATAAGTTTGAGCTCAAAATCATGAGCTTGCCTTTAAAATTTCATCTCATTTCGCCTTATAGGTGTTAAGTTATGAATTTTCTATGATTTTTAACATAACTCCGTAAATTCCATTTTAATCTCGATTAATTAAATCATGAAAATTAAAATAAATATTCATGCCACATTAGTATATGCTAATCCTCCTTAAGCCTCTTTAGTCATCTTAACTCACTTTACGCTTCGACAATTAATCTTAATCACCATTCTTAATTGCAAACCCTAATTGCAAAATTCATAAATTCATAAAAATCATCCAAAATTCAATCAATTCATACATAAATCATAATTACACCTTAAATGCAATTATATGAGTCCTACTTAGGTCTGGGTATTACATATATATCTCATCTCCGATAGTCCGGTGCAATGTGTTCCAAAGAAGGGTGGAATGATGGTAGTATCCAACGAGAATAACGAGTTGATTTCAACACGAACAGTTATGAGTGGGAGAGTATGTATGGACTACTGAAAGCTGAACGAAGCCACGATGAAGGATCACTTTACTCCCATTCATAGATCAGATTCTAGACAAGTTGGCAGGTCGAGAGTTCTATTATTTTTTGGATGATTATTCAAGCTACCACGAAATTATGATAGCACCAGAGGAACAAGAAAAGACTAATTTCACATGTCCATATGACACATTCACATATAGGCGAATGCCATTTGGCCTGTGCAATGTGCCAGCCACATTCCAACGTTGTATGATAGTAATCTCTAATAATATGGTCGAAGATTTTCTGGAAATATTTATGGACGATTTCTCTGTATTTAGTAATTCATTTGACGAGTGTCTTGTTAATCTTTCCAAAATGCTTCAACATTGTGAAGACACAAACTTAGTTCTTAATTGGAAGAAATGTCATTTCAGGGTGCAAGAGGGTATAGTACCCAGGCACTGAATTTCCAAATAGGAAATTGAAGTCGACAAGGCGAAAATCGAGACGATTAAAAAACTTCCTCCTCTCATGTCAGTAAAGGGCATTCGCACTTTTTGGGACATGTAGAATTTTATGGAAGATTCATCAAGGACTTCTCAAGGATTGCTAAGCAGCTGAGTACTTTGTTAGAAAAGGATGCGCCATTCAATTTTGACAAGGAATGTGTGCAATCGTTCCAAGAGTTGGAAAGGAAATTGGTATCAGCGCCAATTATCATTTCTCATGATTGGAACATTCTGTTGGTCCCGAATTGATGGCAAAAACCTAAGAGGAGAGGGGTGAATTGGGTTCTTAAAAATTTCTTCGGTAACTTAAAACTTAACCCCTTGTAAGTTCAATCCCCTTTAATG
>JAXCLR010000001.1:22609119-22630941 GCA_035584095.1 Annona squamosa
TAGTGTGTGTATTCTCGTTTGCTTGAGTGTCTATTTATAGAATGGGGAAGATTTGAACGTTATAGAAGTGGTTGGCATGCAATAAATGTTTCAACGTTAAAAAATTTGAACGTTTGTTCCCCAAGTCGCAGGTGGAGTCGACTTCGTTTGTGACTTCAGTTCTATATTTTCCAAGTCTGAGTCTAGGTCGACTTGGTTTCAGACTTGACCTCAAGTCGATCTTGAAGTCGACTTGGGTTGCGACTTGACCAGTTCTTATGCTGAAAATTGTTTGGCTTTTGTTTGATTTCCTCTAGCTTGCTTAGCTTCCTTCCTTTTAATCAATTTCATTCTGGAATGGCTATACATATTTGTAGACTTTGTGAATCTTGAAGAGCTTGTGTTTGAGTCATCTTCCTTACTTTCGATACTAGTATTCATGATTTGAATTTCTTCATCTTCAACTATGTTTGAAGCTGTGCCTTGGACTTGAGAGATTTAAGTTGATAGTGAGCTTGTACTCTTGATTTGGATTTGAGAAATCCCAAGTTGATCTTGAAGATGAGCTTAAATCTGCATTTTGAGCTTTGAAGAACTCAAGTCGATCTTGGGGTCGACTTCATCTGCGACTTCACCCAAGTTGCAACTGGAGTCGACTTCGTCTGCGTCTTCAGCATTTTTGTGCCCCAAAATCAGCTCTTGAGTGTTTTTCTCGTCTCAAGTCGATGTTGAAGTCGACTTTGTTTGCGACTTGGCTTCCCAAGTCGCAAGTGGAGTCGACTTGGCCTGCGACTTCACTTGCTTTTCCTTCCATTTTGAATTTAGCTGTGAGGTTCACTTTGGAGTCAAGGATGGAGTCGACTTTGGGATAGACTTCACCCTAAGTCGAAGCCCAAGTCGACTTGGAGATTGACTTGACTATTTCCTTTCCTTAAACCATTCAACATAAACATTAGGATTCACATTATACTCAAATTTAACTTTGTTAATCATCAAAACTTCATTCTTTGGTCAATTTTATTTTGTTTTAAACATTGTTTCCAACAGCTAGAAATTCCAAGACATGGAACAAATCAGAGAAGTATTCCCTAATGAGCAGCTATTTTCAATCTCCCAAGGTAGTCCACTATGGTATGAAGACTTTGTGAATTATATATTCAGTGGAATATTACCTCCAGAGTTGAATTCTCACCAAAGGAAGAAATTTTTTCATGATGTCAAGTTCTACTTATGGGATGAACTATTTTTGTTCGAACAATGCCCGGATTAGTAATATAGGAGATGCATTCCTGAATGTGAGATAGAATCAATACTATAAATCTACCATTCATCACCATATGGGGGTCACTTCCAGGGGGACAAAACTGCAGTAAAAGTACTTCAATCTGGATTTTATTGGCCATCTTTATTCAAGGATGCTTACGTGTTTGTCAAGCCGTGCGATCAATGCCAACATATCGAGAATATCAAGAAGAGACATGAATTTCAGCTCACTAATATCATTTAAGTGGAGATCTTTGACGTCTGGGGCATCGACTTCATGGGACCCTTCATCCTTTCTTTTAGCAATCAGTTTATTTTGGTTGCAGTAGATTATGTGTCCAAGTGGGTTGAAGTAATACCAACTCCAGCAGGTGATGCTAAAGACGATTCTTAAATTTATCAAGAAAAAGATCTTTACTTGTTTTGGCACACCATGGGTGATTATTAGTGACGGAGGTTCACATTTGTGCAATAGGCAATTCATGGCAATCTTAAATAAGAACAGAGTATGCCACATACTTACCATAGCATATCATCCAGAAGCTAACGGGCAAGTTGAACTTGCCAATAGAGAATTAAAATAAATTTTTGAAAAAATAATTGTTCCGTCTCGCAAGGATTGATCCCTTAAGTTGGATGATGTTTTATGGGCCTATCGCACTGCTTACGAAACTCGGCTTGAAATGTCTCCTTATCAGTTGATTTATGGTAAGGCCTGTCATTTGCCACTTGAGTTGGAGCATAGCGCATATTGGGCAATCAAGAAATTAAATATGGTTATGCCACAAGCTGGTGAGAGAAGACTTTTACAACTTAATGAACTGGATGAATTCAAGATGCAGGCTTATGAAAATGTCAAGATTTACAAAGAGAAAGTGAAGAAATGACATGATAAAAGGATCTTGCCAAGGCGATTCGAGCTGGGACAAAAAGTACTACTTTTCAATTCCATGTTGAAGCTCTTTCCTAGCAAATTCAAGTCGTGATGGTCAGATCCATATATTGTGTTGAAAAAAACTTATCATAGAGTAATGGAAGTGCTAAATGAAAAATCAAATGAAAGTTTTGTGGTAAATGGGCAGAGATTAAAAACTTATATGGGGGAAGATCCGCAGCACTGCAAGGAGGTGGTGCTGTTGGAAAATCCATCGAAGGATGGAATGTCGAGCTGAGGACAATAAACTTAACGCTAAATGGGAAACAACCCATTATCTCTTTTTTATTTTTGTTCCGAGACATGACTTTATGATCTATCTTATGTGCCTTAAATTAGGGAAACCTAGAAAGCATTTAAACCAACCAACATTTGAGCCACCACAAGGTCAATCCTTATTCGATTGGTTCAATGATTGTCATAATTTTTGGAGTACAAAAGTGAACTCTTAAAGTGGAGAAGCTCAAGATTGTGGTAGTTCAGATCCATCAAACAAGGAGTCTCTCACTTGAATTGCAACGGTAATGCATGCAATGGGTTATCACAATATGAACCGAAAAGATGGCAATTTTGCAACCCTCTCAGGTATGATGAAGCTAGGTTCCTCACATGGTAGAGGGGGTAAAGATTGAGACATTTTTGTATGCATTCATAACTCACTCGAAGTGCGGAGATGACAGAAGTTCATGGTGCAACCACAGCCAGCCATTGTCCTTGTAGTGAATGAATTCAATGGAAGTGCCATCGAGCATGATCAGGGGAGGGTTAAAGTCCAAGGAAAAATTGTTCCCTTTCATCTTGAAGCCATCAATGCATTCTATGAGCTACCTAATATTGATTACTCGGATCAATATGAGGAATTTTTGGAGGGGAATGAGAAGGATATCATAGAGATCACTCGAGTTTACTATGAAGAGCCACTATAGTGGAAATCAACAGGTTGGCAGTTGATGTCTTTTAAGTGCGGTGCTCTCCGATATCATGGAAAGATGTTGTTCTATTTCATATCCACCCAGATGATTCCATCAACCCACTTGAGTGATATTACTGTGGATCGGGCGGTTCTCCTTCACGCTATCTATTCGCACTTATTTATAGATGTAGGGAGACTCTTATTCAATCCGATATGTGCTAATACTCGGGCACCAACAGGAAGCTACTAGTTTTCCTCGCTCATCACCGATTCATGCGAGAGAGCTGGAGTGTGATGGAAAGCCACAGAAGTGGTGTTGAACTGCCAAGCCATCGTACATGATCAATCTTTCTATGCACCACCTCGAGTCCGGATTGCCACAACTTGTCCCACATCTCAGCCACCAACTACTCCTCATCTCGTTCGCTCCCAAATGATGTGAGACTTGCCAACCTAGAAAACTTATTGGTAGCTAACGAGCTGCGTATATGTCTAATTAAAATGGTCATTTTAACGCTAGTATATGTGCCGATCAAGTAATAAAGAGTGAGTAGAGTATCGTTCTTATGAGGATTGTGTTAATTCACACCTTAAATTTCAATTGTCTAAGTGAATTGGTAAAGTAATGAGAGTTTTTTTTAAAGAATTGAATTAAACTAAACTAAGCAAAGCAGTAAATTACCAAAGTGGAGAGGATATTGTTGAGATTGTTTTGAGATGATTAAGATAGGTGGGAATATAAATTCATTGAATCATAGCTATGTCATTTGGTTCCCATTAAGTTAGTTACTAATCTAGGTTCATTCATATTCATATCCAACCCATACAAGCCTAACCAAGTTTTAGTTATATGCTATGTTCCCATGCACATAAGTAAAACAAGGTCGATAACGACATTACCTAATCAAGATTACACAAAGTTAATAGGCATATTCCTATCCATATTAACATCCAACATAAACAAGAGCTGAAAAACTTATGCCTCATATATAGATCTTATTCAAATCTTACTTTTCCAAGCATGAATCTGAATATTCAATTAATCCACAAGGTTGCAAAGCTTATCAACTCATTAAGCATGATATATAAGGGTAATCTCAAGTAACACAAGTCATAGCACAACTATATTATCATTTCAAGCATAAGAAAATCAAATAATATAGATTATGAGTTCAAATCCTACATATCTCCCACCACACGAAGGTTCAGCCCATAAACATGACTTCAATTCCCACTAAAATTAAGTTACAATCATCTCAACCAAGGAGAATAACAAATAGGAAGAGATAGATAAGAAAAGAAGATAAAACTCAAAAAGAATTATAGTGATAGCTTAGATTTCCACTTGCTCTTATCTCCTTCCCTGAAGCCTTGATTTTTCTCCTTTTCTTCATAGTAGCCATGACCACTCTTCTTTGTTCCTCTTGATAAGAAACTCTAAGAAATATATTTATATCTCTCTAAACGCAGCACGAGACACATGCTAAAATTTGTCTGTGTGGGGTTCAATGCCATGGCGCCGCTTCTCTGGAAGCTGCCTGAAGCTACCTGTTTCTGGAATTTTCTACTGTAGCAGTGCCTGAGGCCTAGACGCCAAATTTTGGCACTGGGGCGCCAACTTTCTGCCTTGCATTTTTATTGTGTTCTTCCAACGCAACTCTTTTCCATCCATTCGACATGGAGTCTATGAGTTAACCATCATCTTTCCCTACAATAAAAGATAGAAAACAAGTGGATTTTATCCTCATTAATGCAATGAAATTACTAACAAGCTAAAATGTCATGATTTGCATTGAATTAACTAAAAAATGCATGAAATCTACACAAAAGGCTTGAAATGTAGAAATGGAGAAAACTAATGCAAAACTTATATAAATGTACATGTTTCTCTTGAACTAGCATCCCAAATGAGTACAAAATCAGCACTAATAACTCTGATTTTATAGAGTTATCACACCCCCAAACTTAAATGTTGCTAGTCCTCGAGTAACACACAAAAAACACAAATGTGTGCAACTATTATATGTTAAAATCAAGCCTGCATGTAATCCCTAGCAATGCAATGATATCTTTTATCTTGACAATGCACAAGATAATAATAAATTTAAATAACTCATGAACTCTGATAAGATGATGCTAAGATGTCATTCTCGATATGCAAATGATATCCATAAGTAGTTAAAAATTATAGTTTGACCTTGCTGACTGTTCTCTTGATCAAAAGGACTTCTCAGGATGGATGTAATACAAATGAATATGCTCAAAGTAAATCTATCATCTCAAAAGAACATAGCATTCATCCATCTATTTTACTTGGCTTAGACTCACAAAATCTCAAAAAATTTCATCCATTTTTTTAAAACTTCCCTTACCATATTTCAGGGTATCTAGGAAGAATTTTCTATGAAGTGATATTACTGTGGCTTTCCCTTGCCTTTTTACGTGAATCTTGACATTTGCAGATGCCAAGTCCCGATTACTCAGCTTGGGTTAGTCACCCCCTTCATTATATATTACAAAATCTTATTGGGAGGAATATATTAAGCCAATTTACTATGTACCTACATTTTTCAACCTTAAGTCTCAAGTAAAAAGATGAATTACATTATGAATCAATGAGACAATATATTTACTTTAAAGCATAAGGTAGAATAGAACATATATATAAGCTCAAAAATGGGGAACAAAGATTGCAAAAGATTTATCATTAAAGCATAATTAGGCACAAGCATTAATATTACACAAAAAATTTACTGTAATCATTTTAATAGAATATATTGGCAAGTATGTGAACTATAAAATTCAACTATTTAACTGATCATATCATTCACATGTCATTTGTAATCTTAAAAAAATTAACACACTTCTCAATTAATGCATAATCATGGCTCAAAAATTTTTAAATTTTTCATGAATTTTGATTTCAATTTAGAGCTTTCTTGATATTGCATGTATTCCTTAAGACAGATTGCAACTAACTAATTATTACAGGTAAGATTTTAAATGCAATGCAACCTAACACACATATATAATATAACCATCTAAATGCAATGCCAGAGTAGAAACACAATAGAATAAAGCACCCAAACCACACCCCCAAACTTAAGGAGTGCATTGTCCTCAATGCATATAAACAAAAAAATGCAAATGAAAATGGTATGGAGATCCATGAGCAAATGATATGTAAATCCTAATGAAAAACTGAGGAAAAGAAAAAGAAAGAAAAGGAACTTGTGATCCCTTGGTCATCGGGATAGAAAGGATGCTCATCGTCTCCATCGCTCTCTTCTCTTTCTTCTTCCTCTATTGATAAAAAATGTGCATTGGCTGCCTTCGTAATATTTAATACATGATGATAAATGAGGCATCCAACATCAAATAACTTGCTGACAAGGATAGAGTATGACAAAAGAGCTCGGTTGAGAGTGACGTCACAAATAGGAAGAAGGAAGAAATCGAGCAGCACAATATTGAAAAATGCATTGCAAGTTCAAATGTTTAGGACTCTACACCCTAAATATATTCCATAGAAGCTATTCTTAGACAATTCAACTCAAGTTTCAAGCCATATTATTGATACCATAAGTGTAGTCCATAAACTCCTCCCCACCACTTTAAACTCTGAGCCCCAACAAAATAATGGAACAGCTTGAACCAAAAAGTTACCCATAAGCAACACATCCACATGCCTGCAAATATATGAAAAACGCAAGCCACTCAATTGCACACCTATTACTTCAAGTAATAAAATAGATGATTTACTAAAAGCAGTAAAATAACTTATGTAGAACTTCAATGATCTAGAATGTGCCAAAATGGAGGATTTTGATATTGAAAATAATATCAACTAAGTAAATTGTGGTTTTCATGTCGACAGGCTCGAAAACTACTTTCCGTTGATATGTGGTAGCTCCCATAACTCCTCAAGGATCAAAAGTTATGTCCAGTTGAAATTGGCATGCTGAAAACTCATGTTTTGCTGTTTTTTATATGTCAGCTATGGGGCCAGCACTGGGGTGCCAAAAATTGAGTCCGAGATGCCAACTTGCTGACTCAAAAACATGTTGTTTTCTTGAAAAAATATAGCACCGGAGCGCCACTTCGCTAATCCCAATTTGCTGCAACATGTTCTTTTGTAAAAACTTAGCGCCAGTGTGCCGAAAATTGAGGCCGAAGCCTCACTCCAATTGCATTGTTTTGTCTTGAATGATGAATATAAACTTGAAATCCTTAATTCCATCATTTATTAACTTCAAAATGGATTGAAAATCTATATTTGAGCATGATAATCCTGTCTTTTCTTGCCTGGAGAAATAGCTGCTATATTCTTCCCCAAAAAGAGAGAGATGATTGCTTGATAAAATTCACTTCTTGAATTATGTTGAGTTGCACTTCCCAAGATCACAACACATGCATTCATGAAGAATTGACCAAGCAATGAATCAAACACTCTTTTGCATGTCAGTTTCAAAAAAATCATGATCTTTATTTGGTTCTCTTGCTTCAAGATACATATGATGGATCTTCTCACCATGCCTTGGATCAAAAATCAAAAAGTGTAATGAGTTGTCTCCCATACAGCGCTAAATTTATCATCTTCAGCCTGACGTCCCGTTTATGATTAACTAATTCCTGCTCTATTGAATTTTCTTCCATGCGGATTGTGCACTGGAAGTTTAGATCTCTTCTTAACCTCTTCAATTGAATAATTTAGCCTCTTTTCTTGAATTTCATAAAGACTATAGAAGAGTTTTTCAGGATCTTGAATTAATGATGGCTTCAAGATGCAGCTTTCCAAGGTTATGCATTGATCAATTAAGTCATGTTGCACTTGAATTTTAGGAAGACAAATTAGAGGTATGTTGATATGATAATTTTCAACTTTCTTTACTATATCAACCTCTATTTCTTCATCAATTTTCTCTTCTACTTCTTGGCTTTCCATTGGCTTGACCAATTGTTCAAGCATGAATAGAGGGGCAAATTATTCTGCCGCACAAATGGATATATCTTTTTTATGGTTGTAGTGACTTTGCAGGCCTCACTCAACGCAGTTTCCTTTAAGTCCTTCTCAATATCAATTGAAAAAGACTCTTGATGCCTACTTTGGATTGCAGTAGCCAACTGCTCCACCCACTTTTGCATGTTCATGTTAAACTCCATTTGGCTCTACATGAATTGCTTGAACATGTCCTCCAAAGATGACTTACTTTCAGGTGGTGATGGCTTCCCTTCTTGATATGCTTGAACTCCCATTGATATTACATTTTCTAATTGCAGGTCTCCATAGTTGTCCTATGCATCATTGGAATGATCAAGATAGCCCACAGATGCTAAGTACTACACGCATTGAATTGAAACATGTACCTTGGCTCCGCACAAATTGCAATAAGTTGAATAAAAATTGTTCATATCCTGTATTTGATAGTCAAAACTTGAAAATTGAGCTAGAGGTGCCTATGTATTCTCATATTGATGGAAACCCATCATGCTTGGTGTTGAAATTTTTCATTTAGCCAATGCTAAGCATTTGAAGCAATTGAAAATTGCAATGAAAAGACCCTGAAATAAACTTATATCAAAAACAAAGAAAGAAAAGAAAAAAAACTATGCATAATATGTACACATTCACAGAAGACAACTAAAATTGTCAGGTACTAAGTTTAAAGCACCAATCCCCGGCGACGGCACCAAAAACATGATGAGCTGCATATATGCCTAATTAAAATGCTCATTTTAATGCAAGTATATGTGCCAATCAAGTAATAAAGAGTGAGTAAAGTATCGTTTCCACAAGGATTGTGTTAAATGGGTTAACGCCTTAAATTTCAATTGTCTAAGTGAATTGGTAAAGTAATGAGAGTTTGTTGTTAAAGAACTGAATTAAACTAAACTAAGCAAAATAGTAAATGACCAAAGTGGAGTGGATATTATTGAGATTATTTTGAGATGATTAAGATAGGTGGGAATATGAAGTCATTGAATCATAGCTATGCAATTTGGTTCCCATTAAGTTAGTTGTGCAGAAATTACTAATCTAGGTTCATTCATATTTATATATGTCTTTCAACATATACAAACCTAACCAAGTTTTAGCTATCTGCTATATTCCCATGCACACAAGTAAAATAAGGTTGATAACCAGATAACCTAATCAAGATTACACAGGATTAATAAGTATATTCTTATCCATATTAACATCCAACACAAATTACAGCTGGAAAACTTATGCCTCATATAGATCTTATTCAAATTTCACTTTTCCAAGCATGAATCTAAATATTCAGTCCATCCATAATTTACAAAGCTTATAAATGCATTAAGCATGATATATAAGGATAATCTCAAGCAACACAAGTCATAGCACAACTGTATTATCATTTTAAGCATAAGAAAACCAAATAACATAGACTATGAGTTCAAATCCTACATATCTCCCACCACACAAAGGTTCAGCCCATAAACATGACTTCAATTCTCATTAAAATCAAGTTACAATCATCTCAAGAAAGGAGAATAACAAATAGGAAGAGATAGATGAGAAGAGGAGATAAAACTCAAAAGAATTGCAATGATAGCTTGGATCTCCACTTGCTCTTCTCTCCTTCCGTGAAGCCTTAATTTTTCTCCTTTTCTCTACAGTAACCATGACCACTCTCTGTTCCTCTTGATAAGAAACCCTAAGACATATATTTATATCCCTCTAAACACAGCATGAGATACATGCTAAAATTTGTCCGTGTAGGGTTCGGCGCCACAACGACACTTCTCTAAAAGCTGCCTGCAGCTGCTTGTTTCTGAAATTTTCTACTGTAGTAGTGCCTGATGCCTAGGTGCCAACTTTCTACCTTGCATTTTTATTTTGTCCTTCCAACGCAGCTCTTTTCCATCCATTTGGCATGAAGTCTATGAATTAGCCACCATCTTTCCCTACAATAAAAGACACAAAACAAGTGAATGTTATCCTAATTAATGCAATGAAATTACTAACAAGCTAAAATGTCATGATTTGCATTGAATTAACTAAAAAATGCATGAAATCTACACAAAAGGCCCGAAATGGAGAAATGGAGAAAATTAATACAAAACTTAGAAAAATGTACATGTTTCTCTTGAACTATCATTCCAAATGAGTGCGAAATGAGCATTGACAACTCTAATTTTATAGAGTTATCAGTAGCCCAAGCCTGATTTCTGCAGCAATCCAATCAGGTAATGGATGCACATTTTAGAAGGCTCATGGTGGACCAGTAGATCGATATAATAGCTTTACCACTATTCCCATCGACACCTCCAGAGTTTCGATCCCGTTTTGGCCAGCCTTCACATCCGACCGGCTGCAAGAGCGAGCACGATGACGATTCCGCCTCATCTGACACCTAGGGGAGTACTTGTCTTTTCTATTTCATTTCTCATACCATTATCATTTAGGTTTCATTTAGTTCCGTGCATTGAGGACAATGCATCCCTCAATTTCGGGGGGGATGTATAATTCCTTTTGCTGTGTTTGCATGCATATAATCAGATAATCATGTATATATGCGTAGATTGCATAACATGTCACATTCTACCTATGAAAATTATTTTGTTGCAATCCATTTTGATGAAAAATTTGCAAGGTTTAGGAAAACTTTAACTGGAAATTGATTTCATGAAAAAATGGAATGATTATGCCAAGGATCATGTGTTAAGGGAGTTCACAAGCAATGTGAATGATTTGAGTAAATTTCATAGTACATTGTCATAGTTTAATTCCATACTAATTTGTTCAACTGAAATGACAAAGACTAAATTAAATGTTTGGTAACCATGTACTTTAAGGAAATGGATGGTCTCAGGAATGCATAAAGTTTTACTTCTTTTTATGGGACTTAAATTGGATTAACTTGTATGTTTTAGTACCCCTACTAGATTATTGGAATAATAAAAGGGGTGATTGACCTAAGCTGAGTAATTGAGACTTGGCATCAAAAAATGTCAAGGTTCGCTTAAAAATGTAAAGGAAAGTCACAATAATAACGCTTTTAAAAAAATTCTCCCCAAATACTCTAAAATATGGTGAGGAGATCCAATAAATAAATAAATAATCTCTCCAGATATCCTAAAATATGGTGAAAAGAGTGAAGCAATAAGTTCGGGGGAATCAATGAGCAATTGGGCAAAATAAGGTCAAGTGAATTAGGTGAATCAACATCAATTTTTTTATAAGAGATATATTCTTAAACATTAGTTCAACTGTTTTGTGTTGCTTTTCCTAATTAATTTCTTTGATCAAGTGGACGATTAGTAGGATTGAGCTATCACTTTGAATTATTAACATTGCCATTTTCATGTAACTTGATCTGAGAATGAAAATGCATGTCCTATTTTGGCTAATTTGTAATTTTTTTATGAATTGTTTCAAGTTAAGGTAATCCTTTGCCTTATTGAGTGGAGAAATGCCATTGTCGGGAAAATAATTGGAATCGGGTCTAAATTGGCAGAGTCTTTATTCATTCATTCATTTTATTTTCATGTGTTATTCGAGGACTAGCAACATTTAAGTTTGGGGTGTGATAACTCGTGAAAGTACAAGTTATCATGGTTCATTTCAGACTATTTTTGAATGTTCGTCCAAGAGAATATGGTTAATTTGCACCCATTTTGCTTAGTTTTCATTCATTTTGCATTTTAGGTACAACATGTAGTTTTTATGCATTTTTAGTGTAAACCAAGGTGGATTGTTTTCGGTTTTCGAGTTGTAGTATTGACATCTCGTCATTTTTTAAGTACATTTATGGGCGTTAGCTAGTTTTGCAGGAAAGATGGGTGATTAACCTCTTTGGAGTGTGATGGGATGAAGAATGGAGTCGAAAGAGGAAGCAAGGTTATTAGCGCCGCAGCGTCGACCCCCACACATGTGCATTTTAGCACATGTCTCATGCTGGGTTTTAAGGGAGTATAAATACACACTTAGGGTTTCATTTTGAAGAGAGAGGATTCGTGAGGAGAAGCCAAGGAAGAGAAAGGAAAGAGCTCCCAAGCCAAGAGCAACCTAAAGGGAAGATTCAACTATGTTAGATGGAACCTAGCAAGTTTTAGCTTCTGTTTATTATTTTCTACATATTTTTCCTTTTCTCTTTTGCTGGGGATGTATTCAAACTTGGTTTTAATGGGATTTAAATCTATGTTCATGAGCTAAATTTCAATAAATGGGAGGTTGAGATTATTTGATTCCGAAACTATGTTATTTTGGTTCTTGATGATTTAAATATGAGTATTTAATTATTGTATAGGTGCGCTGTGTGGATTTACCCTCACATTTGGTGTTTAATGCTTTTTACAAGCCTAGCTACCTTGTAAGATGATTTGATTGCTAGATTCATCTTTGGAAAAAGTGATGAATCTAGACAAGGTTCATTTGTAAGGCATAGGTTTCTCACTTGGTGAAAAGGGAATGTTTAATGGATAGGAATATACCGTTAAACCCTGTATAGTCATGAGTAAGTTACGTGTAGATCAATTCCATTACATTCACTTGCATGGGAACATAGCAATTGGGTGTTGTGTAGGTAGTTTTATGTATGTTGAAAGACATATATAAAGATTATTGAACGTGGACTAGGCAATCCCTGCACAATCTAGTGAATAAGAACCAATTTAATATAGTTTAGAGTCAAGGTTCCTAACTATCCCATCTACCCATCCAACTTTGTAAAAACCTATAGCAGTTATGCCTCTCTATTAGTCCTTATCTCATTTCTTTTTACTTCATTGCACACTCAATTACAATTGCTTTAAACCTCGCTTATCATCAAAGGCAATTGAAGTATTTGACATAATTAGTTTAGACAAATTCCTCATGGGAACGATACTATACTCACTTTATATACTTGATCGACGCGTATACTTACGTGAAAATGAGTATTTTAATTAGACATATACGCAGCTCATCAAAAGGATAGATTGTCATGAAGCTGCTTTAGGGTGTCTTCGTCAACTCTTGAATGCAACGCATTAATGATTGAAATTCCTCTTTTGGATGATGTTGTACTATGGAGCAAACTATTGTGTTGTCTTCTTTATTTCTTTCTTTTGTGAAAATAATCTATTCGAGATATGGGGTGTTACCACTTTTGGATTTCTTTTGGACCATAATGGATTTAGAAGCCTTCTTTTTCTTTAAACTCCCTTTTGAGTTATAATGTATTTCTGAATTGCTTTTGAATGTAATGAAATGCTTCACTTCGGCCATGCTTTGGTGTTTTGCTCTTTAGATTTCTTGATCTATTTTGGAATTTGCAGACTTCACAGCAGCTTTAGTAGTGTGTTTAGGCTTCTTTTATTGATGTTGCTGGACCTTCGTCCCCCTATTGATGAATCTAAATTGGCTGTTAATGAAAACACCCATTTGTTATCCTATCTTGGATGCTTGACTTATCTTTATCCAGCCTGGTGGTGGGGCTTTTCGACTCTTTAATTTTGCTCTGAATCATCTTCATGATGGTGTCTATGCTTTATCCTAGCTAGTTTTTCTAGAGGTTGATGTTTCAGCTTTAAATCCATAGTAATTTTTGCACTTTGCTTTGGTTATCTGAATAGCTTTGGTTTTGGGTTTTGTGGTAGTGCATGAGCCCTTTATCTCACTTGTTTAACTTAGCTAACCTCCTATCACCCCCCAAGTATAGCAGAACTTTCCTCTTTTTGTTACATGTCTTGCGAATCCCCTCCTTGTGGTGGGTTATTAGATGATAAATCATTGCTTTTGCATCTTGTTAATCTTTGTATTTATCTGTCCTTCTTGATCCTGCTTGCTCAAGCATTTTTATTTTAAATGGGTTACGAGATGGCTTGGGGACAGCTAGAACT
The DNA here is from genome assembly GCA_035584095.1 of Annona squamosa. Lineage (NCBI taxonomy): Eukaryota > Viridiplantae > Streptophyta > Magnoliopsida > Magnoliales > Annonaceae > Annona > Annona squamosa. The sequence goes on from JAXCLR010000001.1 coordinate 22,623,057, forward strand.
CATCTCTTTCTAATCTTGGTTTTCGGGGTTTCAAGCCTATTGATTCAGCTGAGGAACGACTGAGAGACGGCTACGAGCTTATCTGTGGATATCGCCACTGCACCAAGGAACTTTCTAGGTCTTTAAATATTGATCACTTGAGATCGGACTAAATGTTATTTGTGATGTACCGTTGCATTCGTAATTGCATCCTGCCTCTTGTTTTTTCTTTTTCCCCTTTTTTCCTCTTTTTGTTTTTGTTTTTTTTCTTTTTTTGACATACCTTTTCAACGGTAGAATTTCTTGACATGGTTTGAACTTATAATCTCAGCTTTTTCAACATCTCCAGATCTCAATTAGGCCTAAATTTGTCTCTTTTGTCAACGGGATGAATGAGCATAATTTTCTTCATAACAAGGTTGCCTTTTTGAAAATATTTGAATTTTAACAATTGATTACGCTCACATCATCCGTCTCTGGTATACTTGAGAATGATAAAGGTCTTGGATTCTCTTTAAATCAATTACATCTAACTGTGATTAATGTGTCTGCATTCATTCATCCATTTCCATCTCACTTTCCTTTAATATTCTCCATGTTAGAATTTCTACCTCAACTAGTAAAACTACCTCCATGCCATAAGTCAAAGTATAGGATGAGAATCCTATGATACTTCTAATAGAGGTTTGGTATGCCCTTAAGGCATAAGGAAATTTGTTTGCCCAATCTCGATAGTTTTTTACCATCTTACTAAGGATTTTGACTAAAGTCTTATTAGCTACTTCCACAACTCCATTCACTTGAGATTGGTAAGGACTGAATTTGTGTTGTTGTATTTTGTATTGCGCTAGAAAATCTTGGACCTTTTTACTATTAAAAACTGTATCATTATCACTAATGATAGCCTGCGAAAGCCCAAACCATGATAGTATATTCTCCTTTATGAAGTGTTGTGATACCTATTCTCAAGTAGGTCTATAAATATGACACATGTGTTATTTAAATGAATTATGGATGATTTATGATTTTTATGATTTAATGGTATTTTAAAATTAGGGTTTGCAATTAAGAATGGTGATTAAGACAAATCGTCATAGCCTAAAGTGAGTTAAGAAGACTAAAGGGGCTTAATGAGGATTGGGATATGCTAATGTGACATGAATATTTATTTTAATTTCTATGATATAATTAATTAAGATTAAAATGGAAATTATAGAATTATGTTAGAAATCATAGAAAATTCATCACTTGATGCCTATAAGGCGAAATGAGATGAAATTTGAAAGGTAAACTCATGACTTTGGGCTCAACCTTATGAGTGAATTGGATTAAGGAAAATATGATGAGATTAAGGTGATAATTATTTGATTTTAATCTCACACTCAAGGTTATTTTCAAAGGTTCATAACTTGACGTACAAACGATGGTTTGAGATGAAATTTGAAATGATTGAATAAAATTATGAAATCTATGGTATGGATGGATTGAATTACGATAATTACCATGGAAAAGTGCTTAATTGGAAAAAGGTGCCTATCATGGACTTTGTGCACCCTAGAATACCATAGCATTTATGTTAAAGCAAGTAAGTTAAATGACTTGTTTTAATGTTAAGCAAGATGTCAAATGGAGGTGAATGGAGGTGGATTTTATGGATTTATTTAATTGTAAAATCCAAGAAAAATTTGAGGATTTAAATGCATTGGTTTAATGCCTAATATGTAGCTAAAATGAGGCATAGATTATGTGGCATGACCATGGACGTCTAAGGTCACTTTGGGCATGAAATTTGATTTTTAAAAAATCCTATAATGCATATATAAATTGCCTAAAACCTAGGTGAAGTAGATGGACAATTAAATATGTTGAATTTCATGGAAAAAATCATTTAAAAGGAAGCTTCATGGATGTTGCAAATAGTGGACAACAATGCATTCCATTAATGTTTGGATTTTAATGATTTTTAATAAATGAAAAATGAGTATTTTTCTTGGATATAAATTAGCTAAGTCATCAAGGGATAAGATGGAATTAAAATACTCTATCAATGATGTGTCAAAATGGGTCCACAAGATGAAAAAAAATATATAAAAATAGGCTTATCCAAGGGGGGACGTTCACATGAACAAGGGGAGAAATTTCCCAAAATTTTCTAAGTGTTGTGAGCAGCCCTTTCCATAACCAAAAACGAGCAAGGAAGAAGGAGAAAAAGAGAAGAAAAAAGAGAAGAAAAAGAAGGAGAATAAAGCCAAACAAGTTGGATTCAAGTTAGATTCAAACTAAGTAAGTAAAATCTAAGTTTTGAATCATTCGAATCAAAGTTTTCTCTCTCAATCCATGAGCCATGAATATGGTTTATAAAGAACTCTTAAAGGATGAATTATGATGCCTTGATGAAGGTATTTAATGATTTTTGAAAGATTTAAATGAGATCAAGAGTTCAACAGAGTGAAAAGGGAAGTTAGGGTTGAATTTTGAGATGAAAGCTAACTTGAAAAATCTCAAAACCCTAAACCAAGTTGTTGTATGATTTAAGCATGAAGATTTGGATATAATTCATGTTCTTTTAGATTACACATGTTGATTTAAGTATTTGTTAATTGATTTTAGCAAAAATAGAACTTAGGGTTTCAAGTAATGCCTGATTTTTCTAATTTTGAGTTAAAAATAATACAAGGAAGTGTTTAGATTATTTATGAATAAATTTTAGGGTAAAGTACCCTAAATTAAGGACTCGTTGGATGGCCTAAGTGGTCTAGATGAGTTTTCCCTAAATCTAATTTTTTAGGGTATGTATGTGCGACATCCAAATGGGGGCCAAAACGGGTGTTTTCCATGTGATTTTTATTACTATTTATAAACAAATGCTTTATGGATGCTATAGAGGGTAAATTACCCTAGGATTAAGGTACTTTTAGTGTCCAAAAGGGCTTGAAAAGATATGTCCCAAATCTGATTTTAAGGATATATGTATGGACACGTCAAAATGAGTCAAAATGGATACCCTATATGTTTGAAAATGTTGCTGTTTTGGAAGCAACTAAATTATGGATTTTAATAAGTGATAATAACCTAAATTTAGGTTAACAAAATCATGTTTAGTTGCTGAAAATTATGGCTTAAAAATCTGTTAAGATTTAAGTCTTGAAAGAGGCATTGAAAGGATGAAAAATGGGTCCTAACGTTGCTGTTTTGGAACCCTATGATGAATGGATTGAAAATCCAAAATTAGACCCTAAATTAAATATTAATTAAGGGATTTAATCATGCTGAAACTTATGAAAATAGAAAGAAATTTTTCAAATCTGTGTATTCTAGGTGCAAGAATTTTGTAAAAGGGAAATAATCCTAGGATATTTTAGAATTTTTCTAAAATAAGCATATATCTATTTTAAGTTTACTTTCTTAAGAAGTTTACTTAAAATATATAACTTCCTTTTCTAAAACGATTTTCCTAGGATATTTTAAAATCTATTTAAAATAAGCAAGTATCTATTTTAAGTTTAATTCCTTAAGAAGTTTACTTAAAATATATATTTCTTTTTCTAGAAGGATTTTATTTGCTAAGATTAGGTGGTACGTTCACTTATAAATACAGCTCTTGTAAGCTTTAAAGGGACATCAGTTTTTTTGAGAATTATAAAGAAGTGTTTCTTGGTTTTCCCTTCTACTCCTCTTTTCTTTATCTTTCTCCTTATTCTTCTACTTCTTCTACCTTCCTTCTCCTATTCTCATCTCTTTAGACGTTCCTTCCTCTTTTTACTATTTTCTTCTCTACCCTTCCTACATCAATTGGTATCAGAGCCCAACCTAGTTCTACTTTCACCCAATTTCTATTGTCGTTTGCTATCCAAAAAAATTGCTACTGTCCGCAAATCACTGCTGTCCATTCTATTGCTGTTTTGCTATCCATGAACTGATGCCATCTACAAATCACTGTTGTCCACTCTATCAGTGTTTGCTGTCCATGAACTTGTGCTATTATTGCTGTCCATTCTGTAGCCGTTTGGTGCTGCCTATTGTTGTCATTACAACAACCTGTTTTGTCATCACAAAGATACTGCTAAACTTGGCAAGATTGGACCACAACAAATACATTTTCTCTAATTGAAAATGCTTAATTCATATCTGTTTCAATCAAGTTCTTTGCTTTTGAACCTTAAAAAAAGAAAGAGAGAGAAAAAAATCATTCTTAGTAGTAAGTCTTTCCTATATTAGCATAAGTTGAATTTTGAGTTACTATGTCTACTAATACTCAATTAAATGCCGAACTCAGAGCTTTATCCAATTCTCTTGTAATCGATTTGAATCTTTAACAACTCTTTGTGATACCTTGGCCCAAAAGTAAGAAGATTTTCAAAAAGAAGCCACCTCTTCCATTCAATCTTTCATTTCCTCAGTAAACAGGTTGACTGAAATTGTTGAAAAACGTCCTATAATTGAGACTGGACAATCATTTTGAATTGGTCAATTACACAATACTCATGCTTCTAGTAGCTCTCCTATCATAACTAGCCTTTTTCAAAATTCAAACATGCATGCTAGAGGTCATCATAACCTAGAGCATTCACGTATTCCAGAAATTCATATAAATTCAAAAAATTATAAAGATAACAATAATTTTTATGAAATTGGTTTTGCAAACAATCTTAGACATGGGAACCACCGGGGAAATTATTATATACCTTTTCCACAATAACAATGACGTGTAACTGAAAATTCTTGGGTGGTTAAACAAGTCAAGGTAGATGCTCCTAGTTATAACGGTCATCTAAACCCTAATGCTTTCTTAGATTGGTTAGCGGGCATGGAAGATTTTTTTGTTGGTATGATATGGATGATGCCCAATGATTGAAATTTACAAAAATGAAACTTGTTAAGTCTGCCAAACGCTATTGGCAAGAGGTTCTACATGAAAGTCAACGCATAGGAGTACCTATCACTACATGGGATGAAATGAAAGCTAAATGGAAAGAGAAGTACCTTCATGAATATCATCAGACTCAACTATTGGAACAACTGGTTAACTTGAGACAAGGATCATTACGTGTAACTGATTATCTTAATAAATTTGAAGATTTAAAAATCAAATGTGGAATACAAGAAGATCTTTGGATTACACGAACAAAATTTGTTAATGGCCTGAAACCAAAAATTATAACTTTTTTGAAATTGCATTCAGTTGTTTTTGTGGAACATGCATATTATAAAGCTCTAGAATTGAAAAATTTTCAAAAATCTTTCACTAACAAACATTTGATTCCACAAACTGGAGAGATGAGAGTATCCAAATTAAATTCTAATATAACATATTTTCAAGGAACAACCAAACCATTGACTGAACAATACACAAATAGGAAAAAGAGTAATCCAGTTTCTCGATTCGATGCAATTGGTAAGCAAGTTAATGGTCCATGTTTTCGTTTTGGGGGTAAACGTTGTATTGCATCACAATGTCCTCAACACACACTCATAATTAATCACGTAAAAGATCATGAAGATGTGACCATTGATCAAGTTGCTGAAACTTTTGAGGAACCATCAAATTGTGAATTTGATGAAAACTATAATGAGGACTTGCAATTAAATATTATGTGTTGTATTTTGACTACTTTTTCAAATAGTGATGGGAGACGTACAAATATATTTCATCAATATTTTAAATGTGGGAATATAGTATGCAAGATTATTATAGATGGGGGTAGTTCTATGAATGTAATTGCCAAATCAGTTATAGTCAGATTGAATTTGAAAACTGAACCACATCCTCATCCATATCATGTAGCATGGGTAGACAAAACTGCACTTCATGTTAATGAAAGATGCTTGGTTCTTATATCGATGGGTGATTATTGTGATCATATTTGGTGTGATGTGCTACCCATGGATGTGGCTCATATTCTTTTTGGTCATCCATGGCTACATGACTAAACGTAATCCATTATGGGCAACCAAACACCTATATTATCAAGCATAATGGAAAATTTATCCTTTTGAAGCCTACTAAAACTAAAGAAAGTGATAGATCTCACAAAGAGTCTCCAATTAATTCATCTAAAAAATGACCTTTGCATATTCTTACAAAAAATTAATTTTAAAAAGAAGGACAAGATTCAGGACTCATTCTAGCTATAGTAGCCAAAGAGGACACAAATACAACTCAAAAGAGAAACACTGGACGATACACTTCTCTGCTTATACCATATATTCTTTGGCAAAATATTAGTATAGGCTTTATTCTCGGATTGCCTAAAACATCTCGAAAATTTGATTCAATTCTTGTGGTAGTTGATAGATTTCGAAAATGGATCATTTTATCCCATGTACTAAATCTGCTGATGCTTCATATATTGCAAAATTATTCTTCAGAGAAATTGTTAAGCTTCATAGTTTACCAACTTCCATCATTTCTAATCAAGATGTTAAATTTGTAAGGTATTTTTGGAAAACATTGTGGAAACTCTCAGCTACCAAATTGAAATTTTCATTTGCTTTTCATCCACAAACTGATGGCCAAATTGAGGTAGTCAATCGGAGTTTGCAAAATCTGCTTAGGACTTTAGTGGAAGAACATATTGAAACCTAGGATTTTGTATTAGCGATTACCGAATTTGCATATAACAATTTAGTGAATTGTTCTACTGGGAAATCTCCTTTTGAAATTATCTATGGTTATATTCCTTGAGCTCCCATCGATTTAATTCCTTTACCCATTGATACCCGTTTATCTGGTACTACTGAATCTTTTGCTCAACACATTCGAGATATTCATGCTGATATTAGAAGAAAGATTACTCTAAGTAATAAAAATTATAAGCTTGCTGCAAATGTTTATAGAAGAAAACAAGAGTTTGATGTTGGGGATTACATCATGGTTTGTGTTTGTTCAGAAAAATATCCTCAAAATTCTTTTAAAAAGTTGTATACATGACCCAGGGACCCTTTCGTGTTTTAAGAAAATTGGGATCCAATGCAAATGAACTTAATTTGCCTTCAGATATAGGAATTAGTTCTACTTTCAATATAGAGGTTTTGTTTCCTTATCGAGGTACTTTTGAGCCTCCAAGTTTGTCTGCAGGAATTTCAACAGATAACAGTTTAACATCACCACATGTGCCTATAGTTGATTGAGTACCATATATTTTTTTAGATCGGATAGAGGATATCTTACAAGATGAACTCATCACTACTGGATCGGGCATTATGCAAAGATTTCTTTTCAAATGGAAAAAAAACTTGATTCTGATGCTACATGGGTTACTAAAGATAACCTACGCCACTTAGATTTGAATATTCTTGATCAGTATCAAAGTTAGAACTCTCCAGTGGTGAGTTTTTTGAAGTCAGAGAGAATTGATGAAAATAGAAAGAAAATTTTCAAATCTATCTATTCTAGGCACAAGAATTTTGTAAAAAGGGAAATAATCCTAGGATATTTTAGAAACGTGAGTAATCAAATCTCTCATTTTTATTTTATGCAAAAACGTGGGTAATTTATACCTCTAATTATCCTTTAATTCATTCATTAATGTTATGTAAAGAAATTTAACAAATATTGCAGCAACTTAACACCAAAAATCACATTTTCCACCCATACAAGCTGTCCACGTTTTCAGCAGCATATACTTGCCCTTTTCCATTTTTTAATTACTAAAAATCTCCATTATTGAATGCACATATCATGTACTTATATCCCTGCAACATTTAGGCATTTTTGAATAATAAAAAAAATCAAAAATGGCCACCAAACAGCCCTTGGACGTCCCATCTTCGACACCTCCTCCATGACTTTGAAATTCCATCATAACATGCATTAAATGGTTGGATAATTCTCACCTTTATATATGGAAAATAATTGCATAAAATCCTCAAGGAATGGCCTGCAATTTGCCACCTCAAATTCCCT
>JAXCLR010000001.1:22631041-22642913 GCA_035584095.1 Annona squamosa
TTAAATTTTTAATCACCCTTCTTAATTAAACCCTAATTGCAACATATCATAAAATCTTAAAATCATCTAAAAATTCTGTTTAATCATATATATAGGTCCAAGGAAAATATTGGACCCTGCTTAGGATAGGGTTTCACAGGATCCTTCCTTGGTGATAGACACAAAACTCATTTTCTCAGTAGCTTTTTAGGAGGGGATTTGGTGGAGGTTTTGGAGCTAGGGGTGCAAGTATATTTTTTTGGATAAGTGGGTTGAGAATGTCAATGTAAGATTGGCTGAAATCTCTTAGCATTTTTTTTAGCCAGCTTAGTTGTCTTATCTATAGCATTTACATCTGGAGTTTTTGAAGGGTTGTCATTTTTGGGTTCTTGTTTCCTTCGAGTTATGTTTCCTTTGTATAGTCATGGAGAGATAGTCTCATACCTGATTTCTACTTCTACTTGGTCACCCACTTAGAGGAGTTATGTGAAATTGATACACGAATGCAAAATGAGGTAGGCCGAGATGAGGGGGTGAGCTGAGTTAATGATGATAGAGATATGCTCATTTAAAGGTAAATAATTCTTCATTTTTACAGTCAATGCTCACCATCTGGCCATGTATTTTAAAAATCTTTCTTCACCTTTTTGTTTTAATGCTTCCAAGTCGACCCTTTTGGGTGCCTACCATATTTAATTTATAGGAAAAATGATCTATGAAGGCTAGTGAAAGTTGTTCCTATGTATTGATTAGGTAGTAGTCAAGTGATGTGTACCACTCTAGTGCATCTTTCTTTAAGCTATGATGGAAAAGTTTTATTAAAACTTTTTCGCTCTTTACTAAAAGGTACAGGGTGATACAAAAGGCTTTAAAATGAGCCATTGAGCAAGAGTCCCCTTCATATATTAGTAAGGTTGATATTTCAAATTTCTCAATCAACTTTGTGTCAGGGAAAGGACACAAATCTTCTATTTTGGCAAAGGGAAGTCCTTCTCCTTGGTGATGCCTGATTTGTTTCTCCATTTCTCTTAATTGGTTTTGGAGTTATCTTTTGATGTCCTTATTTCATTATGGCCATGCTCTAGGACCACATCCTCCTCTTTGTAATGATCATTTCTTGATTTATGGGAGGATTGTTGATGCCCTTCGTCTGGCTCCATGTTTGGATTATAGGAACAGAAGGGTGGCGGAACTATATTCTGGCCACCTACTGAGGATTGCCCCATGTTTGATAGTGCATCATCTAGTTTCTACATCCTTTTATCCATTATTGCCATGTAGGCTTCTATGGCTGTTTGAACTGTTGATCCCGCTCTTCATGATGTGAAGACTGTTCGAAATCCATCCTGACTGTTCTTGATCTGGTGATCACAGAGCTTCATTCAGTTGTTGACTTGCTCTGTTTTGAGCTATGGTGGGAAACTAAGGCAATAATGAAGATGGTCAATAATTATGAGCAAATATTAATACTTTTCTTATGACTTTCATAACAGAAAAACCGACTTTTGAAAGGTGTGGTAAGTTGGGTCTTTTGAATGTTTGTGCAAACTCTGGACGTTTCGAGTTCTTCTAGTAATATGATCTAGGACTATCTAATCTAATTGACCAGAGTTGCTTCAAAAGGCTTCTTGACCAAAAGACTTCCTAGGTTTGAAAGATGTGATTTTTTGGCCAAATTTTGCTTAATGGCTATTGGCGATTTAACTCTTAGAAACTAATCTCCATGACTCATCTTACATAGACAAGCTTTTACCATATTATATACAACAACCTGTGTCTTAGGGAGTCTTCCTAAGTTACGTAAGTCGATTCTTTTTAGAACTGGAAACTTTTTAGGTTTGAAGGTGTGATCCTTTTTTAAGGCGTGATTGTTTTAGCAAAAATTCATTTAAAGACAATTAAAAATCTAACTCTTGAAAACCATTCCTATGGACTTATTTTATATGTCCAAATAGTTACAAGATAATACTTAATAATTTAACCCCTTTACGAGCCCTCTTGAGTTCATGAGATAGACACCTTTGGACTTAAAAATTAGTCAGGTAAAGCAATTTTTAGGCCGTATTCACTATAGAACTGTATTTCATCTTGCTATTAGAAGGGAAGAACGAGACAATCTTTAGATTCCCATTTCCATCTATCTAGTGCAAGCTAGTGTCACTACCCTTAGTTGAGTCATCAACTTGTAGCACCCCTCACGAATGCTACAATGAGCTAGGACTTCTCTCTAGCCATGTAAAATTTGAGCTTGATGGGCTGCAGCTTAATACGAAGATGCTTAGTATGTCTCTAGGTGATAAGAGTTTGCAAAAAATGGGCATGGATTTGGGTTTTTAGACTTCAAATATCCGGACCAACAACAGGTGCTCCAGAACTCTGCAATCTTGTATAATGAATTATGTCATTAACTTTTCTTTAAATAATATCAAAACATGGGTGTTTTCCCCATGTATTTGTTACCACAATGGCTATATGTCTTGCTAGAAATGGTTGGACTGCGTGAACCCACCTTATTGTCACGTCAGAATTATGAAAAGTGTTAGTAATAATTGAAATAAACTATAGCATATAAACACATCCATAATAGCTAGGGAATCTGCACAATATGGATGGAGTCGTCACTAATCATTAAGGGAAGATTAAATCCCATTTCATTAAATAAAAGGCACTAATCTTATAGAGTATGGATTTCGGCCTCTAGAACGAACAGCTACAGCAACAATCTGCTTGATCCAGAGCAGCTAGATGGACATGGTAATGGAAATAAAAATAAAAAAGGAGAATTTATTTACAAAGTTGTGGAGCTGCAAAAAGGGCTAAAAGAGGAAGATTAGAATACTGGAAATGAAGATATGAAGAGAAAATGCAGGGGCTATGATTTATGCATTATTTCCCTCTCCTCTTGGGATATCTTAGCTGTTGGAATGGTCCCCTATTTATAGAGGAGTTGAGCTGTTGCTGGAACTTAGGAAGCTCTCCACATGCTTTTGGGTAATAGCATGTTGCTGTTGGACATAAACTGCTGGATAAAACGTATTTTGCCATGTTTTTATTGTACTAGGGATGAACTATTACTTGGCTGGAGTTTGGGGGCTTCTCTCATGGGCTAAGTCCGGTTTTGCTCCTACTAGGCTGCTGTTGGGCTTGCTAGAGGTTAAGGTGGGCTACTGGAGCTTTGCTCCAATGGGCCTTTCTACTGGAACTTGGCTCCTTTAGGCCGCAACTGGATGAACTCATTTTCTAATGGGTTGTTACTGTTAAGGCCTGCTGAAGGCTTTTGCTTCAAGCGGGCTACTATTGTGGCCCATATATATATATATATTCTTTATTTTTATATATATGCAATATTTATTATATTTATTGGGTCCCGAGGTAAGGGTGTTTACACCATTACATGCAATAAAAATTCTTGGACATCCATTTTTTTTACTTTGTTTTCCATGTATATATATTTTTTAATGTACATCTATGTAATCATGCATTTGAACGTCAGATATTTTTCTTTTTCTTTTTTCTAAAAAATATTTTAGACGTCTATTTTCTTTGTTTTGGCATCCATCCATTTTTGTATGCTATAGAAATTGGATGTCCAAAAAGTGGACATAGCGTCTAGATAATAATCTTTTTTCTCTTTTTTTGACATTTTTTTACACATCCACTTTTTCTTCTCTCTTTTTTCTTCTTTTGGCTTTGCGTATTTTTGCATGTAACAGGATTTGTTATTCTTTTCGAATTTGATGTCCAACAATTTTAGATGTTCATTATTATCTTTTTTCTTTTTCTTTTTTTAATGCCCACATCATTTAAAATTTGAATGTCCACCCTCATTTTTTTGAATGTGCATTTTATTATGGGGCTTGTCAACTTAAATTTCACTTTATCACCCTCGAATGAGCATAGACTTGCCAACAAAGAAGGAGGCTCTCAAAGTTACTACACCCCTGCAACTGCTCATCAAAGCCCAACCTAGGTTCAAAGGGACAGTTGTCCTTTGGACCAAGCATGGAGATGGCACAACATGTCAACTAAGGACCCACCACCCATGATGATGACTAATGAACTCCTTTGAAGAATAACCATCTTTCGCCAACACATTGTGAGAGAACTCTTATCTCTTGTACTAAAAGGATGACGTTGTGCCTTCGAGTTTCAGCAAAGGTATCATTAAGCCTCCATCTAAAGGTAACAAAACTTATTAGGGATGAGAGAAGAAGTTTGTGGTAATAAAAGCTTGCTTAAGTTCAACCTTTTATTGATAAATCGACTACTCTAATCAGTTAATAAAGAACTTATTACCTCACTACAATTCAAGAAACCCATCACCTATAAATGTAAAAGCTAGGAACATGCACACACCCCTCAATGAATTGCCACCAAGAATGTTGAATCATTCATGGGAATCTGTGAGCATTCAATTGATGATAGCAACAAGTCCTGAAGCAAAAGGAAAGCCATTTGCGAACAAATTACTTTTATTGAATTTCTAAAATCTCAAAAAGACAAGATTTAATAGCCCTAGATTAATCATAACTCTCCATGGCGTCATAGCCACATCATCGCCAAAGCATTAGAAGGGAAGATGAGCTCAACTAAGCCTAACTGCAATTATAAGAGGAGAAGAACTTCACTATCAAGTGCGCAAAGCTGAAGCCTTCATGAAGGCTCTACTTTTGCTAGGGACATGTGATAGGATTGGATCAAAATTGATCATACAACTAGCAAACAAAGAGCCTAGCATGATCCTTCCCAAAGGAAGAGAGGTTCGCCAAGGACTACTCCTCTCAAAGGGGCTATGTAAAGATCATTTATAACAGGCAGACATCCTCAATAGGATAATGGTGCAATTTGTTGATCCCTCATCCATGACTAATAAGATGAATACGAAATAATAGTTGAGCATTTATTGAAACCATCTCGAGACATTAGTATATCTGCCCTTGAGATGAAGAAGGCCTACATGCATTAATGAAGACATGACATCTTCATAGACTAAGGATGATTCAACCATCTTAAGTTAATTGTGAAGTAGAGTAGTCTGCTAGTCTAACCAATTACAAGCAGACACATTAGTTAAAGAAGATTTCTAGGGAATGATTATAGAAAATTTGATTTGCACAAAGCACACTCATTAGCATAAAATCTCATAATTAATAATGAATTCTCACAAAAAGAGGAGGTGGCTTAACCCCATCTGGATGGAGGGTCGGTCCAATCTAGAAAGATAGGATTTTATTCAAGAGACACCATTAGCCCCATCCATTTCCTTTTGTAAAGCCTTCTATTGGAGGAGATTTCTCAATATTTGGTGGAGCCTGCAAAAGGAGGCTAACTAATTTTGACAAAAAATATATGTTCTAAAAAGATAATTTGCAAATATACTTACATACTTTGATCAAATTGCAAATATCACCACATATTTTCAAAAATTTGCAAATAACTCTCAAATAGTTTAACCATAGTTATTAATAACTCCTATCCCATTATTGCACCGTTTGTTCAACGTCATGGCATGAGGGTTATTCACAATTATGATTAAATTATGTGGGGGTTATGTGCACAAATTAAATATACTGCTTAATTTTTAAAATTGCAAATACACAAACATAATTTACATGTTTTTGCAAATATACCTATATCCTGATGATGTAATAACGACATGACAGTTGTTTGCAATTATGATTAAACTATATAGATTATTTATAATTTCTAAAACTATATGGGTATATTTGTAATTTGGTCAAACTAAAACGTTTGCAAATTACTCATTCCAAAACTATAAAAAAGGAAGTCCAAGAGAACGATCCTTGGGGCCTCTAACCCCCATAGCTGTTGGAAACAATAGTTGAATCGAAAAACAAATTGACCAAAGCACAAGTTTTGATGATTAACAAATACAAATTTGAGTATGTTATGATTATTAATGAGTTTTGTGAATATCTTCAAGGAATAAAAATCAGACCAAGTCGATCATCAAGTCAATTCCGACTTCGACTTAGGCGAAGTCGATCCCAAAGTCGACTCCACAAGCGACATCAACAGGCATTTTTTGGAAAGCGTTGAAACTGGGGAGTTGAACAACTGAAGTCGCAGATGAAGTCGACTTCAAAATCGACTTGAAGCAGCATTTTCCCTCCAGCGTTGATTTTGGAAGACAAAACAACCGAAGTCGCAGATGAAGTCGACTCCACTTGTGACTTAAGGCTAAGTCACAAATGAAGTCGACCCCAGAATCAACTTGAAAGTAGCATCTTCCTTCCATCATTGAAATTGGGCATCAAAACTTCTGAAGTCGCAACCGAAGTCGACTCCACATGCAACTTGGGTGAAGTCGCAGGCAAAGTCGACTCTAGCATCAACTTCAACATGATAAGACAGATTTTCAAGCTCAAGTCAAAACACAAGTCCACTTCAAGATAGACTTGAGTCAAATAGAAGATGAAGACGACTCAAATTTCTCAAACTTGAATATATGAAGACTAATCCAAGTTTAAAGCAAGCAAGACACATGGATTCATTCATTCCAAATCAAAGTTGGATTTGTTCATACAAGATTCAAGTTCTTCAAGTTCTCGAGACTTAAAGCTAAAGAAATTTTGTACAAATAAGCTCATAGTATTGAAAGACAAAAGAAGAAGAAGAAGTTAAGCAAGCAAGAGATACCTCAACGAAGATCAAACTGACTTGGCACAAGGAAATAGCCAAGTCGCACCCTAAGTCGACTCCAAAATCGACTTGAAGTCAAGTCTCAAACCAAGTCGACCCAGAAGATAGAATTAGAAACTGAAGAACAGCTGAAGTCGCACACGAAGTCGACTCCACCTGCAACTTAGAGACATAACGTTCGAATTTTTGAACGTTGGAACATTTATTACGTGCCAACCAACTCTATAACATTCAAAATTTTCCCTCCTCTATATATAGACACTCAAGCAAACGTAGACAAAAACAAGAAAGAGCTGAAAAAGAGAAAAGAAATGCTACTAAGAGTTTTTATCTACTTTTCTCTACAATTGAGTGATCTATACACCTTCAAAGGAAGAACAAACTTCAAAGGTGCGGTTTGCTTCAACGCAACACGATTCGTTGCTTCTACAGATTCTTCCTCGAGCTGAAACTTGCTACACAAATCTGTAAAGTGTAGATTTCTTCTATTTCATCTCGTTGTTTGTTTTTAGTACTTGGTTTGAGTTTGGTGGTTCAAACCAAGATATAGCAAGTAGAGTTGTGATTGGATTGTAACTCATCGCCTGCTTGTGTTGATTGTATATGCCCCATAGAGTTAGAATCTAGAAGAGAACGGAGGCTCTGGTTGTATATGCCCCCTAGAGCTAGAATCTATAAGAGAGCAGAGACTCTAGTTGTATTTGCAGAATACATAGTGGAACCTAAGTCACAAGGGTGTGTGAGCTTGGAAGAGTGGAGTAGGGAAATGTTTCCCAAACCACTATAAATTTTGTCTACTGTTTTTCATTCTCGCTTTCATTATCATCTTATTGCTTCCTATTTGTTTCATTAAAGGGGTTTAAACTAAATCAGAGTAAAATCTCTAATTAAAGTTTTAAATTTTTTAAATACCCAATTCACCCCTCCCCTCTTGAGTAATTTCCATAAACTCAGGACCAACAAGTGGTATTAGAGTTGGTCTTTGAGTTTTACCAAAGAGATCTTTTTTATATGGCATCCTAATCCACTTCCGTTCCCACATTTGCTAAAGGTCAATCCTTTACTAGGCCAACATTGTTTGATGGGAACAATTTTGGATATTGGAAGCTACGTATGAAACAACTCATCATAACTATAGATATGGACTCTTGGATTGCAATTCAAGACGGTATGACTTTGCCTATTGATGAAAAAGCTTCCAAATGGACCGATGAAGAAGTAAAAATTGTAAAGAGCAACGCCAAAGCTATGAATTTATTATTTTGTGCTCTTATGGCTTCCGAATATGATAGAGTATCATCTTATTTAACTGCCAAAGAGATATGAGATACACTAGCATCTATCTATGAAGGAATTTCTCAAGTCCAAGAGACAAGGAGAAATATTTTAATCGAAGAATTGGAAAATTTAGGATGTTAGAAACTGCAAATATTTCTGAAATATTTGCTAGATTTTTTAAGATTATTAAAGCCTTGAAAGGGCTAGAAAAAATAATTTCTAAATCTGAGCAGGTCATGAAGATTCTGAGGGCACTACCCGAATCATGGACTCCAAAAATCACAGCAATAGAAGAAGCCAAGGATCTAAACACGTTGAAATTGGAAGATCTTATTAACTCCCTAATGTCACATGAGCTGATCAAGAAAAGAAACGAAGATCACCACAAAGGCAAAAGAGCCCTTGCCTTGAGAGCTACACAAGACTCGGACGACATCACCTCATCATCTCAAAATGACGATGAAATTGCCTTACTTACAAAACGATTCAGAAAATTTGTAAGGAAAGGTAGAAATTTCAGAAACTTTAGAAATTCTAAAGAGAAAAAGAAAGAAACAACAAAATATTACCGATGTGGTGGTTCGGGGCACATGCAAACCCAATGCCCAACGCCCAAAGAAAATAAAGCAAAGGAGCAAAGAAAAGATCGAGGCGACAACAAAAAATTTCAAAGAAACAAAGGAAGAGGCATGTATGTGAATGAAGAAAAATCTATAACAAGTATCTCTTCAAGTGAAGAATGTGAAGCAGATTGTGCAAAAATTTGTTACATAGAAAATTCCGACATATGCTTTGCAGCCACGGAAATCTTGGAGGATCAAGCTACTTCAACGAACTGCACAAGTAGTCAAGAGGTAACCTCCAAACAAAAATCTTTTTCAATTTTTTCTACAAATGAATGTCTCAAATGTGCTAAATTAGAAGAACTTCAACAAACCTATGATTCATTATATGAGAAAATAAAGAAATTAGGAAACAAGTTTATAATAAAGAAAAGATAATATGATGCAGTAATAATTGTGAATGGTAAACTTGCTGAAAAATAGATAAATTAAAAAATAAAAAGAATACCTTGGAAGTTGAGTTAGAGAAACTCAAAAACAAAAATGAATAATTAAATGAATCACTTGCCAAGTTTTCTAATCTAGGAGAAAATGTGAAAATGTTTTTAAAAATGACAACCCAAACTTGCAAGAAAGGACTTGGGTATAATACATTTGAATAAAAGAAATCTAATGCTCTAAGAAACAACGCCAAACCTATTCATACTAAACCTAAGATAAACCAAGTAGTTTGGACCAAAAGACGAACCGAGGGACAAATTATCAAGTGGCTCCTTATTTCTAGACTTCTGGGAGCTTGTAATTTTTGCAATAAGTTAGGGCACAAGGTCTATCAATGTAAATTAAGAAAATTGCAAAATCTGAGTGCAAAATTGGTTTGAATGCCGAAAAGCATTGGATTTATGGCTTCAAAGGTAGACCAGCATAGACTTCAAAGGATAACTAACTCGACTTATTTTTTGCAGGTTTATCTTAAAACTAAGGCTAATAACATATGGTTTATGGATAGCGGTTGCTCAAGACATATGACAAGAGAAAAAAGACTATTTCACAAAATCAACCAATGCAATAAAGGAACAGTAGCTTTTGGAAATAATTAAAAAGGTAGAGTAAAAGGTAAAGGAAATATTTATGGTATTTCAAATGCATGTATTGAAAATGTTCTATTTGTGAAGAACTCAAACAAAACCTAATGAGTATTAGTCAATTATGTGACAAAGGATATAAAGTTGTATTTGAATCCTCTATATGTAATGTTATTGATGATGACGAACACATAATATTTAGTGACAAAAGACATGAAAATGTATATTTGGTTCGCCTTGATGAGCTAGAAGAAAAATGTCTAATAGCTATAGAAAATGATCCATGGATATGGCATACAAGGCTTGGACATATAAATATGTCAAATATTAAAACATTGTGGAAAAAGAATTTAGTACAAGGCTTACCGAAGCTCAAATATGATAAAGATAAGATTTGTAAAGCCTGTCAACTATCCAAATAGCCAAAAATACCATTTTTTACCAAACAGAAAATTTCAACAACTAGACCACTTGAGTTGTTACATATGGATCTTTATGGGTCATCAGACATTTTAACTCTTGGTGAGAAAAAGTATGTGCATGTAATTGTTGATGATTTCTCTAGATTTACTAGGATTATACTATTAGCTAGCAAAGATGAAGCATTTTCGATGTTTGTCTCGTTTTCAAATTTGGTGCAAAATGAAAAACAAAGTTTAATCATTTCCATTAGAAGTGACCATAGTTGTGAATTTGAAAATAGTCGATTCATAGAATTTTGCAATGAAAAAGGAATTCACCGTACATTTTCTACACCAAGAACTCCTCAAAAAAGTGGAGTTGTTGAAAGGAAAAACCAGACAATACAAGAAATGGCTAGAACCATGCTAAATGAGAGTAAATTGTCCAAAAGATTTTGAAGTGAAGCTGTAAGTACAGCATGTCATGTATTAAACCGAGTTACTATTAGAGCAATATTGAAAAAGACCCCATATGAACTTTGAAAAGGCAGAAAACCAAACATATCATATTTCTGGATGTACTTGTTATGTGTTAAATAATGGAAAAAATTTTCGAAAAATTAGATGCCAAAAGTGATGAAGCTATTTTTTTAGGTTATTCATCAAATAGCAAACCATGTAAGATTTTCAACAAAAGAAATCAAATAGTAGAAGAATCAATACATGTTGTTTTTGATGAATTTAACTAAACTCCTAGAAAGGAGGATGAACTAAGTGATGCAGATGATACAAAAGCAAAACAACAAGAACAACAAGAGGAAACCGAGCTCAAGCCAGAAAACTCTATGGAGGAAGAGGTAAGTGAAGGTAATAATTCCTACAAACCTCCAATTGATTTAAAATTCAAAAATGCCCATCCAATTGAGCAAGTCATTGGAAACATTTATGAATGAGTAAAAACTAGGAGATCAAAACAAAATATTTGTGGACAATATGCATTTGTGTAAAAAATTGAACTAACCACGATTGAACAAGCTCTTAATGATGAAAACTGGGTTATTGCAATGCAAGAAGAGCTAAATCAATTTGAAAGAAATAATGTATGACATTTAGTTCCTAGACCAAATGATTATACAATTATTGGTACCAAATGGGTATTTAGGAACAAATTGGACGAAAGCGGACTTGTAATTAGAAACAAAGCTAGGCTAGTAGCCAAAGGGTATTCCCAGAAAGAAGGGATTGATTTTGAAGAATCATATGCACCTGTGGCTAGATTAGAAGCCATACACATCTTACTAGCATTTGCTTCTTACATGAATTTCAAATTGTTTCAAATGGACGTGAAAAGCGCATTTTTGAATGGGTACTTGAATGAAAAAGTATATGTTGAACAACCCCCTAGATTTGAAGAAAAGGATCAATCAAAATATATTTATAAGCTAACTAAAGCATTATATGGACTAAAACAAGCCCCGAGAGCTTGGTATGAAAGGTTAAATAGATTTTTGATTGATTATAAATTTCAAAGAGAAAAAGTTGATACTACTTTATTCATCAAATATAAAAGTAAAAATATTTTAATTGTGCAAATCTATGTAGATGGTATAATATTTGGTGCTACTAATGAAACTCTCTGCCAAGAATTTTCTAAGATTATGCAGAGCGAATTTGAAATGAGCATGATAGGAGAATTAAATTTCTTCCTTGGACTACAAATCAAGCAACAAAGCGAAGGAATATTCATAAATCAGTCCAAGTATGTCATAGAAATGTTAAAGAAATTTGGAATGCAAACTAGCAAAGGAGCAAATATTCCAATGAGCTCAACAATCAAGATCGACATGGACGAAAATGGTAAATGTATCGATCAAAAGCTTTATAGAAGTATGATAGGATCATT
>JAXCLR010000001.1:22667472-22688458 GCA_035584095.1 Annona squamosa
CCACTATAAATCTTGTGTTCTGTTTTCTATTACTGCTTTATTTTAATTGCTCTCCATTAGCTTTCATAAGGGGATTATTTTTTGAAAGGGGTTAAGAAGTTTTGATCTACCAAAGATTTTTAAAGAACCCAATTCACCCCTCCCCTCTTGGGTTTAGCCATCAACTCGGGACCAACAAGTATCATGTGCCTCTTATGCGGCTTATGTAAGGGCTTACTGAGACTGTTGCTATCCAAATAGTCTTGAGCAAGATGTCCATCTGTAACCCATCAATGTGGCTTACATGCTCTCTTTCTCCTGATGCTTAAGCTCCAATTCCTATTGAGATTAGTCCAAGCTAGATCATAAGAAGTATAGTAGGATAAGACAAAACTAACGAGGAAGAACAAAATATTGATGGAAATTGAACATTGGGTGAATGTAGGAAAGATAAGGAAATTGTTTTCCACTTATGACATTAAACGATAAGTCCAAATTTAGTTCGAGGCTTAGACGAACTAGATTAAAAAGTTAAATTATTAAGAAATAATGTTGAATGAATGGACGCAAGTTTTGCAAGTAAAAGGGTGACTTATGAATACAACATCACACAAAAATCATGGGCCAATAAGGCTAAAATTTCATTATTCTGATTTTTAAATACAAGGAGTTAGAGACAAAAGATTAAATGATTTTTCTCACTATGGAATCTCCTTTAAAAGGGAAGTTCCCTCAACAAAATTAACTAAGTCAAACTCCATTTATTGAGAGATATTATTTTGCTTTTATACATCACCTAACATTAGATAACACATGTCTAGTGTTGAGATTCATAATCATCTCCATTAGGTCTTTTACAATGTAATGTATCCTTACTTGATTAGCTGAACATAGAGTGAGACCTATTATGGACAGGTCATGATAATTGCATCGACTTCACCTCCCTTAGCAGTTAAATTTTTCATTTTATTGAGGGGGATGCTCTACTCAAGGGTCACGATATTATAATAATGTCATGATGTTAATTCAATTCTACTATAATGCATAAGAGTTTCACTCGCACATTTACATTTCGCAAAGATGGCTAAGTTTTAGTAAGATAGCTTAGGTCTTTTGAAGGAGAGTCACACATCCCTTTGATGATGTAATGGTATCATCTACTCTTTGGGTACATCCCTCAAAGGTGGCCGAGTATTAGTAAGGTTGCTAGGTCTTTTAAAGGAGAGTTATACATCCCTTTGATGATACCATGGTATTAGCTACTCTTTGGGCCGAGGGATTGACTTTTTACTAACCCTAATCACAACCATTTTATCAATCTTATCTTCTTTCTTTTTTAATCATTTTTTATTACATTACATCATTCTCTCACTTTTCAATTTTCAAAACTTCCCTCCATTTTTAAATGCTTATTACTAGCCAATACATCAGTAGCGTCCTACATGTGAGTCGTGACAATGTGGTTGTTTTTATATTTACATATGGGGATAAGCTTATGAGATAATGATCATGCATCTAAATAACAATCGTATTTATTTTCTTTTTACTTTTCATTTGCCCGAGCATACTTAACTACCAAATTTTAGCATATTTGAATTCTTGTATATATTGTACAAATTTTTAAAATAAAAATTTTGACTATCTCACACTTTTCATCACATGAAAAATGGTAAAAATGTCTATTTTTCAAAATTTATAAAAATAAAAAAATCTAAAAATAGTAAATTTTGGTATATAAGTTTTTTTATAGGGATATATAAGTTAATTACGCTTAGGCTCATATAAAAATAAAAATAAAATAGAAAAGATATACCAGATAAAATACACAAGATTATTAGTTAGCTACGTAACAACACATTCGGTTGATCATTATCGAAGCTTGTGCTAGCCGCACATACATTATTATTGTATATATGCATGCCTGATGCTTTAAAGCTTTTTGCATGTACGTGAGGCAATCCCATCTTCTATAACCATCTAACCTTTGTTCTTGCGTGTGGAAGACATGGGAATTCTTCCAGATGTATCCAAGGTACTATGAAGTGTGATCATTGCAAAATTTGTGTGCGGAGAATATTTTAATTAAAATTTATATGATACAAATTAAAAATTTTAAAATAAAATTACAATAAACCTAAATAATGATATTTTAATGCATGTTTTTCTTTATTAGAATAATAATATTAAAATTTGAACTTAAGTAGATCACCCAAAGTTATTATATTAATTCTGGGCATAAATTGCCTTTAATGCTGGGAAAATCTTCATGTTAGAAATAATGGCCTCTGCCTCCTTGAAGTTGCCGATCTGCTTGTTCCTTCTCATCTTTGTTGTCCACCATTGCAGCAATAAACTAGAGGAATAATACCAAAATTTACAATGAAGCTAAATTTTGTTCCAAATGATGCACCAATGGCAACGATTTTCAAATTCGTTCTTAGTGTTCAATATGCACTTTGTTTCTGCAACGAAGATAAGTTTCATTTCTAACTTTGATGCTCTAAACTATTCCTAGTTAGCAACGAAAAATGCTATTGCAAATGAATTAATAGTAATACTCAATTTTAATATTTTAATTAAGGAAAATAATCCAATAATGTCGACCTTACTGTAAATTTAATTAAATTCAAGCATATGTCCATCTTAGATATGGGAATTGAAAAGCTAAACATCTAGATACGTATCATTGTTTAAAATGGGGAGGTGTAGATACACTTGCTCGTAGTATTTGTGTTATTATTATTATTTATATGAGTTTACATAAATAAATAAATTTGAAAATTATCATCTTGTTATCATCATAATCATCATAAGTTGTATGGATTCCGCTATGCCGTTCTTGATGATTCATAATTAAGTTTTCAATCATAACTGAGTAAATTATAAAAATTATTGAAAATAAAATAAATATATAATAAATATAAATAAATAAATAAATACCAAATTAGATAAATAAATTTATATAAATAAATGATGTTAAAGACAAATTATATGAAAATAAATGAATAAATAAAATTATAAATAAGCAATTGATAAATAAATAAATTTTAAAAATAAACAGATTTAAGCATATCCACCTATTAAATTTACAAGAATAACTAGTGCATATATTGTATCGTTAGCCAAGACAAAAATATATATTTTACTTTTAAAATTTTTAAAAAATTATTAATATTATTTAATTTATAAATTAAATTTATCATTTTAAAAAAATTATATAAAAAATTTACAAAAAAAAAAAGTAGGTTTTTTTGTCCAAACTAATAAATGGATTTTAGCCCTATTGGATTATTACTAATTTTTATTTCTCTATTTAAATAAGGATACTTATCTAAATACATAGTTTTACAATCTACCTATCTAAGAACGGCCTTACTTAAAACTTCTTTAAACTTACAATAAGATCGGCCTTATAGATTATTTGCTTTTAATTAATCTATAAAGATAATATAATATAAATAATGAATAAATATTTTTAGTTGATTAATATAAATAATAAAGTATAGATGTATCTTTATATAATACATGATATAATTAGATATTTGTTGAGCTGATTGATATAAATGAAAAATAAAGTATTCCATGTATATATAAAAGGATATTTATTAAGCATATTATCTTATATTAACTAAAGCAGGATGGAAGAAATGGTGAAGTGCGTCAAAAAATTTATATGACCATTAAGTTTCAATCAAACTACAAGGAAACTTTTATAAGACTGCGATTAGACTTGTTATACTTTATGGGGCAGAATGTTGGGCAGCTAAAAAACAACATATACAAAAAATGAGCATAATAGAAATGAAAATGTTAGGGTGGATGAGTGGTAAAATAAGAAAAAATAAAATTAGGAATGAAATAATTCGAGAAAAGTTAAAAGTAAGACTAATTTATAATAAAATAAGAGAAAATAGATTAAAATAATTTGGTCATATTAAATGAAGGCCTGAAATAGCACCAGTTAGAAGAACAAAGTCTATTCAAGTAGAAGATGGTAGCAGAATGAGAAGAAGATCCAAAAAATTATGAATAGAAGTAATTAAACAAGATTTAAAAATATTATAAATTATAGAAAATTTAGTCTTAAATCACCAAGAATGGTGCAACAAAATTCATGCAGCTGATCTCACCTAGGTGAAAAATGGCTTATGATGATGATGATGATCTTATATTAACTAATTAAATAATTATTTTTAAGCTATATACATATGATAGCTAGGCAAATGTGTGGACTAATAGGTGCAAAATCTGAAGGAATGCAAATCTTTCCATCCACCCAAGATTCTTGCCTCAATCCAAATCTCATTGAATCTAGGGAAAAGGGCCATCTCCTCCTGCATGTCTCACATATCTCTTACTCTCACTATGAAATCCATCCTTGCTAGAATCTTCCCTTTTGCATTGATCTTCGTCCTCAATCCTACTTGCTGGAGATGATCCCTCTACAACTCAACTCCCATTGCTGATCTATTCTAAAACCTCTGCCAGGAATTGCTGACTTCTCCATCTCTCCATCATTTGTCTGTATTGTCCCTCTCGCCCTCTTCAATTTCATCTTTCTGCCAAGCCCACTGCCCATTCCATCAACCTATTCCTGCCTTTACCCCCGTTGCTCTTCCTTGATATCAGTTGTTTTTTTGGTGAAGGTAATTCCTTTCCTACTTACTGAATTTACCTAGACTCACTCTATTTTCATTATAGTTTTAGATGATAGGCATGTGAGTGGAGACCAACATGGGGTTGGCGCACTAGATTAGGTTAGGTCCTAATGAATCTAAATTTATAATTATTTATTTTGAGTTTTAAGAGTGATGTAGGAAGTACATGCTGTATATTTTATATGAATTTGAATATATCTTACTTTAGATTTGATAAGACATCTAGTTTTTAGCGACATATGATATGTTTTATTATATCATGATTTATATTATTGCACTTATATGTTTTCTCTATTATCATCAATCTAGTGACTATTGACTTAGTTATTGGAGCATGACATAATGGTATCAGAGTAAATAATGAATAAGAAATACAGTGTATAATATAGTGATAGAGATAGTTAATTACACTTAGACTAGTGGGGTGTGCTAGTCCAAAATGATGAGTTAGAGAACCTTGATGTTTTCTTTACTATGACTAAGGTAGATGTAAAATTTTTGAGCATGGTAATTTAGGAGGAGAATTTGCTAAGTTGGTGATGGTAGCAAGGTTGATGAGGCAGTGGTCTCTATTTGAAGAATGATTATTATATTTATGTTCATACAATAAAACTCAGTGCTAGATTGATGATTTAAGTTTATGGATATTAATTAGCAAGCTATAAATTACTTGGGGATTTTAATCCTTGGTTTAATTGATAAAGCAAATGATTGGTTTAATTCGGGTGTTATTGAATTATAACATGAATTATCTTCTGGATTGTTACAAATAGTACAAAATTTTGTCTAGTTTATTTTTTTTTATCATCAAGCTAAATTGCTATTTGGTTGATTTGAAAAACAATAAGAAGAATATTTTATTATGGAGAAAAATTTTGTGCAATTAGTTACCATTTTAATTAAAGTTAGCTATAATATTTGCTTTGAAATTTTGATATGTGTATATATTTTTTTGAGATTTTTAAAAATAGGGATATTTTAAATACATATATACACATAGATGTTTAAAAATATCAAAAAATTATATACACATATCTAAAAATGGAAAAAATTAGTTTATATATTAAAACACTTAGATAAACAAGTATATGAAGAAAAAAGTAAAAAAGTAATTATAAATGAATTTTTTAAGGTGGGATAAATAGGACATTTACTTAACCCAAGCTAACAAAATCATTCCTCATTTATAAATAATTTTCAACTTTGCCATGGAATTAAGATTTTTGAATTATTTTGAAATTGCATTGGACACTCATGAAAGAATAGGTCCTTAATGTTGTTAAATACTAATTCAATAAAAATTAAGTTGAGAATTATTGGTATTTCATTAGTATTTAAGTAGAAAATATTCACATAATATTCTAGCTGAGTTTAAATCTCAAGGATGAAATTTTTGTAAGGTGGGTAGATTATGGAATCCTAAGTTTGATAGTTGTTTTTACCCTCTATATCAAAGAGAGAGATGGAAAATCTAGAAGATAAATTAATTGGTAAAAATTTAAGAGATTTTGCAATAAAAAAATCTTAATATGGTTGATGAATTGAAAAGAGAAGGAGGTGATGTGTCAACTAATGAAAGTTTATTTTAAAAGAGATTAATTTACAAATTTTAAAAAGAGTGGAGATTGAGAGACAAGTTTGCAATATGAAAAAGAAATGAAAGGTTATTTCGAGGTAAAAGATAATAATTTGAGGTTCAAATACTAAGGAATTTAAGTTTTGTAAGAGCTTACAATTTAACTAAATGGGAAAGAGTAATTTGTATAAAGTGCGTAAACTATATAGGAAAGATGTAAATATTAAACACAATGTTTCTTTTATACTTACTAAAAGAGAGGAGATATTTGGATAAGAAGTTGTGCAAATGATATCGATTCGAAGATTAAATTATATGAATTATGAGTTTTTAATATAAATTTGCAATTTTGCTTATGAAATGAGGGAGGACATAATAATTTATAAAATAATAATAATAAAATAAAATTAATGAGCATTAATGGGGAGTGTTGGTAGGTAGGTAGGCATTGCCAAGTAACAATGTGCTCTTTAATAGAATGTGGAAACAGAGAGAGAATACACAGAGTGTGGAGGCTATTGAGTCGAGATTTAGAAGAAAACTTGAGAGATTTTCATATCTATCTCTGTAAATCCTTTCATTGGTATGCTAATTGGGTAAGTGGAAATTTCCATGATTTATTGTTAAAGATTTAATAAGAATTTTAAGCTTTTGTAAATTTATCCACTTATCCCATACTTTATAGATTCATTAAATAAGAAATATTAGTACAATCTATATTAAATAAAGAATCCAAATATGCCATAAAGAAAAATTAAAGTTTGTTCGGGTAGTTTTTACAATGATCGAAGGTTATAAAAAGGAAAAAACAATGAGCAAAGGGGGGAGAAAGAATAAAACTATTCATTTTTATCTTCTTTAAGGAAATTTTAGAGAGAACCCCTATGACTTTATGATTTTGCAAAAAAGTACCTATTTTGAAAAAGTTGTAGAAAAATGACAAATCTTGCTAGAAATTTTACAAAAGAAATTTCTTGAAGGGTTATTATGGAATGCCTTCCTGATTTGTTGAGGAATTTCATAAGATTCTTTTTTTAATTTGTTGAAATCTCCAAAGAATAAAATATTTTGCAAAAATGCCTATACTAGCTAGAAACTTAGAGAGTATTTGGAAAATATTTTATATAAAAATTCCTAGTTTGAGCACTAAAGACATGCTAGTAGTAGCTGACACCGGCAACACATGGAGGCCCATGAATCGTCCAAACTAGTTTTGACGTAGATTTTGATAATGATGTATGATTTTGGTGATTTAATTGTTGATTTCTATAGTTTTAGACATTCTAAATCCATTAGCTTAATTAGATCAACTATAAGAAGTTATTAAGAGATACTGATGAAAGAATTTGTAGTAGCTAAGATATCACTTGGTTATCACTCATTAAGATGATAATACAGATTTTTAAGAATTAAATTTAATATTTAATACTTTTTCAATTGAAATAAACTTTCAACGTTGATATAAGTAAAGTTGTATTGAATTCAAGGGACCGTCTTTGTTAACTAGTAAGCACTATACATTAGCATCATTTAATAAGCTAAATGTGGTCGAACGAAAGAAAGTGTAATTAGTGTCATTGGTGAATAATGATATTATTTAAGGATGAATATTTGAACTTAAATGGTTAGTGTTGGTTAATGTGATGATAGTGATGTGATTATGATTATTATCTTCAAATCCACTTGAAGACTTTATATAATTATTTTATGAATCATGAACAAAGTAAAATGCTATTAAATTTTGTAAATTCCACATAACTTGACTCATGGAATTTATTATTAAGGGAAATTGATATTGAATGGTAAATATAAGTATTAGAATAGATGGTTCATTTTGAATAAATATTATTATTTTAGTGAGTGAGTGAAGTAAAAATATATCGGATATTTGTGGATTAGAGTAAAGTACGAGGTAAGTAGGACTTTGCTTTGAATGGATTTAATGATTTTGTGTATTTTTCAGGCATGTAAGTTTTAGTTGCTGATGGTTTGTATTTTTTTTGAAATGATTAAATTGAATCAAACAGATTTACTATGATCTCAAATTTAACACTAAATTTATGAATTGAACAAGCTAGCATTATATTTTTTTACATATGCATGCATGCATTGAATGTTAGTATTATCATGAGCTATGGCTAAAAATTTTGAGTGAGAAGTATTATTTGAGATCATTGATGATGATTGGTAACATACCACCTACTAGGGACTGGGGTATATTTAGCCATGGATGGCTGTGAGCCATGACAAACTATCTAGCCACTATGATATTGTGATACTGTAATTAGAGTCATGGTTGTGTCAGGCTATTTACTTGTGATATCGTATTTAGAGCTATAAATGTATCCGACTATTTATTATATTTGGAGTTGTGGATATGATCGACTCTTTATTATTGATATTAATTATGAGTTTAGTATGTAGAAATTGGTGCTTAGGCACGACTATTTGAGTTGAGCAATGGGGGTAAGTCCATGGATGTATGGATATCATGATAGGAAATCCGATACACCTTCTCATTATTTGACTTGGTAAGGCATTTCCCATATTTGATCATCCCGTGCTTAGCATTGGTGAAAGACGTTAAGCATATTCAACCTCCATATTGAAATTAACCAATATGGCGAATACATTATTAGAATGCTTGATCACGAGCATGAACATGGTACTAATTTCCATATGATTTATGATTTATTGAAAAAATATGCATATTGTTTAAACTGATTTTATTTGATTTATATTTTAGTTTTATGTATTCAATTTGCATGGACTCACTCTATTTTCATAATATTTTTAGATGAGAGGTAAACGGATAGAGACCAACATGTGGTGCACTAGATTGGGTAGAACTTGATGAATCGAGATTTATATTATTTATTTTGAGTTTTAAAAGTGATGTAGGGAGGACATGATGTGTATATATATTATATGAATTTGAGCATTTAGATATATCTTGGTTTAGATTTGATGAGGCATTTGTTTTATAGTGGCATATGATATATTTTATTATAATATGATTTATATTATTGCATTTATGTGTTCTTCCCACTATCATCGATCCTGTAGTATATGAATAACAACCGTTGACTTGGTTAGCATGGCATTATGAATGCAAACACAAGCTGCCCAATTTAATGTTGCTCTAAAGTATATATTTGTTTTTTTTTGCGGGATACTATAATTTGGAAAGCTAGATACAATTCATTAGATAAACAGTTGTGGCTTCTCCGTTGTCACCATGTTTGTACTCATTGCATTAATACGTGAGTGAATAACAAAATCCATAATAGTTTTCTACGTAAAAATCATATTTTTGTTTGCAATTATAAGTTTTTTCTTGTTTTTGTGATGTTTATTTCTAATTGTCATAGTTATAGATTTAAATGCCATGATGCTGCAAGTAGAGTGGGAAGATGTAGCTCCAAGAATATATGATTAGAGAGTTGCTCACAGATACAAATAGGAAGATCCGCATTCTTGCTTTGGCATTACCTCAAGTGCATTATTTACGTCACTACAACTTTCGATGAACCATCAATTTGAAATATTTGTTTATGTATACTTAGTTTTGTCTATTCTCTAAGGCTTTCAATCTCTTAACATTTATAGGGTTTTCAGTGATGAGCCATCCCTATGAGGCCTATTGTGGCACCCCCAAACCGAGGTATCACACAAAGCCTTATTCCGACATTATTATTAATTGGTAAATGTAAGTCAGGATTGTTGCCCTAATCACGTAGCAGTTTCTTAAATTATATCTCATCAAAAAAAAAATTTTTCATTTCATTCCTTTTTCCTTCATCATTTCATTTATTTACATTCCACTCATTCATTTTACAAGCAAAGATACACTTGTAATTCGTCACACATAGCATTTTCAAAATAATAATTGATTTCTCTTTTATTCTTATACCTATACATAATCTCACATGCTGGCATTTGTCATCAACTACATATATCATGCATAAACTTTACCTTGTTCCCTTACATCATTGGTTTTATCAACCTGATCATGCCATAATCATGTAAAATACTTTCATCATTAAATATTCAACATCATACTTGTATACATATATTCAATTATCAATTCACATAGAATTTAAAATTATCCATAAGTTCACAAACATTAACATACCTAAAGCATTCCAGTTATACCATTCAATATATTGTAGCTAATCATTTTAGCGCACATATCAATACCATCATACCTTTCCTCAAATGCTCAGGTTCTTTACTTTTTGAGCTTCCCTATACCTGTCTAAGGTTAGAAAAAATAAAAACGTGAGTGTGAACTCTATAAGCAAGTATTTCATCTTCAGGCAAGCATTTTCCTGTAAAATATTTTATAAATATCTTTTCATATAAACCTTTTATATGTCACATATGGGCTTTTCAAAGGCGATGCGTATCTGTATAAGCCCTTTTAGTTAATTCTCTTTGTTTTTAAATGAACATTTAGCTAATCATTTTAGTGCACACATGAGTACCATCTCATACCTTTCCTTGAATGCTCAGGTCCTTTACTTCTTGAGCTTCCCTATACCAATTTAAGGTTAGAGAAAACAAAACGTGAGTCAGAACTCAATAAACAAGCATTTCATCTTCAGGCAAGCATTTTTCTATAAAATATTTTCATAAATATCTTTTCATATAAACTTTTTATATGTTACATTTGGGCTTTTCAAAGGCGACACATATACATATAAACCTTTTAGTTAATTTCCTTTGTTCTTAAATGTACGTTTTTATGTCCCAAGATGTTTTTCACATAAACCCATTTTGTCAATAGATATTTTTATGCTCTAAAAACATTTTCCACATAAACTCTATTTGGCGATAGACATTTTTATGCCCTAAAATTCTTTCCACATAAATTCTTTTTGGAAATAAACATTTTTTATGTTCTAAAGCTCTTTTCACATAAACCCATTTTGGAAATGGATTTTTTTATGTCCTAAAACATTTTCCTTGTAAATCATTTTTCATTACCCCATTTTGGGGCTTGTTTAAAACAAACAAGGCATATGCATGTAATCCTTTTTCATGAATGCATTTGCATAAAAATCTTTTCATCTCAACCTTGAAATTTATACTTTTTGTGTAAAACACCCTGTTTTTAGTGTAAAATTTTTTTTATAAGCTCATGTACTCCATTGAGGGTAATCTTTTTGCATAGATAATTTCATATCTCAGTTTCTAGATATTTCAAAAACAAAACATACGCAAACGCATTTCTCCCCATCCAGTAGTGACACTTAGTAAATGATCCTTCTATCTTTTGGAAGAGAATCTATTATATAATAGCACGTTATCCAGACGACCGTTTCTTGAACCTACTCCAATCTCAGGGAGTGCGTTGTTGGTCTCCTGCCTTTCCTTAGCGACTTGGTCATATGTAAAGTGGACCCCGGTCCAGCTGCGATCATCCCTCCAATTGACCTAGCCATTATTTTGGTGCACCATAAATCATCATATATATTTGTATGTTAGCATGATTTCATAAAATATCATAGACCTCAATCCGTGCCCTTTTTAGCAACTTGTAAAGTGGGCATGCACACGCTTTAAACATGTTTTCATAAACATCATTTGAATTCTATTTTTAGGATGACCACCCTCAAATAATTTTAGACAATTTAAGTAAAACATTTTGATAAGAATTTATAATGTTTGAGAAAACAATCTTTCTAAAAGTTTCTTGTAATAAATCTTAAAATCACCATAATAATGGATATCGAAGCATTTCCATGTTCATAAAAAGAAATCTCTTCTCACAAATATTTTCTTTATTTCCATTCTGGGACTTTTCGTACACAAAGGATATGCAATTGTATCATCTTCCTTTATCCACCATAGTATCATATACTAGTCAGCATATCATCCTTGTCATTCTTATGTAAAGAAGAGCTTGCATAAACCTTTGAGCACTATTTTAGCACATTGGAATCAAATCATCTTGTGAAATTACTTTATTGGGTTGGCCATCTTAATCCCTTCTTGGAACATCCGTATAAATATTTTCAAGATATTTTTAAAGTATTTTCACATTTAAAGGAAATCAAAACTTTTCTAATAAACTATTTCAACCAAATGGACCATTTTCAATTCATCGTTTATTTTAAGTGTCGTGTCAAAGAGTAACAATTTCTTTCTATAAATCAAACTCCTTTTTCTTTTCTTTCATAAACGCACTTGCTTTTCACAAAATCCTGTAGAAGTAAAATTCAAAAACTTGTTTGCAAGTATTCCTTTGTGGAAAGGTCAAAATCCTCTTTTTCTTCTTCATAAAACCCTTTAAAAATAGCATCTTAAAGAATGTGCTTACTTGTAAGCAATTCTTAAAACCATCTATGTAAAGCATTTTCAATCATTGCAACGTTTGAGATAAAATAAATATTTAAAAAGGTATTGCTTGCTTGCCATGAAGCAATCTTGAAGCATTTCATTAAAGCCATAATTTCAAGACTTATGCTTGCACACTTGTAAGAATTTCTTTAAAGCATCAAAATTAAACACTTTCAAGCATTTTAATACTTTGAAATGAAATTAATATTTTCAAAAATTTGCTTGCTTACCTGTGATAACTTCAATCCCTTTCTTCCACCTTCTCCTTGCTTTTGCCTAAATAAATGAAATGACATTTCATTTATATACATAAAATTTCAAATTCTTGCATCCCTTAGGGTTTTCCAATTTTCATGAATTACATCAACTTACTTAACCCACTTTTCTTTCAAGTTAGGTGTCAACTTTTCAAATTTACACATCGGCGTGTCTTATGGTTCAATTATGACCATTACTTTCCTTTTGATACCCTTATTTAGGGTAAGCTTTCAAGATCATATATAATCTTTAGTTTAACTCAAATTAATGAAGTTTAACACCTCCCATTTCTCATTTAACATCCTTACTTTGCATTTTCACATTGGTGCTCATTCAAGGCATCTATTTATGAGTTAGGCTACTAATTTTAATATCAAAATTTTGAGATTTTATAATTTTCTCAAAATAGCCCTATCTTTTCTTATTTTGTCATATTTTTCTTTTATTTCTGTACTTTAATTAATTATACATGTTCATTCCCCTTCCTTGTCATCTATACCCTTCATGTGCACCTTCTAAACACACATTCATTATGTGTTAAGCAGATGCATATGAAAAGAATTTTTTCCTTCAATTATAGCTTAGCTTAGACACTTATTTGCATATTAATTAGGCTATAATCATGAAATTCAAACCCATCAATTAAATTACTCAAAACAACAACTTTTCTTCATGAGTTTCCACCTTGTACAGGATCATCAAGACCATACAAAATAGATTTTTGTAATTTTGTTTCCATCATTTGAACGTCCCTTAATGCTCCATAATTAGGGTATTTTACCCTATTAATTTGTCATATATCTTGTTGTTTAGGTCATGCCTCATTTTCAACCTAATTGAATGGAAATTTCACCTAGTTGTTAAACAAAAGTTTCACCAAACTAAGATTCATCAAACAAGCTGGGTATAACATAAATTAAATATGAAAATAATTCACATAATCCATACATGATAAATGGTTAAAACGGCAACATATAACTGAAATTAATTTAAATTTCGGCATGGTGCACTTGTTGAAAACAACTCTAAACTCATACATAGCCTTCTTGAATGCTTGAATTGAATTCTTTGGTTCAATTATCATTTAGCATAAATCATCAATAAATATTCATAACGATTCAAATTTATGAATCATCACTTGCGCTAGAAAACTTGGCAATTAACAAACCAAAAATTGGTTTTAAGCACCTACTTGTGATGTGTAGTTTGTTTCCTCTTGCTCAACTTGGTGTCTCCCTTTTCTTCTCTTCTTTTCCTCTTCTTTTCTTCTTCTTTTCTTTCTCTCCTTAGACGTCCACCTTGCCAAAAAAAATTTTCTAGCTTGTGCTATTGCTCCAAAAAAATCCGAAGCAACCCCCATTTGCCTTTTTATAAGGGCTGAATTCAACCATATCATGCCACCTCATATTTAGGTTTTAAATAAATAAATTATTTACTAACTTGCTACCCAAGTATACATGTTGGAACATCCCTTTCTCAGCCTCATTTTCACGTTGGTTGATTTCTTGTATTTTTTATTAATTAAAAATTTGCCCAAATCACTTAGCCTTGCTACACATTAAGTGGAGGTTGCAAAAGTCAGATTTGGCACTTTTTGCTCAACTTTAATTTCTCTCAATAAATTATTATTTGACACATCCCATTTACTTTTCAAAAGTCAACTTTTTATTTATTTAGTTGACCTTAATCTTGCTCAACTAATCTTACATTGGCATGTGCTAATTATCACTTTTGTTTTATTAATTACATGTCACTTTTCATAAGCAAAAGTCTATAGTTTTTAACCATGAGTGGTTTAGCATAATCTCATATACTTTAGCTTAATCAAATTCATCCATATAATAGAACACCTTGTTTTAAGCGTTCATAAAAAATTTCATCCCAAAACGACCTTTCTAATACAAGTTATAAGCATTTAAAAATATCTCATGAAAATTGATGAAATTAAATCATTATCACCATAATTCAATCATGATTAACATAATCCATACCATTCATAAGGTAGAGCATATCAACATGTGCTTACATTTCAAATTTCATGTTAATCCGCCTTATGTGCTTTAAGTTATGAATTTTCAAACAATAACCTAATTTATCCCATCATTATTATCAATTTAATCATAATTAGTAGAATAATTAACCATGCCACATCATCATTTGCATACCTCATTTTATCTTTTTATGCACATTAAACCACATTGGCCAAAGGTGATTAACTTAACCTCCTCATTTAGTCATTTGCTCTAATCTCAATCATCCAATTCAAAGCACATATTAATAACTTTTAAATACCTAACTTACATTTATTGTTCTCAAATGTTCTAGGTATCACACCTATTTTTCCAATTGAATGGAGCAACAAGTCATAAACCTCATTGTGCATAATCACATTAATGGGAACTCCATCTCACTAATTTTTTATGACACCTTTAAACATAGTAGTCAAATATTATCAATATGATAATTGCTTAACAAAAATACGTATATTTTTCATTTCCTTACATTTGTGTGTTTTGCCCCCTTTTGATATTGGAGTATGTTTTGTTAAGTCTTCTTTAATAATTTGAACATATAAATTCTAATCTATTTTATCATATGCTCAATGTTGGTATCAAGGAATGCAAAAAGTCATAAGAAAAAAATGGATCTGCATGTAGGGTATTGATATATTATAGGCATGACATGCATTAGTTATTAGGTATGAGTTAAAACTCCATTTCTTTTCGTTGACTTTTATTCTCCATATTATTGATTTATTTTCATGTATTATTATTATGTTTATATACATGTCTTAATTTTATTTTCTATTTTTTTTCATTGCAAATATATAGGTGAATTGTACCATATTGAAAGTTCATGATTCAATATAGACGTTATCCAATATTTTAATGAACAAGTGCTTAGAGCAAAGACATTCTAATAGGATAGTCCTTTCATGTGGAATCATAAAAGAAAATGTAAACATTGGAATGTTTTCAAGCTTTCAAGTCTTAAAGGATTATTCGTATTTGTTTTGTACTATAAAATTCATCATTTATGTATACATGGTTATTTTAAAGCTTTATCATTAGATATTTTTTTTGTAGATACAAATTTTTTTAATGTGTGCATTTCATATGATTTAGGTGATTGTGAATAACTCTTATTAAAGTTGAGCAATAGCAACAAATTACTTACATCGTTATTGTGTGGGGCAATGAAATTCTATTTAGTTGTCATAGTGTACTGGCAATGAAGTAATTTTGTTGCTAATATCGCTATAAACATTAATAATTTTCATATTTGCAATGACATTTATATTTTTTTTTGCCAAGATAAAAGTTGTCATAAATGATCTTTTGAAAGGGAAAGAATAACTTATTGCAACCAATATTTTCATCGTTAATATCTACATAATTATTGTTGTTAAGTTTTCAATGACGAATAGCTTGTGGCAATGGATATATTTTTGTCGTTGAAAGCTCATTCTTAGCAATGATTTAAGTTTTTGTTGCCAAATTCGTTTCTCCACAAACTTGTAACAACAACTATGCAACAATTTTTTTGTTACAAACGCACAATAATAAGTTTTTAAAAATCAAAATACAATTGCAATCCATCATCTTGCTATTCAGTTGTGGTGATAGTATGGAAATTGACCATTCTCATCTTTTTTTTGTGGATATAGTTCCTCTCCATAATAGGCGACTAAGAATGGTTGATTCTTCAACAATGTTATCTAGCTCAAAGATGTCTAGCATAAAGGGAGAAATCCACTGTTGATGACATTGTGATGAAGAGAAGAGGAAACAATTTTGGGCAACTAGTTCCTTACACAACATCCTGCATTGGTAAGTTGGGAATTTTAAAAATATTATAGTATAAAAATTTTGTATCTTATAAGATATCTTATGATGGCTAATAATATAAGTAGAATTATGAGCAAAATACATATTTATAAGAGGAACTTTTGAAAGTTTGTAATTATAAATGGAATTAAGGAAAAAATTAATGAGTATACATGGAATTCACCCTAAAAATAGTATAGCTAGTTAAGATATCAAAGTATATAAGAAGTGGACAAGAAAAAGTAATAAGTTTTTTAACTTCTTACAATGGAGGTAATATCATATATAGATAGTTATTTTAAAAATAAAATTATTTTGTAATGACAAGTTCATTAACATATGTTTCATTAACGAATTAGGTAATTTAAAAATATACTTCCGTAGTTTGATCATAGTTGTAAATATACCTATTTAATTTTAAAAATTGTAAATTACCCCTACACAGTTTGATCATAATTGTAAGTATACCCATGATGATGGTTGGTACCAAACTAAAGGCAACGGGCTGTTAAATCCTCTTTTCTTTTTCAAAATTTCCCTTAGTTATTTTCAATCAATCATACTTGCATGAGTACTAGCCTGGATGATTTTTGAACATAATAACTAAATAACTCATCTTCTCCAACTTGTGATTTGTAGCTACTAGATTATAGCCATTCCTCATCTCCAAGTAACATTATTTGTAAATCATCCAATCAGAATTGAGATAATACCATCCACTGTCTTTCTTTAGTTCAATGACAAAATGCATCAAATCTACAAATAATGAACATCAAGCCATCCCAGATTTCACCATTGATGATGGAAGTTCATGCCCAAGTTGATAGTCCTAATTTGGGTCTAATCTTGAGACTGGTCATTGTTGATGAGTGGTTATGCATAACAGTCATGCAAGACAATGATGTTGAATGCCAGAGGAGAAGAACTCAGCAGAAATTAAGTCTTTGCTTTAGTTGATGGGTTCGAATTCTAATTTATTTTTAGCCAATTTTTTCATCCAATTTCATAAGAAAAAATGATGTATTTTTTTGTTCAAATTGGAATTTGAAATTAGTGTCATCTATGTTGAATAAGTGATTTTTTAGATCATATCTTATTCTCTTCATATTTGTGCAAATCCTTCTTATATTCATGCTTTAATTTCCACATCCGAATTTGAATTTTAATCGTCATTATAGTTTTAAGGATTTGGGATTGATTCTATCATCCATGCCATTATTGTCATTTTCCATCTGATTTTTCATTCGAAAACCAAATTTCGAATGAGAGTTTTTTTCTTCAGTTTCCATTTTTTGCTCTTCAAACTTACCACTTACCATACGTCT
This sequence comes from Annona squamosa, assembly GCA_035584095.1. Taxonomy (NCBI): domain Eukaryota; kingdom Viridiplantae; phylum Streptophyta; class Magnoliopsida; order Magnoliales; family Annonaceae; genus Annona; species Annona squamosa. The sequence continues at coordinate 22,685,441 of JAXCLR010000001.1, forward strand.
TTGCCACCCATTTCAATTCCATCTAAGCAGAAAAACTCAACTACCTCATCTCCCTTAGACCTCTTCAACTCCAACAATAATACATAATTTCAATAAAGGGAATTTTTGCCAATATAAAAATGATTGTAGATCGGCTTGCCGCTCTGTGAAGAAAAAGGGTGTGCCTTAGGTACAACTGCAATTAGTGTCAAATTATATAAAGATTATTAGCAATTGCTTAAATTAAGAAGGATATAATCAATCATCATCAAACTATATGGACATATTTGCAAATTATCAAAGAAATATAATGAGATTCTAAGATAGATCAATGGGTGTGGACTACTGATTGGTGAAGGATGGATGATTAACCACAAACAGAAAATCAACAGTACTAATGTATTTGCTTTTCTTCATAGTCCAAATCCCCAAAAAAGCAACAACACATGAAAAAGTCGAGGAATGACAGTGTCCAACTAATTAACTGAGCATGGAATAGGGGGAAGAAGCGTTTATTGGCACACCCACCTCATTGATCAATCGGATTTTGTGCCTAAGAATTTTTGGATTTATCCATGCACCTGGTGTTAAGTACTTCATAGGCTACAGGCATCTTCCCATTGTTGAAAAAACCTAAAATCATTAATCACCTCAGGATCCTCCATGCTAAATCACTAAGTAATATAAATCATAAGCGGAAGCATACCTGAATCTATAGGAGCAATTGTTGTTCTTGAATTTTATAGTTTCTGGGTCTTCCAAGTTAATGCCCTAGAGTTTTCTAGAAAATGTGGCTCCTTTTTTTCAATGATAGGATGTTAGAAAAGAAAACCTAAAAAAATATGCATAACTTGGGGACCACAACTATATATATAGCATACCATCTTTTTAATTTTTAATTTAACCTATCATAAAAATAAAAATTAGAAAATAGACAATAGAGTATCTATGCATAGGAGACTCATACTCTTTTAGATGATGGGCCCATTAAATCTTATGAGATCACTTTATAATTTGAGCCTCAATTTATGATAACATATATATAATTATTATACATGTAAGTCTAAAAAATCCAACAATCTCCCACCTGGACTACATATAATTATATGTATAACCTTATGAGCTCAAAACCTTCTGCTATCATAATCAAAATTGACTTTGAAAAATCTCGTCCATTAGTTATGCCAACATAGGATCAAAGCAGCCTTTGTCACATTTATTGTAACTAGACCCATCCATGGTTACATATATCAAATATAACCAAACGACATATATCAAATATGGATGCATAGTATGAAAATTATATGTAATGTGATCTAACATGCCTATTTCCAACTGATCTAACTTATTTGGTGAGATCAAACCAAAACCAAAATACTAAAAATTTTATTCTGCAGAAAATATCCATAACCATAGTAAAGTGTCCAAACTAGAAAAGCAAATAAATACAAACTCCAACTTAACTAGCATATAATTAAATAATATAACACCCATATGAGCAGTATGCTCATAAGAGAACTTGAGGTGTTACCCTAAGTGAGTGGATCCGCTTTATTTTCTTGAATACTTTGCTTAACAACCAAGAACATTGCTAAACTCCTTGTGTTGGAATATTATACTACTAATTTATCGTCACAAAATAACTTAAGTGGTCTTTCATATTATTTATATTTTGCAACCCTATGACAAAACTCTGTTGTCATATTTCATAATTAGATGTCTTATAATATGTTATAACTCTATTGTTATAATTGAAAAGCTATGAGTGTTTGCTTAGCACATTTTTCCTGATATAACTTTTCCAACAAGCAGATAGATATAGCCTGAAGTAGATCTAAAACTGTATTTGCATCTAATAAAGTCAAAATCTGAATACCAAATGATCTTTAACTTGACTTTCTATATGTAAACATGTAGTGTTTTGTTCTCTAAAAGTGCTTTAAAAAACTGTTTGACTGCTTCTTAAAGATCCGTTCCTGAATTACTTAAATATTTGCGAAACATCCCAGCAATGTACGCAATATCCAAATGCATACAAGCCTAAGATTCAAAACCTGAGCATAAATCAAACTTCTCATTGCTAAAGCATAGGGAGTCTTTTGCATTTTCTTAGGTTTAAAATCATTCTTGGAAGGTATTTTCTAATTTACAATCTTGTATACCAAGTAGCTTAAGTATTTTCTTAATAAAGGTCTTTTATGATAATCCAAGAATACGTCAAGAGTAATCCTGATATATTTGAATTCTCAATACAAAAGATGTATTTTTAAGATTTTTTCGTTTTAAATTTCTTTGATAGAAATATCTTAATTTTATGCAAGAAACTTATATTGATGTCAAGAAACATTATGTCTATGTGTTACTCCCACTGAACCTATGATTACTCTCACTGAACTTATAGTATATGCAATCATCAAAAGTGAATAAAATAATAATTTGATAAAATTTGCAATACCATTAATAGAAATCTTGCTTGAGCTCGTAGATAGATTTTTTATTTTAAAAACTGAAAGTTTATTATGAATGTTATCCTTACATCTATTTACTATAACTCAAGGTTAAAACCCATTACTAAAGTCATTTATCTTGAAAGAAATTTTCAATAAAATCGGAGAGAAAGTTTCTTTGTAATTTATGTATTCCTTTTGAGTAAAGTTCATTACGACATGACAAGCCTTATAGCTTTCCACATTATGCCATCAATCTACTTTTGAGAGTTTTTACTTTGCATTGCTTAACAAAATCACCTTTCATCAATCCAATGTCATCCTGATGTATTGGAGAATCTGATGTAACTATCAAAAACCGCATTCTCCTTTCTCTAATAGATCTCTTCAATGACATCTATTCTTAAGGGTATTGAGCTTGATTATTAGGAATAACTTGTTTATCTTGATAAGAGAGATTTTCAATAATGTCATATAAGATTTTTTTTAAAACACATGGTGTGGCGCCCCGAACCAAGGTGCCTAGAAGCCTTACTCCAGGATCGTTTTGATTGGTAAACGTGACTCAGGATTGTTGCCCTGATCACACGGC
>JAXCLR010000001.1:22692667-22711913 GCA_035584095.1 Annona squamosa
TATATCTGAAATCGGACAACATGGTATTCATTCAGAAAGCACGAGCGAAAGGCTTTAATCAATAGCATATTCATATTGAAAAAATTCTTAAGTTCCATATAAATAAAAGCGAGAAAATATTTCTGAATGATTCAACGTGAAGATTTGTCTCTGATACCACTTGTTGAGGAAACCTTATTAATTAAAATCATTAATCACCTCAGTATCCCTCATGCAAAATCACTAAGAAATATAAATCATTAGTGGAAGTATGTCTGAATCTATAGGAGCAATTGTTCTTAAATATGGTGATTTCTGTGTCTTCCAAGTTAATACCGTAGGGTTTTCTGGAGAATGTGGCTTCTCTTTTCTAATGATGAGATGTTAGAAAAGAATTCCTAAAAAAAGGTACATAACCTGAGGACGACAACTGTATATATAGCGTACTCATCTTTCTAATTTCTAATTTACCCATCATAAAAATAAAAATTAGAAAATAGGCAATAGAGTATTTACACATTGGAGACCCATATTCTTTTAGATGATTTAGGCCTCTTAAATTTTATCAGATCACTTTATAATTTAGGTCTCAATTTATGGTAGCATATATATAATTATTATACATATAAGTCTAAAAAATCAAACACCCATCTCATCATCTTCCAATCCAATCTTACTCGTGGGGTGGAAGTGGAACTCACACGTGCCGAATTCCCGCGTGAGTACTCTGTGGCAGTGCTGGTGGAGCCTACACATGCGTGTCACGAGGTCGAAAGTGATTCGTCCCCACGAATGGTCGGTGGCGAGATTCACGAACTACGTACGTCAAAAGCGCGCCGTTCTTCAAAACACGCACGTGCAGCTGCAGCCGCAACTGCAACCGTGGTTGCCTGTCACTCATGTCTTCGCATCATGTCATCATCCACGTTCATTCATTCCTGGGAGGACGAGTGTCCGCGGTCTTATCAAGCAGTTAATTCTTGTGACCGAGGAAAGAGCGGACTTCGGTTTTATGCGCCTCACAAGCATGCAGTTTTTTTTGTTTTTTCTTTTGACAATTTCTTTATAAACTTGTTAGTCCAATTATATTTAATCTTTGGATAAATTTTTATCATTTTTAGAGTATTTTAGATGTTTATTTTTTATTTTTAAAAATCAGTGACATTTTGGATAGTTTTAAATTACTAAAATGCCACTGATTTTCAAAAAATAAAAAATAAATATCTAAAAATCTCTAAAAATATTAAAAATTAATACATACTTTAAATACACTTGGGCTAACAAGTTTATAAAAAAATAAAAATAATAAAAAAATAGACGTATGCGTCCAGGAGCATACAACCAAAGTCCAGAAATAGCGTGCTGTTCTTCGAAGCCACGTGAACCGAAGAAACAGCCAATTTGTTCAAATGTGGATACAATCTTGAAGAAAGTTGGATCTGATATGATGCATGTAAGATGCATTAATACATGTCCGAGCATTGGAAATCAGATGTAATGCAGTCGCAAAGGCGTGAAAATAAAGCAAGTAGAAGACTACGACTTAAGATTAAGATTGGTAACAAGTTTCAACGTGAAGATTCCAACACGAAATATATCAAAAATCTTAAAAATATTATTTAAGGCATTTACTCTCCATAATAATAATAATTACGAATTTATAAAGAAACCAAAACAAAATCCTGTACAAGTCATTCATACGCACATAAAATGCTAACCGCACATACTATACACAATTTTACTAAAATAGTAAAAACGTGTGATTTATTATAAATAGTGAATAAAATTGTATAAAACTTCAATAGCCCAAATTCATGTGAAAATGTTTGCTTTTGATAACGAAAAGTAGTTGTCATATTAACGAGTTCAAAAAATACTTTTTTGTTGGTATATTATAGCCTTTGTAACTCCTAACAGATTCAAAGTTATGACTAATGAAAGTTGTCGTGTTTCTTTATCACTTTTGAATTCTTTTGCAGTGAAATGCCTGTTTGAAAAAGTCCTGCGGTCACATCTACGTCAAGATGGCACATTAGTACATTTTGCATCAGAAAATATTGAGAATGATAATGTATGGTGAGGTTGGCCATCGGATTATATTTTCGAACAATTATGTAATGATGAATCGGATTCTATGAATAAATTATAAGTGTACTGTTTTTTCTTATTCTATTCCTTTCCATGAAATAAGTAGAACAACTTTTTAACGTGGTACTTTTTCATTATTATTATTAAAAAAACGACATAAGAGCCCACCTCGCAAGCGATTGGGTAATGTCCTGAAGAACCAAAATCCTATAAATTAATTAGCAACTGATTAGAAGTACTACCTACATAATTCATCTCCAATTCTTCTTGGATACCAAAAAACATCCACGGATAGTCTATTGAAGCTAACTAGCTAGTGCGGTAAAACAGGACTTATAATTTCGCTACAACATTTTGATTAATGGAATAATCCAGTCACAGGATCAGGGGCTTACATGCGGGCTGAAATTCTTGCATCCCATTGATATTTTGTGGGGAAGATGATGTATCGGCTTTGATTTTTCTATCGCGCTGGTCGCATTTAATACTGCAGAAACATCGCAACATGTTAGAAGAAAGACGTCTCTGTCGTGCCCTGGCGTGCATCTTGACTTACCCCCGTCAAACTCAACGTGGATTTGCGGCGTTTGAATTTTGCATGGACAGTCATTGATGCTGATAGCCGAATTTTCTGATTGGTAACACAATGAGGATAGGGAGGATAGAAACTCATTTTCTAATAAATTTAGTTATTTTATCTGCCTTAATTATTCCATTTTTATCACCTAAAATTATCCGCCTTTTTGGATGTGTTTGACAATGTTAAAAAAATGTCAGGCCGTAATTTTCCATTCTCCATAATTATTTAAAATTTAAATTTTTTTCTCATTTTCATGTACAACTATTCTACTTTTCAATTATTTTTACATAATTATCTATGCAACTAATTTATTTATTTTACTTTTTATTATTAACCCTATTATATCGCATCATTTTTTTTCAGTTTAACAACTTTTATATCAAAATTTTTTATTAAAAAATTTTATCACTTCCTGAACACACCATTTTTTTACCTGTATATTCTAATTATTTTTTATATAAATATTATATTTATTTTCATTTTATTTCTATCATATAGCTTAACTATCACAACTCTTCAAAATTTTTCCTCTTTCTCAGTTCTCCCTTATATTCCTAAGCACACTCTTAAAATAGTTCCTTAATAATCAAGGCTCAATTCATTAGAAGGCTTTCCATCGAGAGAAAAATGCAAACAAAAGCATTTCTATCATTTCATACTGTGAGTTCAATTCTTAAAAACTTGAGAGTAAGTTTTGTAAAATACATGCTAAATGCATCAAAATTCTAATCCATTCCATTGAATTGATAGATCTCCAGCGAGAACTATCATGGTATAATTTTTTTAGTAATATCATTTTAAAAATTTTTATAGAGGAAATGATAATATAATATAACATTTTAATGCAATTTTCAGTATAAAACTTTTTCGTTAATTTAATGTATATCATGTTAATTGAAGTGCATATAAACCAAGTATTCTCATATATAGCAATCTTTATATTTATTTTTCACTTTTTTACTTTTTATTTTTTGAATTTAAGGTGTATTTGAGAAGTTATAAAATTTTTGTATGAGAAGTTTTTGGTGTACAACATTTTTAAATTAATAGAAAATGATATGCTATAATAGGAGTAATGATGAGGAGTAAAGAAAATAAAATTAAAATAAACAGATTAATTATAAAAGTAATTACGTTGAAATAATTAAAAAGTAGTTCAGTTATACCGGAAGATATGAAAAAATATAGGGAATTATAATGTATGGTGAGGTTTGCCACGGGATTATATTTTCGAACAATTATGGGACCATGAATCGTATTCTATGAATAAATTGTAAGCGTACAATTTTTTCTTATTTTATCCCTTTAAATCAAATAAGTAGAATAACTTTTTAACGAGACACCTTTTCATTATGGTTATTAAAAAAAAAAAAAAAAACACGACTGAAGAGCCCACCTCGGAAGTGATTGGGCAATGTCCTGAAGAGCCAAAATCCTATAAATTAGCAACTTACTAGAGGTATTACCAACATAATTCATCTTCAATTCTTCATCGATATCAAAACCATCCAGGTCGTGTCCGTTGAAGCTAAAAAGCTAGTGTGGCAAAACAGGCCTCGATAATTTCCCCACAACATTTTAACGGACGGAATAATCCAGTCACAGGAGCAGGGGCTTACAGGCAGGCCTGAAATTCTTGCATCCCATTGGAATTTTGTGTATTGGTTTTGATTTTTCTATCACGCTGGCTTCATTTAATACTACAGATCATTACACGCATTAGAAGAAAAACTTCTCTGGCACCCAGGCATGTATCACGACTCCTTACCCCGTCGCACTTTGTTTTGTTTGAATAATACATTTGTACCAAATCCGGTGTCCCACCCATGACCCACCTGTCCATTTAATTGCAACTGTGCTGTCTAAGTCATTCCATTGAAGGCGCACATCTGACTAGTTTTGGCAATTGAAAATCGTAACCGTGAGTCATTAATTATTCCACCAACCTACATTCTATGATTTTGTCATTTTACAAATAAGCCACACTAATTCAAGTGAAATGGGAGAAGGATGTGGGTATATTATTTTAAGGAAAAATTTCATTTATATCCACGATGTTTGACTTTAATTCTTAATAACACAACATTATAAAAATTTCTCTTATACTCATAACATTTCATTCTTTGTAAGAATCAAAGCAACCATTAGCTATTTTGTTGAAAAGATGCCTTTGTCCCTTCAAACTTTTCCTAATTGAAACAATTTAGCCTTATTATGATATCGGAATCACTTGATGTCAAAAATTAATCATTTATCAATATTAATCGAGCTATATTATGGTTGAATCATTTCAATTAAAAAATATGAAGAGGAAAAATTATCTTTTTAATGAGGTAGTTAGCGGTTTGTTTTACTTTATAAGTATGATTGAAATTTATGGTGAAATGCAATATGTATAAATTTTTTTTGAAATATTATGGGTATAATGAGAATTATGGATAAGTGTTATAGGTATAAAAAGGGAATTTTTCCTTTTTTTAAAGAGGAAAATTCATTTTATACCTATAGCATTTGCCTCAATTCCTATATGTCTACAAAGTTTCATAAATTCATCTTATATCTATAACATTTTATCCTAAATTCCAATCATATCTACGATATCAAAATAACCATTAAGTACCACATTAAAAAGATGTTTTCGCTCCTTCAAATTTTTCCTAATCAAAACAATTTAGCCTTAGTATGAAATTTAAATTACTTAATGTCACAAATTAATAGTCTGCTAACATTCATTGAGTCATATTAGGTTTGAATCATATCAATCAAGAGATTATGGAGGCGAAAATTGTCTTTTTGATGGAGTAGTTTATGGGTTTTTTATTGCATGAGTATGATAGGAATTTAAGGTAAAATATTATGGGTATAAAAGAAAATTTCACAATATTGTTGTTATAATAAAATCATGGGAAAATATGATGGGTATAAAAGAATTTTTCTGCTATTTCAAATAAAAGTACATTATGTTGACTGATGCATTTGCACCGCTAGAGTACTAGTCTAGCGTACTCACTTTATAGCTACCATTTTTGGTTAAACTATTCTAGCCATTAATCGGAAGATCTAACCTAGCCAAAATGCAAAGCTCTCCATGTCCTCTAGTGTTTTACATTTTGCTGTTATTCTTTCCTGCCAGTCAAAGTCGTTACGCCTCCGCAAAAAAATCCCCAAGGCTATACAGTCTAAAAGAAACAAGATTGCCCACCATGCTCCAATATTGATCACTGTTTCCCAAAGTTGTAACCTTCACGCTATCAGCTATGTCCATCATAGATAGCAATCATCGCTATGTGAATCCATTACTAGATCCAATGGCCACTTACTAGGGGTACAACTTAGTCTGAGTACCCATGAGTTGACCCGCTGGGTATCCTAAATTGGGTAGGGTTGGTTGGTTCTAACATATATTCCCATGGTGTCAGTTTGGTTCTAGGTATAATATCTACTAGATTCAAATAGGGTCAGTTCCAAGGATCAGATACCTGGAAGCAACCCAAATTTCATATATTATATAATATTATATCGAGGAGTGATCTTGTTAGCCCTAACAAAGCAAATGTTCTACTTAGCCTACCTTGAAAAACTCATTTACAATAATTTTTTTTTAGTTTTTTCTTTGCACACGTGTTTATTTAAGTGTATTTAACATATAAACCAAGTTCTACCATTTTTAGATGTGCGTATATATATATTTTAGATTTTTAAAGATAGGGGTATTTAAATACATATATACATGTAAATGTTTAAAAATCTCCAAAAAATGGTAGGATTTGATTTATATGTTAAATGCACTTAGATAAACAAGTGTATAAAGAAAAAAAATAAAAAAATTATTGTAAATGGATTTTTTGAGGTAGGCTAAGTGAAACATTTGCTTAACTAGGGCTAATTGGATCATTCCTCTATTATATCTCATATATAATATATTAATTGTCCGCTTACTTACACTCGACTCAACGCCCCCCTCTCTCCATCTTGAATAACCCTAGCAAATGACTAGACATCCCTCTTTGTCTCTCTTTGGGCTGGGTGCTCTTATAAGCCATAGCCATTTGCTCCTCTGTAGATCTTCGATTCTCCTAGGCTCCCACAACCCTAGTATACACAACTAAAGTGCTTGTTGGCGTTGGCAATCTCTCTTAGCCCTTTCTCTTTCCCCTTTGAGAGCTCGCAATTAGTAGTCCTTCGATTGGCAGTTGCTACCTCAAAGTTATCTTTTCTTCCAATCTATTACAATAGGGGCTTCAAAATCCATCACTTCTCTAAATTTTCGCATTGAAGGGAGTTATAGCTCGGCCGTAGATTCCATTAATCTTGTAACTATGAATACAACTCGTATAAATTGCAAATTAAGACTCGAATTTTAATGATTGATAACTAGTTGAGAAGTTAAAGGGTGCTAATAAAATTTGGGTATGTGCATAAAGCTTAGAATTTTAAATCTTTAACATAAGCTATTGAAATCATATATTCAAGTAGACTCTTAGTACGACTTGGGTCAAGTTGCACCGACTTTAAGTGTATTTTGAAAAGATGTAAGTTTCAAAAGAGAGTTTTGTAGTCAAAATCATACTGTAAGTCGACTTTAGGTATGACTTGGTTGAAGTAGATGATGAAGTCGACTTCAACTACACTTAAAGACCATTAATTGCCTCAAAATTTCTCTAATTGCAAAATGACATTTGATGTCACACCCCTAGTCAACTTTAATGAGACTTGGGATACAACTTGGTCTCCAAAACCAAGCCAAGCAACAAATAAAATAGAGAGTAATTGAAATAGAATGATCTACACTTTACAAATTTGTGTAATACAATTCAAACTTAGTAGCAGACTCTTGAAGATGTGTAGAAGGTGAGAACATTACGCACTTTTAGCAGATTTGAGAGTCTAGCTTTGAAGAACACTTCATGCACTCTTAATTATTTGAAATTAAGAAGGTGAAAGTTCAATAAGTGCTCTTCGTAACTCCCCTTAACTTGTCTTAAATAGATGTAGGAAAAACTTAAATGTTAGAGGGTAGGAGGCGCGCATTAAATATGCCAAAGTTACAAATTTTCAACCATTATGACTCAAGTCGCGTCTTGAGTCGATTTTGGATGCGGCTTTTCCCAGTTGAAAAATAGAGTCGACTTGGCTTGCAATTTTGGTTCTCCAATTTCTTATAGAATATTTTTCTTCAAGTTCCATTCTAAAGTCAACTTGGTCTTGGGACTTGACCCAAGTGGAAGTTAAGTTAACATGGGTGTGCGACTTCACTATACATTGAAATGTAGGGACTTTAAATTTTCATTCTTTTATTTCTTTTTCTTCAAGTCTTGATCTTGGGTCAACTTGGTATGAGACTTGGCCCAGTCGTAAGTGAAGGAGACTTGGGTGTGTGACTTCACTCTGGATACTTAGTTAAGTCTCTATATTTCTCTCCTAAAGCTCTAAGTCTTATAGTTGGGTCAACTTGGTGTCTGACTTTATCCAAGTTGCAGGATGAAGTTGACTTCAGATGCAACTTTGGTGCTCTATATTGAGTCGGAGAAATTTTACTGTCTATGAGTTTCGAAGTTGCATACTTGAATCGACTTTAGTTGCAACTTCACCTTAGGTGCAGTCTAAGTTGACTTAGGGTCCGACTTCAGCTGTCAATTTTCAATTGAAAAATCTCTAACTCAAAAGTATCATTCTAAGTTGATCACTAGAATTGACTTTATTATTGACTTGACTCGAATCAATGCTGGGGTTGACTTGACTAAGCAACTTGGACTATTTTTGCTGGAATTTGGAAAATCTAACTTTAAACATCAAACCAAAAACATTAGTACCTTTGATATTTTCAAACGTAGTTTGTAATTCATCAAAACTTAGATATAGAAAGAAAGGAGCTCAATCATAGATGGTTAAAGTATTAGAAATGCTTGTCGAATATTTCAGAAATGCAACTCGATATAGAAGAGTTTATAGCCATTTCTATGAAAGGAAGATATTCCGACAAAAAATCATAGACTTTGAATTCCTTAGACAGTATGATTTTGGGATTGAAGAACTTTTAGATTACCAGTGATAGACTAAACTATTGAAGGAAGTGGGTAGAATATAATTAGATCTTATAAGGTACTCTATTATGCTTGGAGCATAGAAGACCTTAACATGTTCTTCAAGGGGAAAAAATCAATATTGGCCATACATAAAGTTTCTAGAAGACTCACTAGATATGAACTTACACAAATCTTTGGAGTTCCCTTTGTTGACAAAGAAAGGCTTCCTGAAGAGTTAACTTAAGCTCAAATGTACAACCACTAGAAAAGGAGTAATAAATATGCCTCTTTTTGTGCCACATTTTCTATAAGCTTTTGCTGTATATTAGTTCATTTGATATTTATATTGAATGTATAAGAAAGTGTTGAGATTGTTAAAGGAAATTATGAATTGAAATGACACTACATGGTATACAATGTGTTGATTATTTCATGTCTGTAATTCGTTGGTCCTAAGTTTGTGGCAAAACTTAAGAGGGGAAGAGTGAATTGAATTCTTTTGAAATTCTCTCAGCGTGTTAATTTTAACCCCTTGTTACTTAGGTTCCCTTGAATGAAAATGTGAAGAACAGAAATGCAAACAGAGCAATAATATCAGACACGAAAGATTACAGTGGTTCGGGACAACCCTCCCTACTCCACTCCTCCAAGAACACACCCTTGTGTCTTGGGTTCCATTATATCAATAGGATTATGATGAACTGCATATATGTCTAATTAAAATGCTCATTTTAACATAAGTATATGTCTTGATCAAATAATAAAGACTGAGTAGAGTATCATTCCCATGAGGAATTTATCTAAACTAATTATGTCAATTACTTCAATTGCCTTTGGTGATTGGAAAGAATTGCCACAAATATAATTGAATGTGCAAGATAAATAAAATGAAAGAGATAAAGTGTAACAGAAGAGTAGAATTATAAAAGGGTTTATCAAGTTGGGTTGGTAGATTGGATAATTGAGAATCCTTGACTTTAAACTATATTAAATTAGTTCATTTTCTTTAGATTGTGTAGGAATTTTCTAGTCCAAGTTCAATAATCTTTATATATGTCTTCCAACACACATAAAGCTAATTACGTAATACCTAATTGTTATGTTCTTATGCAAATGAATGTGATGGAATTGATTTATAAATAACTTACTCATGACTATATATGGTGTAACGGTATATTTCTATCCATTAAACATTCTCCATTCACTAAGAGAGAAACCTATGCCTTACACATAAACCTTGCTTAGATTCTCTTTTTTTCCAAAGATGAATCCAACAACTAAATCATTTTACAAGATATCTAGTCATGTAAAAAACATTAAATATCACATGCAAGGGTAAATCCATATAGCACAAGTATTTAGCAATTAAATACTCATATTCAAATCATCAAGAACTAAATTAATATAGTTTAGGCATCAAATCATCTCAACCTCACATCTATTGAAGTTTAGCTCATAAACATAGAGTTAAATCCCATTGGAACCCCGTTTGAATACATTCTCAACAAAAGAGAAAAGGAAAATATATAGAGAACAAGAAAGAGAAGCTAAAACTTGCTAGTTTTCATCAACGAAGTTGATTTTCCTCTTCAGGTGCTCATTGCTTAGAAGTCCCTTCTTCCCTCCCTTGGTTGCTCCTCACGTGTTCTCCTTGTCTAAATGAAACCCTAAATGTGTATTTATAACACCCAAATATAGCACAAGACGCATACTAAAATTCACTCGTGTAGGGGTCGGTGTTGGGTCGCCCCTTCTCTAGAAGCTGCCTATTTCTGGAATTTCTATTGTAGCAGTGTTTGAGGCCTAGGCGCCAGATTTTGGTGCTGGGGTGCCAACTTTCTGCCTTGCATTTTTAGTATGTGCTTGTAATGCAACTCTTTTTCCATCACCTTGGCATGAAGTTTGTAAGGTAGCCATCATCTTTCCCTATAACAAAAGACACAAAACAAGTAAACGTTATCCTAATTGATGCAATGAAATTACTAACAAGCAAAAATGACATGATTTGTATCGAATTAACTAAAAAATGCATGAAATCTACACACAAGGCCTGAAATGCAGAAATGGAAAAAATTAATGCAAAACTTATAATAAATTCATATGTTTCTCTTGAACTAGTATTCCAAATGAGTGCAAAATGAGCGTTGATAACTCTAATTTTATAGAGTTATCAAATTACAACTAGAGCCCTTGCTCATTTCTAGATTCTAGTTCTAGGGCCTTTACAAGTATCACACAATTAGGTGGTGAGTCATATTCAATCATACACTACTTGTCTTTACTTAGCCTTAGCCTCCAACACCAATCCAAGAAGAATTACAGAAGAGTGAATAAGAGTGAGAGTCTACACTGTACATATGGTGTAGAGAAAGTTTCAGCAGGAGGAAGAACATGTAGAGTAAGTTTAAAAGAGATCGCTTCAGCACTTGCAATGAATGACACATTTCTTCTTGTAGAGCACTTAAATGATCAATTGAATGTTTGTAGGTTGGAAGGTGGAAGCTTAATCAACATTTTAGCTAACCCTTTCCACTTCATTTGACAAATATTAAATAGATAGAGAATAAATTTGAACGTTACGAGGTAGGTGGGGCACTTTAATACACCAACGTTTGAATCTTTCCAACTGTTGCAATCTAGGTCGCATTTGAAGTCGATTTCAGATGTGACTTTACCCAAGTCACAAACTGGAGTCGACTTGATTTGTGACTTCGATCTTCAGCACTTTTCTTCTTAAAGGTTTTTTTCTTGCTTCTAGCTTCAAATTTTGTTATGGAATCAACTTAGTCTGAGACTTGACCCAAGTCGCAGATGAAGTCGACTTGAGTTGCGACTTCACTACTCAATGTGCTCTTTGGAACTTCAACTGAACATGAATTGATTGCCTTGGTATATGTGCTTCATATTTTGCATTTTTTCTTTGTAAATCTCAGCAGTTGTCAAACTTATAAGGTGTATTCTTCTTCATCTTGAGTTATGTTCATGGACATCATGGCATTCATCTTTGATCTAACACACTATGAGTTGCTTGAACTTTTCTGATTAATTTTGAGTTATATTCTATTTATCTTGAACCTCCTTATACACAAGTCGAATGTTAGGGTCGACTTGAGGTGCAGCTTCACTCAAGTCGTATGATTGAGTCGACTTCATATGGGACTTCACCCAAGTTGCATGTCAGAGTTGACTTGGGCTGTGACTTGATCCAAGTCGCATGCAATGTAGACTTCATATATGACTTTGGCTGCTCACACATCCACAAGTTTGGTGTTGTCTTAAAAATGCAGGTTGATGTCGATCTCAAAATCGACTTAGGTATTAACTTGACCTAAGTCAACTTAGCTTAGCGACTTGACTCGTCATGTCTTGAATTTGAAACTTTCTAACTTGAAAAACCTTAAAGACTCAAATTTTGATTGTTAAATATCAAAATAAAGATTATGCTTGATTTGCTATTTATTTCACAATAATATCCCCCTTTTTGATGATTGACGAACTATTTGAGATAAACCCTTCTTTCATTTGTAGATTGTTGCAACTTGTGGAAGCATGCCAAACTTTGCAATTATTATTCATTCATTTTAAAACAATCATCCAAATTAATTCCAAAACATGCTTTCATTTTATAATAACTTATTCATATCATTTCATTCAAAAAAATGCAAAGAGTCCCTAGATGTAATCTACCCAACCCAAAGAGTACAAGGTAGTGCTCATCCTTTTCCCCTTTTTGTCAATCACAAAATGTGGAGCTTTGAAAGTGTGGGGATAGGGGAGGCCTTGTAGAATATGAATTGAGAGATGGGGTAGGATTCATTGTTAAGGTGAGAAGCATGTGGAGGGGAGGAAGAATCATAAGGAGTAAAGAGATAAGTTTTGTTTTGGATAGTGGCATGAGATATGTGAGATTCCTCCCTATATGGGTCAAAATCAAGAAGGTAAGGAATTGGTTGGGTGTGTTTGGTATCAGTGGCAAGATGGTATTTAATATGTTTAAGTTCTTGCTTGCCTCCCATGGACTTCCATGAGAGATAGGTTGATAGATTTTAATTCCTGAGAGATTTTACTCTCCATAGATTCGAGATACTGTAGGAGAGCATTGGATGTGGAGGGATGATATGGAGAGTGGATGAATGGGTCACTAGCCCTAGATCCTTGGGGAGAAAAGGAGGCATGAGATGCAGGGGATGTAGGGGCTAGAGGAATGGGAGATGGATGTGGTCATGATTGAGGGGAATCATGATGTGAATGAGTCTCCCCCTCAACTGGTGCCTTTGCCTGATGAGGGACATCTGGAGCAGCCATGTCCTCTAGTTCAGGTGGAAGACCTCCACCTATTTGGAGTTGTAGTCAGGCTATCCTAAATGCCTTATCGACTTTCATTCTAATTAGCAAGACTTTGTTGATGACATTAGAAGGTTTTAACACTTCATAGGGTTCCCCCTCGAAGTTAACATGATAGCTTTCAAGAATTCTTGTGATTCATGCATCATCTGGTAGTATTCCTCAGAATTATCCTTTTTGAGCTCTAGGGCTTCCAAAAATAGTGGAGGCAAATTAACTCTGTACTTATTGGCCACTTTTGTCGCTCGCATAGAAGTGTTTATAAAATCAACCATGTTGCCTCTCATGCCTAAAGTATTCAACAAAAATTTTTAATACTTGGGCTCTAGGTGTATGAATCCCTTTTCTTTTCCCCATTACCTCTTCTTCTTCACTAATTTCTTCTCTGGGGATTGAAATAAAAGAGTTACCATCTTGAGAATAAACTTGACGACTTGTGGAGGTAGTTGGCGTGTCTCATACTCACTTGGATGGAGTCTATTATCTTCTTGGAACATCTTCTTGAGTATTTGACTTTGAAGGCAAGTGACGAGAAATTTGGATGGCTTTAATATGGATTTGGGTGCCATTTGAGGTGGAAGAAGTGGTTATAACTTGAAATGAAGAGGATTAAAGTCAGGAGCTGCAGAAATTTGAGATTTAAAGATGGGTCTTTGAGGATTTTGAGGTTTGAGAGAAATGGGAGAAATAGAGAGTGAGAGAAATTGATTCGTTCAGTGCCTAAATGGGGAAGATAATCAGTTGCTTACGAAGTCTACTCCAAACCCTAAGTCGGGTTCCAAGTCGACTTCGGTGAAGTCGACTTGGTTCCACTGACCTAAATGTAAGTACATCCTATGTGCTACCCATTTTACCCAAATCAAATTAATAAGTCATTTAGCATTTATTCCAATCACAAACAACATGTTCATACACTACTTTTGTAATTTTGCAACAAATTCAAGCTTCAATGTCAATTGTACCCATCTCATTTCTAATCTTATAAAATGATCCTTTTCTTAGTGGTTTGGTGAAGATATTAGCAATTTAATTTTCAATTTTAACATATTCTAAACAAATTTCATAATTTTCAACATGTTTTTTAATGAAATGGTGTCAAATATCTATATGTTTGACCTTAAGATGCAATATGGGATTTTTAGTCAAATAAATAGCACTTGTATTATCATACCCAATTGGTATATCTTTATAATTTATGCCATAATCCCTTAATTGTTGTCTCGTTTGTAATAGTTGGGCACAACAACTTTCAGTGGCAATATATTTGGCTTCCACGGTAGATAGAACAACACTAGTTTGTTTCCTTGAGAACCACGAAACCATCATGTTTCTAAGGAATTAACAAGTTCCACTAATGCTTCTTTTATCTACTTTGTAGCTAAAAAAGTCCGCATTCGAGCAGCTAATTAGATTAAATGTTGAGCCCTTGGGATACCATAGGCCTAGACCGCTAGTTTTAATTAAATATCTGAAATTTTTTTTTACAACTATCATATGAGATTCTGTGGAATTCAATGAAACCTAGAACACATACAAATACTAAATAATATCTCTGGTCTTGATGCAGTCAGGTATAACAATGATCATACCATAATTTTATATAATTTTTATAAACTTATTTACCTTTTCATCTTTGTCAATTTTGATTGCGAAACTCATTGGAGTGTTTGCTCCTTTATTGTTTTGCATTCCAAACTTTTGAGCATCTACTTAATGTATTCAGACTAATTTATGAAGATTCCTTCACTTAATTGCTTGATCTGTAATCCAATCAAGAAGTTAAGTTTGTCCATCATGCTCATTTCAAATTCATTCTGAATAAGTTTAAAAAATTCTTAGCATAAAAGTTCATTAGTAGCACCAAATAGAATTTCACCTACATAAATTTGAACAATCAATATATTTTTTCCTAACATCCATTTGAAGCAATTTAAAGCCTATATGAGATGCAAAAGCTAGTAAAATGTGTATGACTTTTAATCTTGCCACGAGGGCATATGATTCCTCAAAGTCAATTCTTTCCTTTTATGAATACTCCTTGGCTATAAGTCTGGCTTTGTTTTTTACAACAAGTCCACTTTCATATAATTTGTTCCTCAAATCCATTTGGTATCAATAACCGTGCAATTCTTAAGTCAAGGAACTAAGTCTCATTCTTGGTTTCTTTCAACTTGATTAAGTTTTTCTTGCATAGAAATAATCCAATTTTTATCGTTAAGAGCTTGATCAATTGAGTTTGGCTCTATCTTGAATACAAATGCAAAATGTCTACATATATTTGCCTAGAGCCTCTAGTTTTTATATCTTCATATATGTCTCCTATAACTTGTTGAATTGGATGATCACTTTTAAATTTTAAATCCTTGGGAGATTTGTAAGAAACATTATCTTTACTTACCTCTTTATCTAAGATTTGATCTTATTTAGATTCTTCTCCCCCTTGCTTTCCCACTTATAGTTTTTCAAAATTCTTTGATGAATCATCTGTATCAATAAGCTCATCCTCCTTATTAAGAGTTGGCTTAAGTTCATTAAAATTAACATGAATGGATTATTCAACAGCTTGGATTTTTTTGTTGAAAATTCTATATGTTCTGCTATTTGAGTATCCAAGAAATATTACTTCATCACTTTTAGCATCTAGTTTGTCAATGTTGTTTTTTCCATTGTTTAATATATAGCATGTGCAGTCAAAGGTATGAAAATATGAGATATTTGATTTTCTACTTTTCTGTAGCTTATGAGGAGTTTTTCAAAATAGCTCTAATGGTAACACAATTTAGAACATGACAAGCTGTACTTACAGCTTCACCTCAAAATTTTTTAGATAATTTACTCTCGTTTATCATAATTCTAGCCATCTCTTGTATTGTTTTATTTTTCCTTTCAAGTACTCCATTTTCTTTAGGAGTCCTTGGTGTAGAAAATAGATGGTGAATTTTTTTTTCATTGTAAAATTTTGGAAAATTTTTACTTTCAAATTCATCACCATGATCACTTCTAATAGATATAATTGTATTTTATTTTTATTTTTCACTAGTTTTGAAAAGTTAACAAACATAGAAAAGACTTCATCTTTGCTAACTAATAGCATTATCCAAGTAAATCCTAAAAATTCATCTACAATAACAAAAATATACTTCTTTCATCCTAGGCTCAAAATGTCGGATGGTCCATAAAGATCTATGTGAAATAATTCAAATGACCTTGAAGTTTGGAATTAATTCTTTGGTGAGAAAGATACTTTTAATCGTTTGGACATTTGACAAGTTTTGTAAATTCTGTCATTGTCATATTTGAGCTTTGGTAATCCTTCTACTAAACTCTTTTTCCATAATATCTTAATATTTGACATGTTTATATGTCTAAGTCTTTTATGCCATATCCATGGATCATTATTAATAGCTACTAGACATTTTTCATCCAGTTCATCAAGGAAAGCAAATTATATTTCTATGTCTTTTTCCACTAAAGACTATATGGTCTCCATCAAATATATTGCATATAGGTGATTCAAATATGACTTTATAGCCTTTATCAAACAGTTGGCTAATGCTCATTAGGTTGTATTTGAGTCATTCAACAAATAATACTTCTTCAATGCATGCATGTGAGATACTATAAGTAATTCCCTCAACACTTATTTTACCTTTTTCATTATTGTCAAATGCGACTATTCCACCATTGTAAGGTTTGAGCTCATGGAACAAAGTTTTATCCCCTGTCATGTGTCTTGAGCAACCATTATCTATAAATCAAGTATTGTTCGCTTTTACTTTAAGAAAAATATGCAAAAATAACCAAGCAAAACTCATCTCTTTGGTACTCATTTTATGGGTCCACTTGGGTTAGTAGGCATTTGAAATTTATGTTGTTCTAATTTAGAAGATACAAATCTAATGCTCTTTGGTACCCAAACCAATTTACCTCCTCAGTCGTCCAATTTTTTTATTTGAATTGATACATTTTATAACCAAACTTATTGCAAAAGTTGCAAGCCCCATGAATTCTTTAGGTGGACTCCATGCACATTTTGGTTCCCAATTCTAACCCAAGCAATTCTAGTTATTTTTATTTTGCACCGAGATGTAGTCATCTTAGCTTGGGGTTTAACCCATTTTGAAGCATTTGATTTGATGCATTCTCATTGCTCAAATGTGGAATACGCAAGTCCTTTTCTACTAATTTAGGTGGTCATGTTTAGGAACATTTTAACTCTTTTTCCTAGGTTAGAGAATTTTGCCAATGATTCATTTAATACTTTATTTTCTTTCTTTAGCCTTTTAGCTTCAGTTGTCAAGGCTTTGACTTCATCTACTAGGCACTTGACTTTTTGGCTAATTTTCTATTCATAATAATAGTTAAGTCACATTACCTTTTCTTTGATGTAGATTTGTTGCCCAGTATCTTAGTCTCATCATACAATGAACTATAGACTTGTTCTAGTTTCTCTAACTCAACACATTTGAGACAATCATAAGTGGAGGAATAAATGGATTTGGAAATAAAATATCAAGTTTAGAGGTCACCTCTTTACTACTTGTGCTATCAGATGTAGCAGTTAAGTCGTCTACTAGTTCAATTGGTGTGAGACATTTTAGTGTATTCTCTTGCTCAATTCTTGCTATATAGCATATTCTGGCACAATTTGTAGCTTCATATTTTTCATTTGCTGAACTTCTTATTGTAGATGAATTATCATTTACATACATTACTCTACCCTTGGGCTTTGGAAATCTTCTGAAATTGCTCTTTTCCGTCTTCTCTTGCTTTTCTTTAGGTTTGCTTTCTTCAGGTGTAGGACATTGAGCTTACATATATTTTACTCCACCGCATCTAAAGTTACTTTTTTTTTCTTTCTTACTTTTCTTCCTAAATTCTTTGGAACCGAAGTTCTTTTTTTCTCACAAATTTTCCAAACTTTCTTGTGAGGAGTGCAATCTCCTCACCTTCATTTTGAGAAGAAGAAGTGGATTCATCTAAGCTTTGTGTGACTTTCAACGTAATGACTCTCTTTCTTTTGTGATATTCTTCATTCCTCTTCTTTATCGGCTTATAGGACATAAGTGAGCTGATAAGATCTTCCAATTTTAGTGTGTTCAGATTCTTTACTTCTTCAATTGCAATAATCTTGAGGGTCCAAGATTCAGGTAGAGCTCTCAGAATCTTCTTAACCTATTCAGACTAAGATATTGTCTTTCCAAGGCCTTTTAATGCATTAGTAATTTTAGAGAATCTAGCAAACATTTTAGAGATATTTTCAATGTCAAGCATTTTAAAACTTTCTAATTCTTCAGTCAAAATGTTTCTTCTCGTCCCTTGTACTTGAGAAGTACCTTCATATATTAAAGTTAGAGTATCCCAAATCTCTTTGGCAGTTAGTAAGAGGATACCCTATCATACTCAGTTGTAGTTAAGGCGCAAAACAACGAGTTCATTGTCTTAGCGTTACTCTTTACCAACTTTACCTCTTCTTCAGTCCATTTGGAGGCCTTTTCACTCTTAGGTAGAGTAACCCCATCTTGAATAGTTATCCAAAAGTCCATGTCAGTTGTCATGATGAGTTGATTCATTCTTAACTTTCAGTAACTGAAATTATTACTATCAAATAGTGGTAGCCTTGTAACAAATTAACTCTTAGCAAAAGCAAGAGCGGAAGTTGAATGGGATGCCATTTATATTAGATCTCTTTATTGTAAACTCAAAGACCCGCTCCGATAACACTTGTTGGTCCCAAGTTTGTGGAAAAATCGAAGAGAGGAGAGGTAAATTGGGTTCTTTTGAAATTCTCTCGATGTTTTAATTTTAATCCCTTATGAGTTAAGTTCTCTTGAATAAAAATGTGAAGAATAGAAATGCAAATAGAGTAATAATATCAGGCACACAAGATTGTAGTGGTTAGAAACAACACTCCTTACTCCACTCCTTTAAGAACATACCTTTATGTCTTAGGTTCCACATTATCAATAGGATTACAACTAGAGTGTCTGCCCTTTTTAAGATTTTAGCTCTAGGGGGCCTTAACAAGTATCACACAAGTAGGTGGTGAGTCACACTGTGAAACCCCAACAAAAGTAGGATTCAATATATGCATTAAATATTTACATGTGCTTTATAAGTGAATTTATTGAATTATAAATGATTTTATTATTTTGCTAAACTATGATAATTATGGCTAAGGATTAGCAATGATGATTCAAGTGATCATTATAAGCTAATGTGGGATAAA
>JAXCLR010000001.1:22712013-22727622 GCA_035584095.1 Annona squamosa
CAATCCTGATTCACACTTACCAATCAACAAGATCCTGGAGTAAGGACTATGTGGACGCCTCGGTTCGGGGCGCCACACATTGTGACCCAAGTCGCAGGTCGAGTTGACTTCAGGTGTGACTTCGCCCAAGTTGCAGATAGAGTCGACTTTGGTTGCGATTTCGACTGTCCGCAACTTCTTCAAGTTCCAGTCTAGGTCGACTAGGTCTTCGACTTGACCCAAGTCATAAGTGAAGTCGACTTTGGGTGCGACTTCACTTCCACGGCTTTGCCTGATGAACTTGAAATCTTCAGAGATGACTTTGATCTTTTGATTTTCTCCATATTGATTGTTCTCTTATTCATTTATAACTCTTGGAGCTTAGTATAATCATCCTAGCTTGATTTCCTTTAGCTCTGTGACTTGTAACTTTGAATCCTTGAAATCTTGAATATTTGAATCTTAGATCACCTAATGATGTCCAAAATTGTGTTCATAATCTAACATGATAGATTCATGCAACTCTGCTTACTTTGATCTTCATTTGATCTTCGTTTGAGTATTTGAGTCGTCTTGGCCTTCATCTTCACTTGAATCTAGCATTGAGCCGACTTGATCTGCAAGTTCTACACTGAAGTCAAAGTTGGAGTCGACTTGGTCTGTAACTTCACCCAAGTCGCATGTGGAGTCGACTTGGGATGCGACTTCAGCAGCTCTCGTTCTCGATTTCGACTCTGGACAGAAATGATGGGTTGAAGTCAATGCTGGAGTCAACTTGGTCTGCGAGTTCACCCAAGTCCCATGCGTAATCAACTTAGGATGCGACTTCGGCAGCTTTGCTCCCCAAATTTCAACTCTGGATAGAAAATGCCTCTTGAAGTCACCTCTTGAGTCGACTTGGGGATCGACTTGGCCCAAGTTGATGCCTGAGTCGACTTAACCTGTTATGCTTCAGTTTCTTCATTTTTATAACCTTTAATCATATTCACAAACATGTTAGTAACCAAAGCATACTCAAATTGATTTGTTAATCATCAAAGCATAGACTTAGCTTATTTCTCACATGTTTCCAATATTTTGGTGTGACCTAGTTGTTTTGCAAGCTGTTTGGTAATTGGTTGCATGCAAACTTGGAGTTGGATTGGATATTTTGTGGTTGGATGGAGGATTTATGTTTGGTTGGAGTTCTTGGGAGTTGCTTGCTTGCTATTTGTCAGTGGATTGTTGTTTTGTTGGTTATTTGATATATGTTGGAGATATGGTCTCCTCATTATCTACGAAAATGAAGAAAACTCAAGATGGAGTGGAATTCGATGTCAACTGCTTTGTCTTAGCTCAAGCATTCAATTGGTATACAAATTCATTGTAGAAGTGCCATCTGATTTTGAAGAGGGGAATTAAGATCGATGAATTCTCTTACGCACTCATCAACGCCCTAAATGCTTGAGGCTGGTAAAAGTTCTTGGCGCAACCACAGCCGGCCATTGTACCTGTAGTTAAGGAATTTTATGCCAATGCAGTGGAGCACAACCATGACTGAGTCAAAGTCTGTGGCAAGATCGTCCCATTCCGCCCCTGAGGTGATCAAAGCTTTCTACGAGACACCCACCTTTGATCACCCGGATCAGTACATGGCATTTCTCGAGGGAGAGGACAAGGACATGAATGCCATTACAAGCCATTACTGTGAACGGCCACCTACGTGGAAGTCAATGGGAGGGCAACTCACGTCTTTCAAGCGTGGAAACATGCGGTATCATGGGAAGATGTTCTTTTCTTTTATCTCTGCTAGACTGATGCCATCAACCCATGTGAGTGAGGTCACTATGGACAGGGCACTTTTGCTGCATGTCATATATTTGGGGATGACTATCGATGTGGGACTACTGCTATTCCACCAGATTTATGCTAGTACGAAAGATCCCCGTGGCAGTTACTGGTTTTCATCCTTGATCATAGGGCTATGCAAGAAGGTGAGAATCAGATGGGAGGCAACTGAAGAAGTCTTGAATTGCCAAGCCATCGTCAATGACCTGTCTTTTCGACTACGACCCCAAGTCAGAACTGCCACCACTCGCTCCACGACACCACCACATGTGGGACCATCATCTCAGCCACCATCCACCAATGAGAGGCTGACTAACCTGGAGAACTTGATGGCGACTCAAGCCAGGTTTTTGTAGAAGTCTAATCGGGCGATGGAGGCCCACTTCATCGGCTGATGGAGAAGTGCCACATTGAAGCGACAACTCTACCTCCATTCCCGTCGATGTCTCCTGAATTCCGAGCCTATTTTGGTCAGTCTTCCCAACAACAAGGAGGCGAGAGCGTGGACAATGACACGACCAAATTCAATCCATAAGGGAGTTTCGGTCCTTTCTATTTTGTTTTCTTTTATTTTACTTTGTATTCTTTAGTGGGTTATCTTTAGTATCATGCATTCAGGACAATACATCTCTCAAGTTTGGAGGGGTGAATAATTCTCGGTCTTAGGATTGTTTTCCATGTTTTGTTTAGATTGCATGTTACGTCAACTTCTACTGATGAAAGTTATCTTGTTTCAATCCATTTTGATGAAAATGTGCATGGTTGAGAAAAATCTTTGACATGAAATTAAATTCATGAAAAAAATTTGGCAATTCAGATTAAGGACTATGTGTAAAAGAAAGTTGCAAGTGACATGTGAAAGAATCAAAAGAATTTCATAGTACATTGTTCTAATTCACTTACATGTTAATTTTTCAACTGAAATGATAAGAACTGAGTTAAAAAATGTGAATCACATGCTTTAAAGGAATTAATGGTCTCAGAAATGGTAATACTTCAAAAAAAAAATTTTGCATGTTCTGTATCCCTACCAAGTTATCGAAACAATAAAAGGGGGTGATTAACATAAGCTGAGTAACCGGGACTTGACATTAATAAATGTCAAGGTTTGCATAAAAAAGTAAAGGAAAATCATAGTAATAATGCTTTAACAAATAAAACTCTTCCAAGATACCTTGAAATATGGTGAGGGGAGCCAAAAAAAATAAATCTCTAGATATCTTGAAATATGGTGAGGAGAGTTTTGCAATAAGTTTTGGAGGGGGAAAAAGAATGTGCAATTGGGCAAAATGGAATCCAGTAAATGATTACCTTGTTCTTTGACTTGTTAATTCATCTTAAATCTTGGTTCACCTGGTTGGTATGGATTTTCTAACCAGTTTACCTTGTTCATTATGTTTGCATGTGTTGCTCGAGGACTAGCAATATTTAAGTTTGGGAGTATGATAACTCACGAAAATGCTAGTTATCATGACCCATTTCAGACTATTTTTGCTTGTTAGTCCAAGAGATTAGGTTTAATTTTCATTAATTTAGCTGAATTTTCACTCACTTTGCATTTTATGAGCATTATATAGTTTTTTATGCATTTTTAGTATAAATTAGGCATTTTTAGTTTATTTATTTAGTTTCATTCATTTTTTGTAGGAAGGATGGAAATTCATAGGCATGCGAGCGAGTCAAATGTAGAATAGAGCTAAGTGAAGAACTAGGCAGGCTGGAGCCCAGGCGCTACCCTATATGCCTTAGCAAAAAGGTCTAGCACCTCACATAGAAAAAGGCTCCTAGTGAGTTAGTGCCCAGGCATGGGTGTGGGGCACTTAGACACCACTTCACTAGCATACAAACGAATTTCAGAAAGTTTCCAAGTCACAAAGCTTTCAGGGAGTAGCCGCCTAGGCGCCGGCTTGGGGTGCTTAGGCGCCATGGCACAAGTATGTAGGGCATCCTAAAGAGTTTCTAAGTTACACAGCACATATGGAGTTGGTGCCTACCACTGCGAATCGTACGCGTGGGTTTCTGCACATGTGCTACGTGGGCTGATCTGTTTAAATAGAAACCTAAAGATTCATGCGTATGGAAAGAGTGCCGACGGACTAGAGAATTGATCCCATTGCTGGAAACTTCGGAGATTCAGATTTCTCTTCCCCTTTCTATTTCTTTTTCTCTATTTTCCCTGGATATTTTCATTATGGATGTAAAAGATTTTTATGCTATGTCTTTGAGCTAAACTTCCATTGGATGTATAGTTAGGATGAACTGATATCTAACTATATTGTATTGGTTCTTTAAGATTCAGAAATAGCAAGCTGTTGGAGACTCAAATTAGGAATTAGGGAGTTTTAGGGTAGTGGCAGAGGAGCATCTGAACTGAGCATGTTAATTATAGTATATATATATATATATATATATTATAATAATATTAAATATAATTCAGGTCAGTTCCAAGTATCCGACACCTAAAACTGACCTTACCAAAATTCCCATGGGTAATTTTTAACCAGAACTGAACCGACCAGACGGGTAACCATGGTGGAATCAAACTGTGAAACCCTGACCTACATAGGATTCATGTATATACATTTGAATGATTCATGTATGTTTTGATTGAATTATGAATGATTTATTTGTAATTTTGATGATTTGTTTCAATTAGGTCAGTGGTTATGAATGATGCTTAAATTAATCATTATAAGCCAATGTGGGTTAATATGATTAAAGCGGCCTAATGGGGATTACAAAGTATTAGTGTGCCATGAAAAATAAATTAATTTTCATAATGTGATTAATGGAAATTAAGAGGCTAAAAATAGAGTTAAGTTGGAGAATGTTAAAAAATTCACAACTTGATGGCTATAAGGCGGATTAAGATGAAAATTGAAAGGAAAGCACATAATTTCGTGCTTAACCTTATAGAAAAGTTATATTATGAAAATATTAATGAAATTAGGGTGAAAATCGTGTACAACCATCCAATATCTAAGGATGACGTCAAATGAACATATCTTAAGCTAGAAAAGTCGGATTGAGACGAAATTTGAAATAAACGGTTAACATTATGAGATTAAGGCTATGAAAGGATTTGATCAAGCTAATGATGATAGGATTTGGCCTGCACAAAAAATAGATTACCTCTTTTGACCTTTTCACCCTTTAAAGTAACATGCATTTATGTTAAAGTTAAAGTGATTAAGTAAATAATTAAATGCATAAATGATGTGTCAAAAGGGGGTAAATTGCAAGGTATTTTATGAATTACTAAAAATGGAAAAAAATTCGTAAAATTTTCTGAGGAATAAATGCTGATTAAGGACCTAATACACTAGCTCAAGAGAGGGTAGCATGGGTAGCACACATGGGACGTCCAAGTAGCCCTTAATTTGGACTTCAGTGTGAAACCCCGATCTTAGAGGCATGTATGAAACCCTAGGGTTATAAACCTCAGGTAATGTATTGATCTTTATATAAAATATATGGATGATATTTTATAATACATGGAATTTGGAAGATTAAATAATAAATTATGAAATGTACATTCGGATGAATAGTGAAATGTGAATAGTAACTGTAGAATTAAGGAATATGTTAAGTTAATCACTTTGGATTAACTTAATCATAAAAGACAAAAAAGAAAGCTTCTACAAAAGGACAAAATAGCCACTTTTTTTATTATGTTGGTGGATTTTGAGAGAAAATGAAGAAAAATTCATAACTTGCAATCCGGACGTTGGATTAAAGTGAAATTTTTTATGGATGGCCAAATATTTATGATGAACATGATGAATGATTTAAGATGTGATGAAAATCATGAAGTAAGGGTAAAGATGAAATGTCGTTTGGAGATAAAAAAATGTAGCCCACCTTTTTCATTAATTATATTTGACTTTCGGGTTAAATTTAATCAATTAAAAATCAAAATAATTAATGAAAAATCAGAACAAGGCTCAAGGAGTGCAGGGGCATGGGATTTGGAGCCAAAATTAATGGCCCAAAATCATCTTCATCAAGAATCAACGATCTAGATTTAATTGGCTTAAAATAATTAATTTTAATAAATCAAAAATCATAAATAAATAGCTACAGCTACAGGGGTCATGAATAGTAGCTAGGGAAGGCTGCACGTGGCTCAAGAAATTTCATGAATTTTGAAGAAAAATATTTAGAATTTAATCCATGGAGCTAAGGGGGTAAATTACAATTTAGTAAAAAATGGAAGGGAATAAATAGGAGAGCATGGTGAACGTCTAAGGCATTCCATTCTCAACCCAAGCTTGAGAAGTCCAAGTTTCCCCATTCCCAAAATCATTCTAGGCCATTAAAGAGGGGTTGAAGAGAAGGTTTAAGAAGAAATGTGTGACAGAAAGGAGGATATCTTCATTTGAGATAAGTGAACTCTTTCCAAATTTCTTTTGGGTGTCAAGTAGAGTAGAACCATGATTAGATAATGCCTAAGCATGAGAAAATAAGTAAAATTATAATGATTAAGTGAAATTATGCCAAAACATCAAGAATTTGAAGAGAAGATAGAGCATTCGAGAAAATCATGTATACCAATGTGCAAATAATGCTCCGATATTGCTAAATGATGATATGAGATGAATTTTTATGATAGTTGTGATGTTGAAATGATAATATATTAATCTCATGATTTATGAATTTAAGGATTATGCTTAAGTGAAATTATGTTAATTTTTAGTATATGAAGAAAATGATTTATTTAGCTAAGTTAATGATGATGAATTCAAAATTCATGAATTTCC
Organism: Annona squamosa; assembly: GCA_035584095.1. Taxonomy (NCBI): domain Eukaryota; kingdom Viridiplantae; phylum Streptophyta; class Magnoliopsida; order Magnoliales; family Annonaceae; genus Annona; species Annona squamosa. The sequence continues at coordinate 22,718,580 of JAXCLR010000001.1, forward strand.
CAATCATATACTGACTAAGAAATATGTCATGGTATTTTTTATTTTTGTAACTCATGAATAGTAACCAACACGCTGTGAACAGTAACCTGCTATAATAAATGTGAACAATAATCATGAACAGTAACTATGAACAGTGAATAGCATGATTTTAGAAAAAATTAAGATTTATTTTTATAAGGATGTATGGATTTAATTTTTAAGGATTTATGGATAAAAATCCATATGAGGAGATAATGACCAAGTATTTATAAAGGAATAACCTCTATACAAATGAGGTAATATGTGATCATAAAGCATGCATGAAAAACAATCTAAGATATAGAATAGATGGATAAAATATTTAATTTTCTTGTATAGGAAGAGGAAAGGAGAAGGTTGAGGACACAGACTGAGAAGGTAAGCAAGCAAACCCTTTTGAAAATTTGTTTTATTCTCAAGTATTAATAAATGTGTTTTTAGGGTGGTCATTCCTATAATGTTTTGAAATGATGAATGTTTATGAGCTTTTATGAAAAGTCATGCCGGCATATTGATATCATGTGATGTTTATAGACATGTGCACATGTATGATGTATAATGAAGAGGCTTTGGTGGAGGTAGAAAGTTGAATAGAGGGTCCCCCTTCACTATTGTCGAGTCGTATGGGCTGTGTGCCGGCAGCATCCTCCCAAGAGGTGGTGGCAAAGGAATGTTATGTGTGAATGAACGCATTACATTTTCATATATGAATTGAAAAGGAAAGCATGAATTTGAAATGATGTTTTTAAGGGATGGTGAAAATAATTCTCTACATGAGAATGACAAGTCACATGGTGTAAGAGGTATATAATGCTGGGGAAATCAAAAGTCATGCATGTAGGAGACCATGTAGGCATTAAGAGGAAGAGAGGTTACCCTTGATGAAGCCAAGTCGGAGAAGGCCGGCGTATTGGACCATGTTATGTGAGATGTTCCCTAGGCTAGCATACCCACACAAGAAGGTTTTTGTCAGGAATGGAAAGGAAGCATTTGCACATCCAATGTTTATGAAATGATTTTTATGAAAAGATTTCTGTGCATTTGGTAGTTGATTACTTGGTAAGTGTCTTCTATCAAATAGAGAGAATGCATTTAAATAAAAGAAAAATGCTTGCTTATTGAGTTTCGACTCATGTTTAATTTTCGCAACCTCAGACAGGTATAGGGAAAGCCAAGAGATAAAAGACATGTATGCCTAAAGGAAAAGAGAAATCTACAAATGTAAGTGGATTTTTGTATGAATAAATGCCATAATGGGATATGGCAAAAAAGACATAGGTTGTATGAAATTATGGAGTCATGAATAATATGAGAAGTTGATGATTAATGATGATATGGATAAGTCCATTATAAATGATGATGAGTATATGTGATGAAAGAAAAGAAAAAGAAAGAAAAAATTGAATGAGATACAATTAAGAACCCGTCGCGTGACCAATACAACAATCCTGAGTCACATTTACCAATTGACAAGATCTCCATGTAAGGACTATGTGGATGCCTTGGTTCGGGGCGCCACATTTAGTGAATTTTTTAAAAATAAATTATATATCTAAGTCAGCTAGGGTTCAAGGTGAATAAATGTGCATTTAAATGGGGTGGAAAATCATGGTAAAAAATATAAAATCAAGGCCACTGGGATATGATCATTAAGTTGACCACATTGGAGCATGAAAGAGAGGTGGATGGTTATGGCAGGCTTTTGGATTTTTGTAAATTTTTTATTCACGCTCAATTGACCCCTAATTGATCTAAATACTAGGATGATTAAATGACCACTAAATTAAAGTTGCAAATGGTGGAAAAAATGCAAAATGGCAGTTGATGTGGACATTGAAAAATGGACAGCAAGGTGAGTTGCGAAATGGGACGTCCAAAGGCTGGCCATGTGGATTTTTTCTTATTTTTTTAAAATGCTAAATGTATACTTAAGTAGTCTATTAATTAGGGTGCATAAATACCCATTAATTAAGGCTGCTAATTTATGGAAAAAAATTGCAAAATAGCAGCTAAAGTGGACGTTTTCAGGTGGACAACATGGTAATGATATGGATAATTGATGACTTTTTATTTAGGTAAGTTGTAATTTACATGGAGTACATTTTTCCATGCAATCAAGGAGGATAAACATGTAATTAATTACCTCAAATCATATGCAAAATGGGGCCCATAAAGTTGGAAAATCCAGCCACTACATAGGGGGACGTCCATAAGCATATATCATTTTGAGATAGAAAATTTCAAGGAGCGAAAGCCCTCATTCCAATAGCTTGTGCAGGTCCATATCCAGCAAGGGAAAAGCCAAGAAAAAGGAGAGAAAAAGAGAAAGAAGCAAAGGAAAAAAGCTAGAGAAGTTGGGTTTAAGTGTGACTCTATTCAAGTAAGTGCACTCTTAAGTTTGAATCATTTAAATCTAGTTTTTCTAACTGAATTTATGAGTTATAAATATGATTCATAATGAACCCTTAAAGGAGGATTTATTATGCCCTTAATTAGGGTATTGAATGGGGATTTAATGACAAGTATGCAATCAACGGTTTAAGAGGAAGAAAATGGTGATTAGGGTTGATTATGAGTTCATAAACCTAGCTGAAACTTGCTTAAATTTATGCATAATGTTGCTGTTTTGTTGGGTTGACATGATTACATGATAACTCATGTTTAGATGTATTATATATGTTGATTTAAGCATGAGTTATGAATTTTAGAAAGAGGATGAATTAGGGTTACACATATGACCCGATTTCTATGTTTCAATGTTGAAAATGATACATGAATTAGCTTAAATGAATTATAGATGATTTAGAGGGTAAAATACCCTAAACCTAGGATGCTTTGGATGTTCAAAAGGGCTTAGCAAGGATTGCCCTAAATTTGATTTTTAGGGAGTATATATGTGGACAACTAAAGTAGTGTATAAAGGGTACCCTACATGCATGCGAAGTTACTGTTTTGAAATAACTAATATATGGACTTTAAGTATTTGATAATACCCTGAATTTGGGTGAAGAAAAGTGGGATTAATTACTAGAATTAAGTGATTAAAAATCTGTTTAGATCGAGTATCAAAAGGGACGTTCAAAGTGTATAAATCGGGTCCCAAAGTTGGTGTTTTCGAACCCTGTAATTGGTGGATTAAACATCCATAAAAACACACTAAATAAAGTGTTAATTAAGGTGTATAATCAAGCTGAATTAGAAGCTAAGTTGCTGATTTAAAAAAATTTAAGAAACACATGAATTTTGTGTTATGAAATGGGCACAATGTGTGAATTATGAAAAATATGTGAAAAATGTTAAGTGTTAGTCATAAACCTTCATGTGGTGATTAAGGAATGTGTTATGATATATATGAATGATACCCTAAATATGGGAATTAAATATGTGATGTATTGAATGGTTTGATGCACAAGTATGTCGTGTATGTACACCCGACTTAAAATTCAAGTGGGTTATGAATATCAATGAAAATGGGTTGGAAAACTAAGTTGAATGCAAGCAAATGAAATTTACATGAATGCTATGTCATTTTTACATGTATAGGCAAAGACAAAGAAAAGGTAGATCCAGAAGCTCACGTGATCAAGGTAAGCAAGCAAAATTTTCTAAACAATTTTTTTCTTAAATTATCCTAAAATAGTTGCAAATGATATTCCAACTACTTTTATTAGTTTAGCAAATGATATTTGAATTTATTTCTAAGGTATTTAAGGATGGTCATTCCTTAGTTCAATATATGTTGCTAACTGATTTACATAACTACTTTGTTAAATATGAAAACTATTATCTTATGAACTTATGCAAGAAAATCATGTTAGCATGTCAAGAATGGTTCATATGCACAAAGCATGAGGTCCACTTGAAAGGTATAAGCGGACCGATTGTCCTCCTTTAGTGTGACCAAGTTGCTAAGATAGGCCAAGGGGAACGACACCTCCCTAGATGGGAAAAGATGAAAATGGATGGTCACCTAACTAGCTTCCATCCTATGATGTCATGCATTGCATCGCAATATCATGATATACTCTTGAGCGGGTATAATGTTGCTTTCCAAGATATTTTAAATAAAAAGGTTTCTGCTTCGCAGGTAGTTGATCACTTCATAAGCGTCTCCACTAAATGGAGAGAAATGCTTTTAAATAAATATGCCTTCAAAATGTATTGCCTAAAAAAATATATAGCTTGCTTATTTAGTTTACAATTCACGTATTGTTTTCAAACCCATAGACAGGTGAAGAAATGAAGGAGTCAAGTAGGATGATTTGAGCATAGGTGTGGCGCCCCAAACTAGGGTGTCCACATAGTCCTTACTCCAAGATTTTATGGATTGGTAAATATGATTTAGGATTGTTGCCTTAATCACGTGGCGGGTTCTTAATTGGATCTCGTCCAATTTTTTTCTTAATTTTTCTTTTCTTTCATCACATAAACATATACTCATCATCATTTATAATGGATTCATCCATATCATCATACATAATCAATTTCTTATATTATTCATAACTTCATAATTTCATACAATCTATATCTTTTTTCATCATATCTCATTAAGGCATCTATCATTACAAAAATTTACTAACCTTCGTAGATTTCTCTTTTTCTTGCTTTTCATCTATTGGTTTTCCCTACACCTGTCTGAGGTTAGGAAAACAAAACATGAGTCGAAACTCAATAAGCAAGCATTTTGCTTTCATTTAAATGCATTTCTCTCAATTCGGTAAACGACACTTACCAAGTGATCAACTACCAATGGAATATAAACTTTTTCGTAAACCATTTTTGGAAACTTTTCATAAACCATTTATGAAAATCATTCTTGTAAATCATTTATGTAAACCATTCATAAATGCATTTCTCTTCATTCGATAGGAGACATTTAGCAAGTGATCAACTATCAATGGAATAGAAACCTTTTCATAAAAATCAGTTCATAAACATTGGATGTGCAAATGCTTCATTTCCATTTCTGACATAAACCTTCATATACGGGTATGCTAGCTCAGGGAACACCTCACGTAGCATGGTCCAATACACCAGCTCTCTCCAACTTGGCCTCATCAAGGGGAACCTTTTGTTCTCTTGACGCCTACATGATCTCCTACATGTATGACTTTTGATTTCCCCGACATTATATACCTCTTACATTAGGTGACTTGTCATTCTCATGTAGAGAATTATTTGCACAATCCCTTAAAAATATCATTTTCAAATCCATGCTTTCCTTTTCAATCCATTTATGAAAATGCAATACATTCATTCATACATAACATTCCTTTGCTTCCACCTCTTAGGAGGACACCGCCGGCACAGCCCATACAACTTGGCAATAGTGAAGGGGGACCCTCTGATCCATTTTCTACCTCCACCAAAGCCTCTTTATTATACATCATACATGTGAACATGTCCATGAACATCACATGATATCAATATGCCGACATGACTTTTCATAAAAGCTCATAAACATTCATCGTTTTAAATCGTATAGGAATGACCACTCTTAAACACATTTCATTAATAATTGAGAATAAAACATATTTTTGAAAGGGTTTGCTTGCTTACCTTCTCAGTCCGTGACCTCAACCTTCTCCTTTCCTTTTCCTATACAAGAAAATTGGATATTTTATCCATCTATTCCATGTTTTAGATTGCTTACCATGCATGCTTTATTGTCACATATTACATTATTTTATAGAGGTTATCCCTTTATAAATACTTGATCATTACCTCCTTATATGGATTTTATCCATAAATTCTTAAAAATTAAATCCATACATCCTATAAAATTAAATCTTAATTTTTCCCAAAATCACATTGTTCACTGTTCATAGCTACTATTCATGATTACTATTCATGTTTGCTGTAGTCGTTCATCCGAGGTACTGTTCACAGCGTGTTAGTTGCTGTTCATGAGTTCCAAAAATTGACATTTTTAAAAAATAAAAAATACCATGACATAGATCTCAGTTAGTATATCATGGAAAAAATTATGAATTTTGAATTTATCATCATTAACTTGACTAATTAAATCAATTTATCCATATATTAAAATTCATCATAATTTCACTTAAGCATAATCCTTAAATCCAAAAATCATGAGATCAATATATCATCATTCCAACATCATAACTATCATAAACATTCATCCAAAATCATCATTTAGCAATTTTGGAGCATTATTTGCATATTTCATACATGATTTTCTGGAATGCTCTATCTTTGCTCCAAATTTTCGATGTTTAGGCATAATTTCTTTTGGGTATAGTAACTATACTTATTTTCTTATGCTTAGGCATTATTTATGCATGATTTTACCCTACTTTACCCTACTTAATTCTAAATATTTTTTTCCAAATCCCATGCAATATTTTGAGCTTTGTGCAACCACTCTAATTAGTAGTTCTTGCCCCCTAGCTAGCCCCTATTTATTTATGATGTTTTTATTTATTAAAATTAATTATTTATAAGCTAATTTATCTCAATTGTTGATTTCTTATAAGATTGATTTTGGATCATTGGATTTTGTCCCAAAAGTCAAACCTCCAGCAACCATTGCAGCTTTTCATTAATTATTTAATTTTTTAAATTAATTAAAATTAACAAAGTCAAACTTGAAATTAATGAGAAAGAAAAATTGCTTTTTGATCTTCTAATGACGTTTCATCTTAACCTCTGATTCATGATTTTTGTCAAATCCTAAACCATTCATCATGCTCATCATAAATATTTGGCCATCTATAAAAAATTTCATTTCAATCCAACATCCATATTGCAATTTATGAATATTTTTCTATTTTCTCCAAAATTTTTCCTAAAATTTGAAATTCCATTAAAATATCAAAAAGTATTGCTATTTCGTCCTATAGTAATTAAATCTCTTTTTTCATCTTTTTGTGATTAACTCTTGCTCATGTGTATTAATTCTAGGGTAACTATTCATGTGCACTTTTCATCTGAATTTCATAAATAATTATTTTAACCTCTATTTCCACATATTTTCATACTCATGAATATATATTTCTCAAATATATTACCTAGAGTTTTACATACATGTCTAAGATCAGGATTTTACAATAGGAGAATTTAAAAACTTGATGAATTTTAATATGGCTGCTTAGGGCTAATGGAATGTAATATGACTTGTATTTTATGAACAAGTGACTATGGATGATGAGTATGTTATGAATTTTTATGATTATATCTGATATGAAATGTTTATATTAGGTCAAAGATGACTTGAGTGGGCACTTGACGAAAAATATTATAAAATTAATTCTTAAGGAATTATAATTAACTAGATAAATATCTATTAAATCCTGCTGTGTGACAAGGCAACAATTCTAATCACGTTATCCTGATCACGTTTACTAGTCAATAATGATCCCGAGGTAAGGCTCAGGATGCGACGCTTAGGTAGGGGGCGCCACACAAACCGACCTTATTTAGGGTACCCATCGGGTTGACCCATGTGTACCCAGACCGAGTTGCACCCCTAGCTCAAGCTATATAAGTTATATTCAAATATAATACATATAGATAAAGTCACAACTCAAATTTGTGGTGAACTCAACTAGAAAATCTAGAGGAATTTGTGTTTTAATGTTTAACAATCCAATTTTGAGTATTAAAGGTTACTAACATATTTGGTGAATTATTTTAAAGATAAAAATTTCAAATATCAAACAATAGTAGACCAAGTTTTATTCCAAGTCGATTCTGACGTGGGACTTAGGTCAAGTCTATACCTAGGTCAACCTTAGAATACAAATTAGGTTGAAAGAATGCAAGTTCTGAAGTATAGTAGGTCAAGTCGTAAACCCAAGTTGACTTTGTCAGTGTTTTGGTGAAGTCGATAACTAGGTCGACTTAGGGGGTTGCATATAATCACTAATTCATTTTGGAACAAGTGAAGTTGCAACCTAAGTTACTCTACTTTGCGACCTGGATGAAGTTGAAGACCAACTCGACCTTAGACTCAAGTTGACTTCGATAAGCAACTTGGATGAAGTCCAAGATCAAGTCAACTCAAGTTGAGGACTTCGAAGATTAAAGCCACTGAAGCATATCTCGTAAAGTTTAAATTTTTAAGTAGGCAATAGAGTCTCATAGCGAAGTTGACTTTACTAGAGACTTGGGCAAAGTTCTAAAGCCAAGTCGACTTAGGACTTGCATATTTCTATTGATTGGACAGACTACGTAAGAAGTGGCACCTGAACTCGATTCCACATACAACCTGTTTCAAGTCGAGGAATAAGTCAACTCAAGTTGGAACTTAAGGGGCACTACATTCAAAAGGAGGACTTAAGAAGTGGAAAAGCCCCAATCGAAATCACATCCCAAGTTAACTCCAGTGTGCAACTTGGATAAAGTCACAGTTGAAGTCGAATCCAACTGCTATTTGCTCTGTAACGGTCGAAAAAGTTCAAACGTTAGCGCATTTAATGTGCGCCACCTACTTTGTAACATTCAAATTTATTTCTCTTGTTTAGAGCATGAAAAATGTAATGAAAAGGGTTAACAAAAGCATTCATTGAACCTCAACTTTCCCACCTACAAGCATTCAAAGTGATCATTTAGTGCTCTATCGAAAAACTTCATTATTTATTGTAGGAGCTGCTATAGTTCAACATTTTCCAAGACTTTAAGAGTTCTTCCACTGTCCTAAATCTTCTCTACACACTCTATAACATGTAGAATCTTTTTGTAAATCTCTCTTGTTGTATTGCTACTTGATTTAACATTAGAAACCAAGGGTAAGTAAAGACAAGTAGTTTATGGTTGGAGTATAACTTATCATCTACTTGTGTTGTGTGAAACCCAACCTAAGTAGGATTCAATATATGCATTAAATATCTACATGAGTTTTTATGATTTTGCTAAACTATGATAATTACGACTACGGATTAGCAATGATGATTCGAGTGATCATTATAAGCTAATATGGGATAAAAGAATTAGAATAATTTTTTGGTGATTAAAATACACCAATACATCATGAATAATCATTTTAGATTATTTGATATGGATT
>JAXCLR010000001.1:22727722-22746154 GCA_035584095.1 Annona squamosa
GAGCTATGGAAAGGTAGAAAACTAAATATTTCATATTTTCATGCTTTTGGTTGCACATGTTATGTTTTGAACAATGGTAAAACCAATTTAGGAAAATTGGATGCTAAGAGTGATGAAGCAATTTTTCTTGGTTACTCATCAAATAGCAAAGCATATAGAGTCTTCAACAAAAGAAACCAAGTTATAGAAGAGTCAATACATGTTGTTTTTGATGAATTTAACCCATGTTTCAAAAGAAAAAATGATTTAAGTAATGCAAATGAAATAACAAGTAGCCTTGAAAAATTGCATATGGAGAAGCAAGAAGAATCCATGGAGGAAAGGGTAAGTGAAGGTAATAATTTTTATAAACCTCCAACTAATTTAAAGTTCAAAAATGTCTATCCAATTGAACAAGTTATAGGGAATGTCTATGACAGTATAAAAACTAGAAGGTTAAAATAAAATATTTGTGAATAATACGCCTTTGTATCCAAAATTGAACTATCCACTATAAACCAAGCCCTTGATGATGAAAACTGGATTATAGCAATGCAAGAGAAATTAAATCAATTTGAAAGGAACCAAGTTTGGCATCTTGTTCCTAGACCAAAGGACTGCACTGTCATTGGCATAAAATAGGTCTTTAGAAACAAGTTAGATGAGAGTGGACTTGTTGTGAGAAACAAAGCTAGACTTGTGGCAAAAGGATACTCACAAGAAGAAGGAATAGACATTAAGGAATCCTATGCTCCGGTTGCTAGATTAGAAGCTATTTGCATTTTACTAGCATTTGCATCTCACATGAACTTTAAATTATTTCAAATGGATATTAAAAGTGCATTTTTGAATGGTATATAAATGAAGAAGTGTATGTTGAACAACCACGTAGATTTGAGGAGAAAGATCAATTTAAATTTATATACAAATTAACCAAAGCATTATATGGATTAAAACAAGCCCAAAGAGCTTGGTATGAGAGATTAAGCAAATTTTTGATTGATTATAACTTCCAAAAGGGAAAGGTAGACACTACTTTGTTTATCAAATACAAAGAAAAAAATATCTTGATTATTCAAATTTATGTTGATGACATTATTTTTGGTGCTACTAATGAGATCCTTTGTTAAGAATTTTCTGAGCTTATACAGAAAGAATTTGAGATGAGTATGATGGGACAACTGAATTTCTTCCTTGGACTACAAATTAAACAATCAAGTGAAGGGATCTTCATAAACCAGTCAAAGTATATCAAGGAAATGTTGAAGAAGTTTAGCATGAAAAACAGCAAAGGGGCAAACACACCTATGAGCTTAACCATTAAAATTGACAAGGACGAGAAAGACAAATCAGTCGATTTAAAATTATATAGAAGAATGATAGGTTCTTTATTATATTTAACTGCTTCTAGGCCTAATATATTATTTAGTGTGTGTATGTGCATGTGCTCTAGATTTCAATCATGTCCAAAAGAATCACATTTTGTAGCTGTAAAAAGAATTTTTAGATATTTAGTAGATACTACCAATATAGGACTTTGGTATCCAAAGGGTACTAATTTTGATCTAATCGGCTACTCGAATGCGGATTTTGCCAGCTACAAGGTAGATAGAAAAAGCACGAGTGGAACATGTCAGTTTCTTGGGAATATGTTGGTTTCATGATTTTTAAGAAAACAAACTAGTGTTGCTCTATTTATGGCAGAAGACAAATATATTGTCGTTGAGAGCTGTTGTGCTCAATTGCTTTGGATGAAACAACAACTTAGGGATTACGACATGAACTTTAAAGATATACCTATTAGATGTGATAACACAAGTGCAATATGTTTAACTAAAAATCCAATATTGCATTCTAGGACCAAGCATACAGACCTTAGACATTATTTTATTAGAGAGCATGTAGAAAATCATGATATATGTTTGGAATATGTAAGAACAGAAGATCAAATTACAGATATTTTCACCAAACCTCTAGCAAAAGAACCATTTTATAAAATTAGAAATGATATGGGTATGCATGAATTAATTTAAATAAAGGGGGAGCACAGGTTCAGGGGGAGCAACCCTGCCATTCTCAAAGGATTAACCCGCTCCATCTCTATTTTTTTAATAAATTGACAAAAAGGGGGAGAAAAGATCGGGATTTGAGTCTCCATCTTAAATATGTGTATGAATGTTTTTGTGATGTATTGAAAGTGAAATATGTATGTTAATATTATGTTTTTAACTCATGATTTATTGGAAGTGAAATATGCATGTTAAACTTCAAAATACATAATTGGTATGTTTTAAAGACATTGAAAGGTATACACTCAAATCGGTTTTGTCAATCATCAAAAAGGGAGAGATTGTTGGAAACATGTGGAAATAAGCCAAGCCTATGTTTTGATGATTAACAAATCAATTTGAGTAAGTTTTCGTTACTAACATGTTTGTGAAAATGATTGAAGGTTATAAAAATGAAGAATATGAAGCTTTTCAAGTCAAGTCAATTTCCAAGTCGACTCAGGCATCAACTTAGGCCAAATCGATCCCCAAGTTGACTCCAGAAGCGACTTGAGAACGTCATTTCTTTCCAGAGTTGAAATCAAGAAGGAGAGGTGCCGAAGTCGCACCCCAAGTCAACTCCGCTTGCGACTTGAGGTGAAGGCGCAAACCAAGTTGACTCTAGTAGCGACTTGGAGGCGTCGTTTTTCGTCCAAAGTTGAAATCGAGAACGAGAGTTTTAGAAGTAACATCCCAGGTCGACTCCGCATGCGACTTGGGTGAAGTCACAGACCAAGTCGACTCCAGCATTGACTTCAATCAAACAGGGCAGAAATTTCAAAAGTCAAGTTGAGGAATAAGTCGACTTCAAGATAAACTTGAGTCAAGTTGAAAACCAAGTCAACTTAGATATTTGACTTGGAACATATGAAGACTAATTCAAGTCCAAAGAAAGCAAGATGCATGAATTCAACCATTCTAATCAAAATATGTTAGACTTGTTCATGCATAGAAAGATTCAAGACTCAAGGATTCAAAATTGGCAAGTCATGGAGCTAAAGGACATCTAGCTAACTGAAGTTTGATATTAAGCCGACTTGGCCTTCGACTTGACTTCTGAAATTTTGCCCTGTCTAACTAAAGTCGATGCTGGAGTCGATTTAGCCTGCGACTTCACCCAAGTTGCAGATGGAGTCGACTTTGTCTGCGACTTCGGCACACTTTGAACCCTAATTTCGATGCTGGACATATTTTGACACTTGAAGTCGCTAATGGAGTCAACTTGGGGATCGACTTCACCTAAGTCAATGTTGGAGTCGACTTGGAGATCGACTTGACCTTCTATACTTCATATTTTTTATTTTTATAACTAAAATAATACACAAAAATGCATTAGTAGTTAAAACCTACTCAAATTATGTTGTTAATCATCAAAACACATGCTTTGGATATTTTGCATTTGATTTTCAACAATTGTTTTCAACAATCTTGTTTCAATTCATTTTGATGAAATATGTGCAAGGTCGAGAAAAACTTTAACTAGAAATCGATTTCATGAAAAATCCGAAATTCATGCTAAGGACTATGTGTTAAGAAAATTTGCAAGTAACATGTGATTGAATTGGACTAAATCTCATAGTACACTGTATAATTCAATTTCATTCTAATCTTTTCAACTGAAATGATAAGAACTAAGTTAAATGTGTGGTAACCATGTGCTTTAAGGAAATAAATGATCTCACTAATGCATAAAATTTCACATTTTTCTTTTGATGAGATTTAAAATGGGTTAACTTGCATGTTTAGTTCCCCTACCAGATTATCAGAATAATGAAAGAGGGTGACTGACCTAAGCTAAGTAACTGAGACTTGGTATCAACAAATGTCAAGGTTTGCATAAAAAAGCAAGGGAAAGTCATAGTAATATCTCTTAAAAAAGAAAATTCTCTCTAGATACCCTAAAATATGGTGGAGGGAGCCAAAAAAAATAAAAAGCATCTCTCCAGATACCCTAAAATATGGCGAGTAGAGTCATGCAATAAGTTTGGAGGGGAAACAATGTGAAGTTAGGTAAAATGAGATCAAGTGAATTAACACCATGCTCTTTGACCAGAAACTTGTGCTTAAACCTTGGTTCACTTGTCTTGTGTTGATTTTCTAACCAGTTTCTTTTGATCAGGAGGAAGATTAGCAGGGTTGAATTATCACTTTGGACTAATAATATTGCCATTTACATGTAACTTTAGTCAAGAATGAAAATGAAAATGCATGTTCTATTTTGGAAATTGATGATTTTCATGCATTGTTTCAAGTTAAGGTTGTTCTTTGCCCCGTTGAGTGGAGAAATGTGATTGTTAGAAGCATAAATGGAATCAAGTTGAGTTGACAAAGTCCTCATTCATTTATTCATTTTGTTTTCATGTGTTGCTCGAGGACTAGCAACGTTTAAGTTTCGGGGTGTGATAACTTGTGAAAATGTGAGTTATTATGGCCCATTTCAGACTAGTTTTGTATGTTAGTCCAAGAGAATGTAGTAAAATTGCATTCATTTAGCTTAGTTTTCACGCATTGTGCATTTTAGATGCAATATATAGTTTTTATACATTTTTAGTATAAAATAGATATTTATAAGTTCATTTATTCGGTTTCAGTTGATTTAGCAGGAAGGACAGGCGACTATCAACTTGTAAGAGTGTCGGGTTGAAGAAATGTGCAAAATGAAGAAGCAAGTAGGTTGGTGCCCCGGTGTCGACCAACAGCGCCTAAGTGCCAACCTACCACCTTACAAGAATAATCCAAAAATCCCTAAGTCGGCAAACTTCCGGAGAGAGTTGGTGCCTAGGCACCAGATAAGCTGCACCACAATGCCAATCCCCACACATGAAATTTTGCACGTGTCTTGAGCTAAATGCGAGGAGGTATAAATTATCACTTAGGGTTCATTTGGGAGAGAGGAAGAACAGAGAGGATAGGTTGTGGTTGATGTGGAGAAAAGGAAAAAAACTAAGGCTTCAAGGAGGGAGAGAAGAGCAAGTGGTGACCTAAGCTATCATTGCAAAGCTTTTAAGTTTCATCTCCTCTTATCATCTATCTCTTCATATTTGTTATTCTCCTTGCTTGGGGTGATTGTAAACTTGATTTTAATGGGAATTAAACTAATGTTTATGAGCTGAATCTTCGTACGGTGGGAGATATGTAGGATTTGAACTCATAGCTTATGATATTTAGTTTTCTTATGCTTGAAATGACAATAAAATTGTGTTGTAACTTATGTTGCTTGAGATTACCCTTATATATCATGCTTAATGCATTTACAAGATTTGTAACCTTATGGATTGATTGAATGTTCGGATTCATGCTGAAGAAGTGGGATTTGAATAAGATCCATTATGAGGAACAGGTTTTCCAACTCTTGATTGTGTTTGATATTACTATGGATAGGAATATACCTATTAACCTTATGTAATCTTGATTAGGTTATGTGGTTATAAATCTTATTTTACTTGTGTGCATGGGAACCTAGCGCATAGCTAAAACTTAGTTAGGTTTGTATGTATTGGAAGGCCTATATAAATATGAATTAATCTAGATTAGTAATCTCTGCACAACTAACTTAAATGGGGTCAAATGACATATTTATGATTTAATGAATTCATATTTCCACCTATCTTAATCATCTTAAGGCAAACTCAACAATATCCACTCCATTTTGGTCATTTACTGTTTTGTTTTGTTTAGTTTAATTCGATTCTTTGAAAATAAATTCTCATTCACTTTACCAATTCAAAGGTGCTGATTTGTTTAACACAATTCTCATGGGAACGATACTCTACTCACTCTTTATTACTTGATCGACACGTATACTTGCATTAAAACAAGCATTTTAATTAGACATATGCACCGTTCATCATCATTTCATGCGGCGCCTTGAATCGAGGCGTCATATTTGTCTTTATTCCAAGATCTTATCGATTGGTAAACGTGACTCAGGATTGTTGCCCTGATCACACTACAGGTTCTTAATTGGATCTCGTCCAAAAAATTTTTTCATTTTTTTGTTTTTCTTTCATCACATAAGAATACACTTTATTCATTATAGACTCATCCATATCATCGTAAAACCATTCATATCTTCTTTTTATTGAGATAATTCACATAAGTACAATCATGTTTGTAATATCCATAAAACATGTTTTCAACATAATTATCATACATTTGTCCCTTTGGACGCATACATAGAACTACAATTACATTTGTAGGTTATTTCTACCTGGCATCCTTTATGAGTCAGCTCCATAGCCTGTTTGTCATTTTGAAAACACATATGAGTAATAATACGCAGTAAATAAGCCTTTTTCTTTGGCAAGTAAACATTTTCCTTTCATTCAAATGCATTTCTTCCAATTTGGTAGGAGACACTTACCAAGAGATCAATTACCAATGGGACGAAAACCTTTTCATAAAAATCATTTCATAAACACTGGATGTGTAAATGCTTCCTTTCCACTCCTGACATAAACCTTCATGTATGGGTACGCTAGCCCCGGAAACATCTCACATAGCATGGTCTAATACGCCGGCTCTCTCTCCGACTTGGCCTTGTCAAGGGGGACCTTGTGTCCTTTACCTTGATTAGCCTACATGGTCTCCTACATGCATGACTTTTGATTTTTCCGGCATTATATACCTCTTACACCAAGTGATTTGTCATTCTCATGTAGAGAATTATTTGCATCATCCCTTTTTGAAACATTGTTTCGATAAAACATCATGTAAACATATTCATACTTATGCATTTCATAAAAATGCAATGCATTTATTCACATATGACTTTCCTTTGCCTCCACCCTCTTGGGAGGACGCCACCTGCACACAGCCCTTGCGACTCGGCAATGGTGAAGGGAGATCCTCTGATCTGCTTACTACATCCACCAAAGCCTCTTCCTTGTGCATTATGTTCATACATACATATGTCGACATGACATGCTCCATAAAACTTGATAAATCATTTAGAAAATAATTTAACAAGTAGTTAGCAATCATTTCCTGTAAAACATTATAGGAATGGTCATTCATAAATAAATTCATAAAATATGTGAGCAAACAATTTGCAATCATTTAGAAACATTTTAGAAAGCATATAGCTTGCTTACCTTCTCAGTCCGTGCCTTCCTCCTTTTCCTATATATGGAAAAATGATATTTTATCTATATCATTCCATGTCTTAGTTTACTTTCCATTCATGCTTTATAATCATTTATTACCTCATTTTTATAGAGGTTAATCATATAAATATACTTGGTCATTACTTCCTTATATGGATTTTTATCCATAAATTCTTTAAAAATTCCATCCATATATCCTCATAAATATAAAAATAAATTTTAATTTTTTCCAAAATCACACTATTTACTATTCATAGTTACTGTAACAAATCATTGTAGCAAATCACTGTGGCAGTTACTGTTCATCCGAGGTTACTATTCACAAAGACGTGGTTATTGTTCATGGGTTCCAAAAATTTACATTTTTTCCAAAAATAAAAAATCCATGAGATAGCTTATGCTTAGTATATCATGAAAAATTTTATACACTTTGAATTTATCATCATTTACTTGGCTAAAAAAATCACTTTCTCCATATACTAAAAATCAACATAAATTCACTTAAGCAGAATGCTTAATTTCAAAAATCATGAAATTAATATATTATCATTCCAACATTATATTTATCATATTCCTATATTTCAAATCATCATTTATCATTTTTGGAGCATTATTTACACAGATCATATGTTATCTTCCCAAATGCTCCATCTTTGCTCCAAATTTTTTATGCTTCGGCATAATTCCAATTAAACATTATATCTATACTTATTTTCTCATGATTAGGCATTATATAAGCATGTTTTTACCTTACCTTAACATCCAAAAGAAATTTGGGTAGAAATCACTTACTCGAAGTGAAGATACGTCTCTTTTTCTCACACTTCCTTTCTCTAACTTACTCCTTTCTTTCCTTGGACGTGTGGGATGGTTTAGGGGCTTGGAATGGCTCGAATTGAGTTGGGATTTCTTGACCTTAGACGTTCCCCCTGCTGCCCTATTTATAGTGTCGGATTTTTCAAGAATTTAGAATTTACCCCTAGCTTTGAGGTATTTAATTATAAATTGGTATTTCTTTTTAATTTCAAAAAATGCTTTGAGCCATGTGCTGCCCACCCTAGGCCTGCTCCATCCCACCTATGCAGCCCTATTTTTTATTTTTAAAATTATTTAATTTAGGCTAAATAAATCTTAGCCGTTGATTAAAGATGAGGTTGATCATGGACCATTGATTTTGGTCAATCTTCCAATTGCCCCCTATTGCAGCAGCCATTTCATTTAATTTTTTATTTTTAATTATTTATTTAAATAAAAAGTCAAAAGCTATTTAAAGAAAAAGAGAAGTTACTTTTCGATCATCATTTGACGTGTCATCTTGACCTTTGATTTGTGATTTTTGATCAATATTTGACCACTCATCATGTTCATCATCATATTTTGGCCATCCATAAAAAATTTCATCTCAATCTGACGTCTAGATTGCACGATATGAATTTTTCTTCATTTTCTTCGTAAAAATCCATAAAAATCTGAAAATTATTATTTTAATCAAAAAAATTATCCTTTAGTAGGAAGCTTCCTTTTTCATCTTTTATGATTAAGTTAATCCAAAGTGATTAACTTAACATATTCCTTAATCCCACATTTACTATTCATATTTCACTATTTACATCCACTATTCATCCGAATTTCATAATTAATTATTTTAACCTCTATTCCCACATTTTCATACTTATGAATGTATATTTTCTAAATATATTACCTAGGATTTTATACACGTATCTAAGATCAGGGTTTCACATTTCATGAGCAATGAGTATACAAATGCATCATTTTCATTCATACCATAATTCTTCATATGATGGTATGCTAGCCTGGTGAAATCCTTGCCATATGGTAGATGACACTTACCTAGTGATCAACTACCTAAGAAAACACAACCATTCTACTAAAAGACACCAGCCACATAGACTTAGAAATTTTTAGGGCACAACTACTCATGAAAACATGACTTTTCTTACCTCAACTAGCCTCCTAATTTTCGTTGCATAACTTTCATTCACCCCGGCATTATATACCTCGTTCACATGACATTTTGGTCATTCTCATATAAAGAAGAGCTTGCATACTAATTTTGAACACAATTTGTAAAATAGTATTCAAATCACAATATTAGGATGACCACTCTTAAATGGTTTTAAAATCATCAATATAAAGCAGTTTTCGAAACACATCCAAATTCAAGGAATTTAAAAACATGTCAATTTTAAGAAAAAATCAATGTTTCAAAATTTTTACTTGTTTACTTGTAAACAAGTTTTAAAACTAATATGATAAAATAATTCTGAAACCTTTCAATTATTTAGAAAGAAAGTAACATTTTCAAATCTTTTCTTGCAAATATTTTTATTTTTATTTTTGGGCTTTGCAAAGGATGTGGAATGCATCTTTTCCATTCATCCACTCTAGCATCATATTTTTCATTTATACAACATCCCTGTCATTCTCATATATAAAAAGAAAAGCATGCATATTTTTTGAATGTCATTAACAAACAAAAATCAAATCATCTAACACAATCAACTTATCGGGTTAGCCATCCTTAAACTCTTTTAGAAACATCAGTATAAAGTATTTTCAAACCGTTTTACTATTCAAAAGACTCTACACATTCCAAGAACATCCTTTTTCAAATACTTTGCTTGTAAATACCATTTTCGTAAAAGAATCAAACTTTTCTTTCACAAACTCTTTTAAAATATTTAAATGAAACAATTTTTAAACACTTCAACATTTAAAAAGGGCTTTCTTACAATGAAGCAATCCTAAAAGATATCTATATTCGAAAGATAATATTTTCAAAAGGTTTTGCTTGCTTACAAACATTATTTCATAAAGGAAATGAAACTTTCTTATCATAAATTTTTTTTTGAATTAGGATTTGAAGGGTTTATCCATACATATCATTTCAATAAAGCAATTCACAATTCATTTCAACAATTGAGAATAAACATTTTCAAAAGCTTGCTTGCTTACCTGTGTAAAGTTCAACTCGTCTTTTCGATCTTTTCCTTGCCTTTACCTAGACAAGTGGAAATGATCATCTTATATGCTTACATATCATCATATACTTGCGTGCCTTGTCTTTTCTTTAATTCATGTTCATGTATCACTTGTCCCCAACCCTTACATGATCTTGATCTATAGATAACTCATAGCATGTTTGCCTAAATTATTTCTTTCTTTGAGATGAACACCATCATCTCGTATGTCACATATATGCACATTTTTCAATGGTGAGTCATTCATTTGACTCAATACATCTAGAGAATTTAGTCTCTTTTCAATCATTCAATACACTTACTTGAAACTATAGCAAGCTAAGTTCAAGTAAGGTTTCTCAACTTCATATTTACCCTTCTAATACTCTCTTTTTCACACACCTATGTGACTAGTAATTAATTACTTTAAACACTAACTTTTGTAGTCGTTCACGACAATTATCTATGACTTATATCAAGTCATTTCTTTGTCAAAATTTTGAAATTTTCTACCACTAATGAAACAGCCACATAAGTGCATTTTCACTAAATTTTGCTTTCTCAATTGCACCTTAATGATATAAAAAATGATCAAACAACCACTTCTGTGGTCTTGTTAGGTGCCTGTTCATAAACTTTAACAACATAAATTCACTTTAAATTTTTGAAATTCATATCCCTTATTCAAACAACCCTATTTGAGCTCATTTTCACGAAGTTTCATTTATACAATTGAACCTTAATGATATACACATGGAAAATAAAAAACCCACAATTCTTTTGGCCATGTTAAGTGCTTGTTTGCATCCAGTAATATCCTAAATTTTATTAAAATTTTTAGAATCATCAGCCATTCTCAAAATGGACACATACATGTGTATATTCATTAAGTTCAATTTTCATATATGCATCTTAACTTAACATACATGCTAAACCTTAATCCTTAACTCTAAACTTCTAAAATTCTACATATATCATCGTTTCATCATAGGATTAACTTAATTAAACAGAATTTTGTTTCCTTAATATCTGGCTTGGACGTCACCCCCTTATCACATATGCATAAAAGAAAATTTAAATTCTCAAATCTTGATGATGGTAAGGGCATCTCATACCTGAAATTTGGAAAGAGAAATCCCTTCTTTAGTTGTTTTTTTTTGACACCCCTACTCTAACTCCCTTTCTCCTCTTTTTTAAAAGTTTTTCTCCTCTCTTTCAAGCTAGAAAACATCCCATGTTGCTGCCCTTGTTTCCTTTTTATATGTGCTGAATTTTACCTCCTAATGCCACATCATAAATCATGATTTGTGTAAATAATTTATTCAATTAATTTCTGCCCAAATCCTATCCATTCATCTTGCTTTGTTGCTAACAAATTTGAGCCATACATGTGTCCACAAGGAGAGGCAATTATTATCTTGTTATTTTTTTTACATTTTTTATAAATAAAAATCTATCCATTAATCCCTAGCTTGGCACATGTTGCCATGGCTTGGAAATGTCAACCATTCACTTTTTCCCATTGCTTTTTTTCTTACTCAAGGCAATCCTATCTTGACACCTCAAAAGTGGCCCACAAAAGTAAACTTTGACTTTTGCATTGCATTTGCGACAATTTACTTTTAATGATCAAAAGTCAATGGTCTTAACTAGTCATACTTAACACATGTCATTTAGGGTTTCTTAATAAGATTTGACAAAATCTCATCCATTCATATTATAGAACTCATTACTTAGCCTTTCGTAAAAAATTTCATCTCAAAATGATGAATGTATGCTAAGATATTAGTAAAATGAACCTAGTTCATAAAATATCATGTAACTCTAATCATTTCACCCCTTTTCATTCATAATTTTCATGATCTAAACCATTTATCATGTAGGACATGCCAACTTAGGTTTTTTCTTAAAATTTCATGCCAATCCACCTTATATATAATAGGATATGAATCAATCAAATAACAAACCAATAATAAAAATAAAAATATGGCATTAATTAAGATGCCACCTAAGCAATCTCTACACCATTTTCGTCTTTTTATGCTTACTTTTCCACCTTGTCTTTTAGTGAATAATTACCAAAGTAATCATGTGTGATTAATTTAATCACCTTGCCTAATTAGTTGCGCTGATCTCATCCATACAAGCTCTAAGCTACATTTGTTATGCTTTAAGATAAATGAGGTTCCACAAGAGGAGAAGGAAGGGAGAAGGAGCAGAAAAGAGAGGAATAAGAAAATGGGGAAGGTCGCGTGTGCCCTTATCTTAAGAGGACCTTTGCGAACATGGTCTGGGCCCATACATGAGCAAGTTCATACGTGGGTGGGCATAGTTACTGATTTACCACTAACTTTTTTGCTCATAACACTTAATCAATTAAAAATTTCTTCAGGGGCGCTGCCCCCTTGACTCTTATAGCTTGATTAGGCAAGTCAACCCTCATACCTACTCTGTAAATGTTCATATTAATTATAGTGTCTCAAATAAACATCAATCATACACCTCTAAATCAATGCCTAATAAATCATACTATACCTAAGCAGTGCAGCCACTAAATATGCCAATGCACAACTCATTCTTATTCTAATATGCTTATGAATGGCACCCTATAAAATCCAACATGTCAAGATTTTAATGCATGCATGCATACACTACACGTCCCTAAGTGCCAGATTTATATACAGTATACACAATAGTAATGTCAATAAGTACTAGTGTTATATTTAGAAATTACTTCATGGTAAAAGAAAGATTATATATAAAAAATACCTAGTCCTCACAATCCCATACCTAAAGCTATGTAAAATGCTCCTTGAAATTCATGGATTTACATCGTTCGACATCATCGTTTGAAATCTCTTTGCAAGTGCTCATAGATTATAGTATATAAAATATCAATCCCATAAGGAATTCAAGACTTAAGACATTGATTTTACACTCTTATATCAATAAAAAGGTGAATAAGAAAGAGTAAAGGAAGGAATATCAAGAAATAAAGAGAGTTTTGAGAACTGACAAGCTGCATATATGTTAATTAAAATGCTTGCTTTTAACGCAAGTATACATGCCGAATCAAGTAATAAAGAGTGAGTAAAGTATCGTTCCTACGAGGAATTGTTTAACCGAAATTATTAATTAGTTTAACTGCCTTCAGTTGATAGAAAATTCTGAGTTTTGGAATTTAAACTAAGCTAACAATGTAATAAGAAATCAAAATGGAGTCCACAGAATTGCTAGAATACTAGAAATGGGTATAACAATCAAGGATGGTAGATGGATAACTCAAAATTTTTGAATCTAAATTATATTGTATTGGTTCTTTTTCATTGAATTGTGCATGGATTTACTAGCCCAAGTTCAATAATCTTTATATATGTCTTCCAACACTATATAAAACTAATTACACCATATTTAATTGTTATGTTCCCATGCCATTAAATAAAGTGAAATTAATAAGTTCATAACATGTTTACCGACTACACATGGTTTATTGGTATATTCCTATCCGTTAAACAACTCCCCCTTAATAAAGAGGAAACCTATGCCCTACACATGGATCTAGCAAAGATTTTTCTTTTTTCCAAAGATAAATCAAGCAATTAAATCATCGTACAAGGTAGCTAATCTTGTAAAAAGCATTAAACCATATGTGTAAAGGTAAATCACACACAACCATATAGAAAAATCAAATATTCATTCCTGAATTTCAAAGAACCAATACAATATAATTAGATATCAATTCATCATAACTATCCATCTAAGAAAGTTTAGTTCAAAGACATGATCATAAATCCTTTACATCCATTGTGAAAGTGTCCAGAGAATTAGAGAAAGAAAAATAAAAAGATAAAGAGTAAACTGGTTTTCCGGCAGTTTCCACCAACAGGGTTGAATCTCCTCTTTGATCCGTGTTTCGATCAAGTTTTTGTCCTTCTTTGGTTGTCAATTCCGGTTTTGGGCTCTCTCTTATTTGTCTCATGCATGCAAACCCTTAGGATTTATTTGTAATATCAAATTACGCAACACACATACAAAATTCTGCGTGTATGGATACATATAGGTGCCTAGGCACCAACTCGATGTGTGCTAGGTGACTTAGACACTTTTTTAGAAATCTTAGGAATTCATGTCTTGGCACCTAGGCGCCAACTCCCTAAATGCTATTGTGTCGTGTGACCTTAAAACCCTTCTGGACTTGTCTGCATGATGATCAAGTGGTGCCTAGGCGCCCCTAGCTGGTGCTTGGGTGCCAACTCACTAGAAGTTATTTGTTTGCTAGATTGTGTTGGAGTTCTGGCAAGGGCACGTAGGGTGGCGCCTAGGCGCCATCCTCATGCCTTGCAACTTGGTCTCAACCTGCTTTCCACTCACCCTCATGTCTTTATATTGCCCATCCTTCCTACAAACAATGAATAAAACAAATCAATGAACTAAAAATGCCTGATTTAAGCTAAAATGCATAAAAACTAAATAATGCTCCTAAAATGCAAAGCAAGTAAAAATTAAACTAAATGGATGCAAAATATGCCTAATCTCTTGGATTAATGCGCAAATACGGTTTGAAATGGACCATGATAACTCGTAACACCCCTAAATTTAAATGTTGCTTGTCCTCGAGCAACACATACAAGCACAGTGAATGAATGAATGAATGAATGAATGAATGAATGTAGACCCTGTCAACTCCGTTTACTTCCCATTATGCTTTGATCAATCCATTTATCTATTTAACAAGGTCAAGAGTAATCTAAACTTGAAAAATCATCCATTACCTAAAACGAGGCATGCATTTTCATTCTTAAACCAAGTTACCAGTGGGTGACATAATTTCCTAGTACGTGATCATAATTCAACATGTTAATCTTCCATTTGATTAGAAAATTGGTTAGAAAATCAATAAAAGTAGGCAAACCAAGGTTTAAGCTGAACTAATTGGTCACAGAAAATAGTAATAATTCATTGGATTGAATTTCTGCCAATTGCACATTCTCCCCCCCCCCCAAACTTATTGCAAAATTCTCCTAACCATATTTCACGATATCTGGAGATCTTTCTTTTTTCTTAACTCCCCTCACCATATATCAAGGTATCTGGGGAGAATTTTAATTTTAAAGCGTTATTACTATGATTTTCCTTTGCTTTTTTATGTGAACTTTGCCATTTACTGATGCCAAGTCCCAATTACTTAGCTTTGGTCAATCATTCCCTTTTTATTGTTTTGATGTTTTGTTAGGAGTACTAAACATACCTGTGTAATTTTTGTGAAATACTACCATTTGTGAACCCATTAATTCCCTTAAAGTACTTGGTCAGCATTTATTTAATTTAGTTCTCATCATCTCAGTCTGGAAGATACTCATTCTTGAATTAGAACAATGTATTATGAAATCCTTTTAATTCTTTCACGTGTCAATTACAACTTGCTTTTATACTTGGTCCTTGATCTAAATTCCCAATTTTTCATGAATTCAGTCTCAAGTCCACATTAATCACAACCTTGCACACTTTCAATAAGATGGATTGAACAAAGATAACTTTCATTAGCTGGAATTGACATAATATGCAATGTAAAGAAAATATGAAAAACTAACCTATGTTTGAGAATTATACACCCCCAAACTTGAGAGATGCATTGTCCTCAATGCATGATGACCTAGGATGAAGAAATACAATATAAAGTAAAGATAAAAAAAATAAAAATGGAAGGACCGAGACTCCCTCAAGAATCAGATTTGGTGGCTTCCTCGTCTTCGTTGTCGCTGGGCTAGGGCTGGGATGGCTGCCCAAAGCAAGCGCGAAACTCCCGAGGCATTGATGGGAAAGGCGGGAACTCCGGAGGCCTGAGCCACCATCAAGTTCTCCAGGTTGGTTAGTCTCTCATTGGTAGTTGATGGTGTAGAGGAGGGTCCTGATAATGGAGCTTCTTTGGGGCGCGTCATAACAGTGCAGAGCCGAGGCTGGGTGGAGTAAGAGAGGTCTTCAATGATCATTTGACAGTTCAGGACCTCCTCCGTCTGCTCCCATCTGGCTCCGGCTCGGTTGCAGAACCTGGTGATAAGTGATGAGAAGTAGTAGTTGCCCCAGGGCGCTTTCGCACAAGCACAGATCTAGTGGTAGATGAGCTTATCCATGTTGATCGTCATGCCGCTGTATATGGTGTGGAGCAGCAGTGCTGCTCCATCATCACCTCATTGACGTGAGTTGACGGCATCATCCGAGTTGAGATGAAATGAAATATCATCCTCCCGTGGCAAAGCATATCACTCCGCTTAAAGGAGGTAAATTGCCCGCCCATCGACTTCCAAACCGATAGCCTCTCGCAAAACTGCCTGGCGATGGAGTTGACGTCTTGGTCTTCTCCCTCCAGAAAAGCCTAGTACTCGTCTGAGCGATCAAACAAACCCAACCTGTAATAGGAGTTGATTGCCTCAGCATGGAAGGGGACGATCTTGCCCTGAACTTTGACTCGCCCCTGCTCATGCTTCATCGCATTCGCATAGAACTCTTTAACCACAGGAGTGATAGTAGGTGAGGGTTACATCAAAAATTTTTGCCAACCCCAGGCA
This sequence comes from Annona squamosa, assembly GCA_035584095.1. Taxonomy (NCBI): domain Eukaryota; kingdom Viridiplantae; phylum Streptophyta; class Magnoliopsida; order Magnoliales; family Annonaceae; genus Annona; species Annona squamosa. Next base: position 22,744,402 of record JAXCLR010000001.1, read on the forward strand.
TTCAGGTTGAGGAGCAGAGCATCAAAGAGCGCATCGATCTTGATTCCCCTCTCTGGAATCAAATGTCACTTTTGGAGTGAGTCTGTGTACCGCTTGAACACCTGAGCGGACATGAACTTGTTGCCATCGAATTCCACGGGCTCTTGCACTTTTTTCTTCTTGGCAGTTGACAAGGAAGTCATATCTCCAAACAATCCTTGCAAGCAACAATCCAAACGCAAACCACAAACCAATCTCCACAAAAATAATCACTAAGCCACAAATCACCAAGCCAACAATCCACCAGTCAAACACTAAGCAATCCATAAACTAATCACCCAAGCCAACCTCCAATCCGTCGACTCATCGACCAATCCACAAAAATCGACTAATCCAATCCAATTCTCCACTCAAACAATCACCAAGCTACTTCAAAGCAATAAAAAGGCACCAAAGATGGAGAAATTCTACCCACAGAAGCTTTCGATCTGAAATTTGGCCTTTTAAGTTGTTTTTTAACTGACACCTGGGCATGGGGCAGTGGCGTGTGGCACCCCGAACCGAGGTGCCACATTTGTCCTTACTCCAAGATCTTGTTGATTGGTAGTGTGAATCAAAATTGTTGCCCTGATCACGTGGTAGGTACTTAATTGGATCTTGTTTAGAATTTTTTTTCTTTTCTTTTATCACATAGAGACACATATTTATCATCAAATTTCAATTATCATTGATAACATTCATATTTGTTTTTGTATAATATAAGTTACTTTAACCTGGTCATTTCACACATACATAATTTGAAAATTCCTTACCATATGTTCATTCATACCATATACAGATCAACATATAAAATTTTCTTCATACCTTCTCTTTCCGTTCCTTCCTAGCCTGTGCTATACCTATTTATGGTTTGAAAAGAAAAACATGAGTCGAAACTCAGTAAGCAAGCAATTTTTCATTTAAATGCATTTCTCTCATTCAATAATAGACACTTATCAAGTGATTTACCATCAATCAATAGAAACCTTTTCATAAAACCTTTCATATTTCATACCAAAAACATATGCTTGTAAAACTTTACTTGTATGGACATATTTTATGTCCTAAGATATTTTTCATAAAACTTCCTTTTTCCAAGGACATTCTCATGTCCTTAAAATATTTTTCATAAAACCTTTTTAAAACAATCATATGCATCATGCATAATGTTTCTGTCCGTCTGGTAGGTGACACTTACCAAGTGATCACCCTTTCCTCCTTAAGAGAGAAATAATCTCTATTGATAACTCGTGAGCTAGGCAGTTATCCATGTTCTTCTCCCATTTTAGGAAGGGCGCCATCGGCATTTCACCTTTTGAAGCAACTTGACCTATGCAGAGGGGGCCCATCTTACAATTGTGTCCAATCTGCATATCCTCTACAGCAGACCTAGTACATAACTCCTGTGCACATTCCTTTCCTCACATTCTTATGCTAGCATGCTATTTATAAAACTCCAAACACCCTAGTCTGTGATTTTTTCTTTTCAAAACTTGATGCTAGCATATCATTTTAAAATAGTACAGACCTCGACTTGTATTCCCTTTTCTAACTTGAAAACTTGGCACAACCCAAGTTAACAAGTTAATAAAAATATTTTGTGAGGATGACCAACCTTAAATAATTTTAAAAATATTTAAATAACACATTTCTAAATCATTTAAAATATTTAAAGGAAATATTTGAGAAATAGTAATTTCAAAATTTTGCTAAAATATTTTTAAATAATTTTTTA
>JAXCLR010000001.1:22753224-22768164 GCA_035584095.1 Annona squamosa
GCTTTAATGTGTTTCGGTTAATTTTAATTAAACTGGTGATCACAGTACTCTTAACGACAAGCACTTGGTGCGCATCATTATTCTACACTCAGGCTTTCCATGATCATTCCCTAAGCTCTATCACTAGCCCTCATGTTTACTTGATGTGAGACCTCTTTTTTCTTACATATCATAGTCTAACTTTACTCCCAGAATCCAAGAATCTGAATCTTCATCTGAACCTTCTCTTTAACTCCCATGCATACTAGTAGTCAATTGCTATTGTCATGCCCATAGTGATAGAGCTCTTAATTTCTTAACACTATTGCTAATTGTCGTTGAATAATCTATTCTAGTGTTCTTGCATCCATTCCAACTAACAAAATGTCTCTGCCTAAAACACTACAAAGGCATATTCTTCTTTGTTTAGAAGCTATTTGAGCATGGAAGTTCTAGTTAAAGATTCAACTAAAGCTTTATCCTTCTTTCTACTAGGCCTTTTTTAGGCTAAGTTTTCGGCTAGTCCTTGGCTTACTTCCTTCATGGATTTTTATTAGGATATTGCTTTTAGTGACTAATTTGAGCATTTAGATCATTGGAATTGATTTCCATTCTCGTATAAAAGAGAACATGGTCTTAATACATGCTATTTCTAAGCAAATGAGAACAAACTTAACTTTTATTATAAAGAAATTGCTTATAACCTAGTTTATATATTTTCTAAAAGGATAGTTTTTCTTAAGATGATTAGAAAAATGATAAAGAAAACAAACTCGATTATCGTATAGACATGGCTTAGCTATATGCCCGTTGGTATCACAAAAATAGCACACCAACTTAGTTACAACAAGTAGATTATAAAAGGTTCTTGGTCCCTTCTTGGCATAGGTTTCATTATACTCAATTCTAGTTCTCATATCTTGACCCTATAACCACATGGAAGGTAGTCTATGAATGGCCTAAGAAGGTACTTCCTCAATCTCTTTCTCAATATGGACAAGATTTGGGTTGAGTCCTTGAACAAGGGATGCCTCCTTTAGTGGCTTTAGACTGGTTTCAACAACTATCTTTAGCTTGGGTATCGCAAGAGACTCATCCATAGACATTAGTATCTCGGCAACCTTAGGCATATCCACCACTTTGGGCACATTTATAATCTTAAGTACATAAGCAGCTTCAAACTCATCTATAACTTTGAGAACGTATTCAACTTGGTGATATTAGCATATTTGGGCTCATCTGTGGCTTTGGATACATTAGCAATTTTGGACTCATCCATGACTTTGGGTATCAGAGAAAGTTTAGATACATCCACAACTTTAGATACTTCCTCAACTTCAGGCATAACAATAAGTGGTGACTTAGACTTTGAAACAACAACCTCAGTCCAAGTGGAAGATTTCTTTAAGATTAAAGGACTATCCTATCTTAGGGTTCCAACATTCTGAGGTAGGGGTATAACTTTTTTATATATAGGAACAACCTGAGTTTCAATTTTCTTTTCTTAGGCCTCTCATCCTTTATGAGTTTCTGAGTATACAGTCTTTTACATTTATTAGTCATGGTTCCATTATTTAGGTCAATCTCTGGTTAGCTATTACCTAGGCCATTAGTTTCTTATCCTTCTCCCTACTTAGATTTTTAACTTGAGTTTAATAGGTGTATATGGGGTTGCAACATCTATGGCTTCTATGATCCTATCTAGCTTTTTCTTTAAGGTTTGGTACTACAGAAATGACTCCTTTCTCTAAGTTAGAACTTGTTTCTCTTGGGCACCCAATCTTTATGGGTAGTAGGGAGAGACTTTCTTTAGGTTTTAGTATTATTATATACGGATGCACCAAAATTGACCATTTTTGGGACTCAAGAAGAAAAACAAAACTTAGGGTTAGATTTACAAATCCATTTCAAAATCTCTTTTTTACAAAAACCATATAATAATTAGTTAGCTATGATTTTATATGTGTGACCGCTTTGATACCATCTATGACATAGTGACCCAAAAAAGTAATCTCAAGCCGTGTATTCAATGTGTATCCCATGATCAATCATACAGTTATGGCCAAATTAATTATTATAATTTATAAACTAAAAAAATTTTAAATCCACTTCCACTAGTCATGTTTCCATATTACATCCAAGCATGAAAGAAAAAATAAAAAATACTTGTCCATCCATCAACAATACATGGCTTGAATAAATTAATGACAAATATATATTCTTGAAAATTTTAAAGCAACCCAATCTCTAGCGCCCCATTTGATTTGACACACCTATAAAAATAATGAGTTAGTCCCAACATGACTAGCAAGTAGAAAGTTAATTGAAAATGGATAATGGCCTAAATTTAAACTTCATTAAATAATAAAAATAATTATTTAATTTAAAAACTTTAAAAATTAAGTCTCAAATGCAAAATTAAACCCTTCCATTAAGTCCAAAAATATCAAATACATAAAAATTAACTATTTCATTATACAAATCAAAGCCAAAATAATCAAGTTATGGCAAAATAAAAAGGATTGTTTTAAAACCACTGCATCATCTATATTATGTTGCCAAATTTTACTTAAGCTCATCCAGGTATTAGGCATGGCCCAGGTAGCAGCTCAGGTTCATAAACCAAGGCCAAAGTGTGAATCTCTTCTAACAAGTGTACCTGTGATAAAATAAAAAATTGTCCTTTGTGCAAAATATCCTAAAAAGCATACTAGTTAGAGACGTCGGCAATAGCATCAAATGATTGACCATGTGGTTTACGTCTATTATATTCATATATATATACACACACATATTTATTTTTATTTCACAACCATAAACCAAAAGCAATTACATATGATGGTTGCTAATGGATGTGTCATGTCAAAAAAAAAAAAACAAAGTCTCTAACACATTTCCTACACAAGTCAAACTTCCATGCATGCATTTGTTCTATGTTTAACGCCCGATCCATCTTTCGAATACATGCCATTGAATTATGTATTAAATATATATATATATATACATATGTAGAAGTATAATCCACCTGGAGTCAAATAGTTCACATTTCACACAGACTTCCTCCTCCATGCTTGATACGTTACCCATATTATTTATAAACGGAAATTCATTACCTATGTACCATTTGATTCACATTGGTATTTATTTATATCTTTCACAAGCAATAAAATATTTATTTTATATATTTTTTAATCAGGTCACATTAGCCATCTATTATACCTATAAACTAATATATAAATACATTCATTTAACATGTAGTATTAACACCATATATAGCTAAGAAATATTTAGGCATAAAATTTCAAGCATTATATAATTTTATTTTCCTACAATCTATAGGCATATAAAACTATTTATGCTAATTATTATACAATTTTTTATAATTAATTAAACAATTAACTATACCAAAAATAATAACCAAGGCAAACAATAATTAATTTTGAACCTAGAAAAATAAAATCTACTTGCCTCAAAAAAGAATTCCTCCTGCAAATCTAGCTCCCTAAAACTTTCTTACGGATGCTCTAAATCTTCTAATTTCCTAATCCCCTTTTATAAACCTACGAAGATGGGGAATAAGTGATAAAAACTTTATTACTAGCAAAAAATTCTAATTCTATGCCAACCAAGATGCACAGGTTGCGTAGATAATATTCAAAAATAAAAATAAAAATACAATTTGTAGCATTCATAAATAATAATTGAGCTAGGACCATTATTAACCATTTGACCCAATTGGTCAAAGGGTTGACCCTTTCCACGTAAGCTATCCTACGTGAAGTTTGAGTAGTCAACTTAGAATAACTTAGCGTATTTACATATTACAACTTGGGAGTTTTTGTAGAAATTAAACGTCAAGGTTTTTTAGATATTGCCTACTTATGTCTTTGATGAAATGCTAAGAAGAGGTTTGATATATTGAATTTATGTGAAATGTGTATTTAGTATTCTATTGAAGTAAGTAGCTTATTGCATGCACATGCTTTAACATACAACATATTGCACTTTATATGTGCTAAAAATATGATATGACTTAATGTGGGTGGTAATATCCTTGGTATAAAATTGATCCATATTCTTTGCTTATGTTGGGGTTTGGTTAATGTTAAGCATTTATAGAGACACTTATGTTGAAAGAGAAATTGTGGATTCTAGTAAATGGATGTATAGACTTTGATGAAAGTGGGCCTTAGATCCTAAAAAAAATTAATTGAAGACTAAGGTTGATGAAATGATTAGGTTGGCTTATGTGTTATCATACTTTTGCATATTTAAAGTTTGTTATGCCTATATGTTGATTTCCATGATTTGGGGCTTGCCCTTTGATTAAGGTTTGGCTTATGAGCTTTGTGGTATGGCTTTGCGAACCAAGCATGATGCATGGTCTTTAACGTGACATGAATATGAGGTATGCAGTTTAATTGGTATATTCACATTGTTTGTGAAGATGATGATCTTGATGATAATGACCCAGTGGTAAATCAAATCCTAACCTTAGAGGTTGTGAAACCACCAAAGTTGGATGCATGGTCATCAAGGATGACATATACTAGGATTATTTGGGTTTGTGACTTTTGTGGCTATCATCTACCAATTGATTTTATGGATGAGATACACATGAACCTTACGTCGATGTAGTCTGGACTTTGGATATGCATGGCATTTTTTTGGCGTGTAGGTTCGATTGTCTAACATGATCCTTGTGAGGCAAGTTGTCAAGATTTTTTGGCACTAGTTCAAGTAGCAACCCCACATATGTCATACCAACTTGTATGGATATGAGATTTTTCACATGGAGATCAATTTACCAAAATAAATGCAGTGATTGATTGCTTTGGGTTAAGTATTATTTTTTTCATTTTATGGGTTAAGTATTATTGCATGTGTGAGATATAACATGATATGACTATTTTAGCTGTCAGTATTGTGTGTTGTAATATGATATTTTTTATGGATTTAGCATGATTCTTTCTTTGCTTTTACTTTCTGTATTTACTTACTAGATTTACCTTGACTTGACAACTTCAATGACAAAGTCCAATAGGAAGTTAAAATTCATGACAAAGCCTAGGAGAGAGCCCATAAACGCATGAACAAAAGGAAAAAGTTTGGTTAGAACTTGATGTAACATTTTACATAGTTATGTAGTGATCATTATTTTGGGACATTGATGTATAAAAGACTAGTTGTAAATGGCTAAAGATGAACTTGAGATTTTGAAGATAGTGTATTTGCTAAAGGACAACCTTCCTTTACTTTTTTACTAGTAGGTGTTACCGACTATGTTTGCTATATCCATATATGAGGTAGATAGTTTTGTGAACTCAACTAGCTAAAGTACAGATCAAGAATTATCCAAGTTTTGATAATTGATAACCAATTTAAGATAATTAAGGCTACTAATTGTAGATCATATGCTTGCTTTAAGAAAGATTAATTTTATTTTGATGATTAACAAACCATTGAAATATCATTAAAGATGATCTAATGAACATGTGTAAGTGTATTTCGACATCATGACTCCAATTATATGTATAAAAATGAAAGAAGAAAGTTTCAAAGTACATACACATCAAGTTGCAGACCCTAATCGACTCAAAATGCGACTTGGGTGAAGTTCCATAGTTAAGCCGACTTAGGGGTTGCATATTTCTACTGACTAACTAGGCCACAAGTGAAGTCTCAGCCCAAGTTGATTTCGCCTACAACTTCGAAGAGATAATGAAGCGAAGTCTCAAGCAAAGTCGACTTCATCTGCGACTTGGATCAAGTCTCAGCCCAAGTCGACTTCACCTGCAACATCAAAGACAAAAAAGTGGATAACAAGTTTTATTCAAAGTGAAGTCATAACCCAAATCGACTTGACTCAACCCAAGTTGAGTCACAAGTTATAACGGTTAAAATTCGAACGTTGGAGTATTAAATGCATGTCAACTACCACTGCAACGGCTAGATCTTCCTCTTCTTTATAAATATCATTGAAGTGTGAATGTGAAGAGTTGTTGGACACAAGAAGAGCTTCACCTTCTAATATTCAATAGAGTTAACATCATTTGAACAAATATTGAAGCTTCAAGTGCTACTACTTCAAGTGAGCTTACAAGATCATCTTCTTCACACAATAAAGAGCTTCTAGAGTAGATTAATTACACATTATAAAGTGTACTTTTGATTATTTTATTTTAGGTTTGCCTTAGATCAGTGTTGGAGACTGAATTCAAGAAGAAGCAAAATAAAATGTTGGTTCGATTTTGTCTCACTAACGGGTTTTTCTTGATTGGTATGAGTTCATCTCACTAACAGATTAGACTTTATTGGTTTGAGTTAATCTCACCATCAAGCGATTATTATATATGTCCCATAGAGCTAGAATGTATAAGCGAGAGGGTGCTCTAAATTATATTGGACATATAATAGTGGAACCTAAGACACAAAGGGTATGTGCTTGAAAGACCAGAGTAGGGAAGGTTGCCCAAATCACTATATATTATTGTCTCTTATGTGGTTTGATTGCTTGCATTTTATATTCTATTTGCACCATCTCATTTTATCTCTTAACACATTGCATTAAGAGGATTAAACTTATAAGGGATTAAGTTTTAAATTATTAAAGAATTTTTCAATAACCCAATTCGTTCCTCCCCCCTTGGATTTTTCCATAAACTCAAGACCAACACTAATAAACTTAGTTTGATAATGAAAATTAGAATTTTCAAATCTCAAGGTCAAACAAATGAAATTGCAAAGCCATGTTGACTCTAAGATTAACTTAGGTCAAGTCGCAACCCAAGTCGACTCTGGTATCGACTTCAAGTAGATGAAAACTTAAGTAGAGAACTTTCACAATAGTCGTATCCCAAGTCTACTTAGTATGCAACTTGAGTGAAGTTGCAAACCGTAATGGACTCTTATTGCAACTTGGAATCAACCACCTGAAGCTTCCTCTAATTGCAATATGAAGACTATACTCATAACCCAAAGTTAACTCCACTTGAGACTTGGTAAAGTTATGTCCAAAGTTGAGTTAGAGTATGAGACTTGATGAATTATATGAAGATTAGCAAATGTTTCTAAGTGTCAAAAGTAAAGTCATAACTCCAAGTCAACTTCAAATGCGACTTGGGTTAAGTCTCACATGAAATCGACCTAGAGACAAGACTTAAAGGGAAGAAGACCTAAAAAGGGTTTTAGAACTTCAACGTATAGTGAAGTCAAACGCTAAGTTGACTTCACATACAATTGAAGTGAAGCCCTGTGATACTCAGACACAAGTAGGGCTCATATATGTGCATTTGGTATGTAAGCATGAATTATGGATGATTTTGTTGATTTATAGATGATTTTCATGAATTGGTGAACTTTCGCAATTAGGGTTATGATTAAGAATAGTGATTAAGATTAATCGCTATAGCCCAATGTGAGCCAATATGACCAAAGAAACTTAATGAGGATTAGAAGATGCTAATGTGGCATAAATAATTATTTTAATTTTCATGATTTAATTTATGAAAATTAAAATGATAATTATGGAATTATGTTGGAAAATGTAGAAATTTCATAACTTAACGCTTATAAGGCGGATTGAGATGAAAATTGAAAGATAAGCTCATGACTTTGGGCTCAACCTTATATGTCCAAAGTCGAGTTAGAGTATGAGACTTGATGAATTATATGAAGAGTTGCAAATTTTTCTAAGTATCAAAAGTAAAGTCATAACTCCAAATCAACTTAAAATGCGACTTGAGTTAAGTCTCACATGAAATCGACCTAGAGGCAAGACTTAAAGGAAAGAAGACCTAAAAAGGGTTTTAGAACTTCAACGTATAGTGAAGTCAAAGGCCAAGTCGACTTCACATACGACTGAAGTGAAGCCCTGTGATACTCAGACCCAAATAGGGCTTATATATGTGCATTTGGTATGTAAACATGAATTATGTATGATTTTGTTGATTTATGAATAATTTTCATGAATTGATGAACTTTCGCAATTAGGGTTATGATTAAGAATGATGATTAAGATTAATCGTCATAGCCCAATGTGAGCCAATATGACCAAAGAAGCTTAATGAGGATTAGAAGATGCTAATATGGCATGAATAATTATTTTAATTTTCATGATTTAATTTATAAAAATTAAAATGATAATTATGAAATTATGTTGAAAAATGTAGAAAATTCATAACTTAACTCCTATAAGGCGGATTGAGATGAAAATTGAAAGATAAGCTCATGACTTTGAGCTCAACCTTATGTGTGGATTGGATTAAGGCAAATGTGATGGGATTAAGATGATAATTATTTGTTTTCAATCTCACATTCTAAGGTTTTCTTCGAAGGATCATAACTTGACGTAGAAAAGTCGATTTGAGATGACACTTGAAATGATTGAATAAAATTATGAAATCTATGTTATTGAAGGATTGGATTAAGTTAATTACCATGGAAACATGCTTAATCAGAAAAAGGTGAGTAGCATTGACTTTGTGCACTGAAAAGTACCATAATATTTATTACAAAGCAAGTGGCTTAATGGCTTAGTTTAATGCCTATGAGAGGTGTCAAAAGGAGGTGCTTTGAGCTAGATTTTTTGGATTAAGTCAAGGGCTAAAATCCTTGAAAAGTGAAGTGGATTAAATGATGGTTTAAGAGGCTAAGGGTTAGCCTCAAAGAGGCATAGAGAGGTGGCATGGTGTGGACGTCCAAGGGGTCCTCCCCTTTGATTTTTTGATTTTTCAAAATGCAAAATATGCATTTGAATGACCTAGGCAGCTAGGGGGAGTTATGAACGTGGATATGAGATGGATTTTGATGGCATAAAATGCCAAAAGTCAAGCCACATGGGGACATGAATAGATGGACAGCAATATGAATGGGTTTTGGGGTGATTAAGCTCCCTTGACTATGGTTAAATGATGGCTAACCAAGGGTAAAATCCTAAATATATATATAAAGGGGTTTCTTGGGCAGCAAGAAAGGAGGAAATAAAGAGGAAAGTGGGCAGCAAGGCAAGGGGGTCGTTCAAGTGAGGAGAGAGAGAGAAAGAGAGAAAATTTTCTCCACAAAGGGGCAGCAGTTAGGGTCATCTCAAGCCAGCCAAGCAAGGAGGAAAAGGAAGAAGGAAGGGAGGAAAAAGGATTCAACAAGGCTTACCCTTGTTCATGTTTAATTTGGGTGAGTATTATGCATTTTTGATTCACATACGTTAACCTAAATCATTTGTGGTCGATGATTAAGGTAAAGATGGTTAAAATTATTTAATTCATGGGTAAATATATCCTTGAAGTCTTGCTGAATGATTAAGCAAACAAAACCCTCATATAGATCATGCATTAATAATTACAAGAATGAAATGAATTACATGGATATGTTTATATGTATTGAATCTGGACTAGGAAAGAAAAATATGAACGAAATAGTGAATGAATGCATTTTATCATGAAACTTTGTGTGACAATGCATGATAGGATTATTAAGAAACGACCCAATTTTCAACTTAAAAGGATAAGCAGGTTGTAAATTACACATCTGGAAAAATCAACCTGAACAGGGTTGAACGGGTGTGAGGATCAGCTGCACCAAATGATTTTTAATAATTTTTATACAAGAAATTTTGAGCTGAAAATTTTATATGATGTAGTATTATACATCATAAATAACACTCAACCAAAATAAAAATTAATTTTTGAAAGGTATAAATATAGCTAATAATTAACGTGATTTGAATTGTCTAAAAATTGATGCTGCTATCCGGCATAGTAAAAATACCGAAATAAATATAAATACTTCATATGTTGTGCTAAAAATATTTATTTTGGTTAACTTGTGCAATTATGAAGGTACGATAGAAATTCATATTTAAATTCCTTGATTTGATTATGATTCAAAAATTAGAGAAATCAGTATGTCTGATTTCAGCATTATGGACAAACTGAGGAATAAATCAAAATAAATGTTAAATTTTAAATTTTTGAGATAGAATTTAACTTTCAATCAGATAGAAATAAGTATCGTAAGTGATTATGAAGGTTTAACCTATTAGAACTGGATTTTAAAAGGAATGAGTGCTATGGAAGTACAACTTATACCAATGTGAGAATTGGAAAATGAATACCCAACTTGAAAGACAATTGGGTCAAGTTAGTTTAACGTAAATCTAAATAGATTTATATAGGTTGGAAAACCGTAAGAGATGCAAGCATTTGAATTTGATGCATATAAATGAAATGTCATTTTCGTTTATCGAGGCAAAGGCAAGAAAATGTATGGAGAAAGGGATTAAGGCTATTTTAGGTAAGCAAGCAAATATTTTAAAATATTATTTTCTTTCTATGTGTTTACATGATTGATAATGTTTATGATGATGTTTGATGAATGGGCAAACACAAGTTTTAAAAAAGATGACTTTAACGAAAAGCGACAAGTTTTGAAAAAGATTAACTCTAATGGAAAGCTTCAAGGTTTGCTTCATCGAAAGTAAGCAATGTTTTTTAAGATAATTATTTTATTATGAGTATTGCCAAAGGTTAGAAATGCTTTATGTTGATGGATATAAGAATTTGCTTACAAGTAGGCAAATTCTTCTTGATGTTATTTCTTAAGGATTTTATACTTTACGTCAATGAATTTTAAGCAAGCAAGTTCTTTATGATATTGATTTTGAAAGGGATTTGATTTCGATGCCTTTACATTCAATCATAAATGATAATTTGGACATAGTCCATATGTTGAAAATGATATTAGAAAAGTTTTGATTTTCTTTAGATAAGAAAATATGTTGAGAATATCTTTAAAAATATTTATATGTATGTGTTAAGAAGGGATTTAAGGATGGCCAACCAGATAAGTTGATTTTAGAGAATGGTTTGATTTCAAAAGGCTATGCAAGCCTCTCTTTATGTAAAAAGAGTAAGATGAATATGTGGACAAAGATTTAATATCAGGGTGGTTGAAAAGGGGATAGTACAATTGCATAACCTTTGTGAACAAAAGGCCCCAAAATGGAAACCAAGAAAATGCTAGAAAAATACGTGGTTTATTCTTGAAAATCCAAAAGCTTTAAAGTTTCTTTATCATAAGGATTTTAAAATCTATTATTTTCTCAAACATCTCAAATTCTTATCAAAATATTTTACTAAAAATGTTTCTCAAAGAATTTAAGGAAGGTCATCTTGAAACTAGATTTCAAATGATAACTTATCTAAAGTGGGTGTGCTCACTTTACAAGTACATCATGGACTGTAGTCCATGATGTTCTTTTTTCAAAATACTTTAAAAAGACATAGACTACGATTTGTTATGCCTTTTTTTAAGATGATTTAAAAGGACATGGGTTGTGGTCTGTACTTTAAACCACGTAGACTGCGGTCTGTGATGTTAGCATATGACTATTAATGATAATGATGTATGGTGCACAAATACAAGAAGTAGGTCGGTTGAAGAGCATGGTCGGAGATGAATTGGGGCCCACTCTACATATGACCAAGTCGCTAAGAGATGATAGGAGGCGAGCGGCGCCCTCCCTGAGATGGGAGAAGATGAAGGAATGGTCACCTAGTGAGCGTGCTGCTAATGATGGATTCTCTTCCAAAATGTAGAATGATCACTTACTAAGTGTTACTATTGGATGAGGAGAAATGCATTTGTATATATTTTGCTTTTGAAAAACTCAAAGATTAGGACATAAAAGCATTTTTATGAAAAGTTATCCTAAATAGGATTTTACGAGCCATTATGAACAAGTTACCCTAAAAAAATGGTATTTTACACAAAAATGTAAATAACAAGTTTTAAAGAATATGTTTTTTATGCAAATACTTTCACGAAAATAGATTATGAATTTTATGCGTTGTTTGTTATAAACAAGCCCTAAGACGAGGATTATGAAAAGAATTTTGTGAAAAGTGTTTATGGACATGAGAATGTCCAATGCTAAAGTGCTTAAATGAAAAGTGTTTATGAATATAAGAATGTCCAATACCAAAGTTCTTAAATAAAAAGTGTTTTATGACATATAAATGTCCATTGTCGAAGAAAGTTTATGTCAAAGGTGTTTGGGACCTCAATTATCCCTTGGCTAAAGGGATTTATAATGAGAAAAATATTTTGGATGTAAAAACGTCCATTAGCAAAAGAAAGTTTTATGTAAATGTCTTGGAATATTATAAATGTTCATGCAAGATCAAAGAAAATTAATTAAAGAGGGTAAAACGCATATGTTTTGCCTTAACAAGCACAAACATGACTTGTAAATGATTTTAAGAATAGATGTTTATGAAAATATTCTAGGACATAGAATTATCCTCATAAACAAAGGATTATATGACAACATTTCAGGACATATAAATGTCTTCAGGTAAAAAGGTGTTCAAGATGTTTATGGAAATGTTTTAAAAGCAAGTCTTGCCCCAAAATGCTTGCTTGCGGAGTCATCACTCACATTTGTTTTTCTAAACCTTAAACAGGTACCGGAAAGCTCAAGAGGTCAAGGACCTGAGCATTTAAGGAAAGGTAAGAGATGATATGCAAATGTAAGCTAAAATAATTAGCCAGGATGTATGAGATGATATGCCTTAATGTTTTAAGCTGATGTATATATGAACTTATTTAAAGTCCCGAGTTCTATGTGAACTGATGATTGGATGTATGTAATATATGTAATTAAGTCAAGAAGACTCTTATTATAAAAGAGCAAGTTGAGTTGTTATGATCGAAATTCACACTTGATATGTGCAATTGATTATAGGTGTATTGTCGCTTGTAAAATGAATGGTATGGAATGTAAAAAAATAAATGATGATAGATAAAAGAAATGAAACAAAATTTTTTTTTTGACAAAATCCAATTAATAACCCGTTGCATGATCAGGACAACAATCCTAATTCACATTTACCAATCGATAAGGTCTTTGAGTAAGAATGTGACATCTCGGGTTAGGGTGCCCCAAGCCCCAAGTCTCAAGTCAACTCCATATGGAAATTGGAGAGTAAAGCTGGAGGAAAACTTTCTGGAGGCATTTGAAGGGCTAAAGTGGCAGACCAACTTGACTCCAGTATGCGGCTTGAGTGAAGTCGTAGACTAAGTCAAATTTAGGTTGAACATGGTTCATAATGGTTATAAATTTTTAAACGTTGGTGTGTTAAATGTACATTACCTACTACATAATGTTCAAGTTTTCTTTAAATGTATTTAAGAGACATGGGGTAACATTCAAGGGGTTAGCTAGAAAATTGAATGAGTTTCAACCTTCTCATTTTTAAGCACTAAAAGCCTTGTTCATTTATTTTCAAAGCAAATTTCTCAAAATCACTGCTTAAAGTCTCCACATCCTTCTCAACTAGAAGAACCTAATATAATGCTTAAATTGTTCGAGGCATATCTATAACATGTAGTATTTGTTTTCTTTCAATCTTTGGTCGTATTTGGCTGCTTGGCTTAGTGTTAAACACCGAGACTAAGGTAAATAACAAATAGTGTTCCGTTGAAATAGAATCCACCGACTACTTGTGATATTGTTGTAAAGGGTATTTAAAGCTAAAATGTAAAAGAGAGTCGGTGCTCTTGTTATATTGCTACTGTGATAGTGGAACTCGAGACATGAAGAAGTGTATGCTTGGAAGAGTGGAGTAGAGGTGTTGCCCAAAGTGCTGTAATTATTTGTGTTCCTCTTATGTAATTGTTTCATCCCTTGCTCCTTGCTCACTTTATCCATTTCATTCAAGGTGGTTAAACTAATCAGGGGTTAAGTTTTTAATTTGACAATAAATTTTAATGACCAAATTCACGTATCTCCTCTTGGATTAAGCTAATAACTCGGCACTAATAAGTTTGTGATTTAATGATAATGATTGATAGCATATTATGATGATGTGAATATAATGTGTTGTGTAGCTGATTGTAGCCATGGCAGGTTCTACGTTTATGTGGTCATGGATTTATTGTGTATGTTCTTGGTACATTTGATGATTATATGGATTTGGTAGGTCATGTACCCTTCTTTTTTCTGAAGGAAAAAAAAATTCTCGGAGAGATGTTGTCTAACTTTTGCTGGACTACATGATGGTTTTTCTGATCTCATAATGACGGGGTGGGCCGGCGGGCAACCAGTTCTCGTTTCAATTCTTATATAAGTGTTGAGCTTTTCCGTTTTGTTAAAAATATTTGCATGGATATGGTCCCAGGCAACATCATTTTACTATCCAAAAGTTTGATCTTTTAGATTTTTTAAAACTTGAAAATAAAAAATTCAGCATTCACTTTAAAAATGTTGCATTTTTTGTTTTTAGAATTTCAAAATTTTAAAAATAAAAATATAAAATTTAGGAAGCAAAGAGATCATATTTAGATTCATATATCCATGAAAAAATAAATAAATAAATAAATAAAAACTTGCGTACTTGCTGCGTAAGCATTGAAGCACAACTCATCTAATTATGGGAATTTTTTATTAGTATTTATACAATGAGACAACCTGATATAACTATCAGGCACATTCATAACTCTTACATTATGGAGAAAATTTTTCTATAAACACCATTATTTCAAAGGAAAATCACTAAAAATCTCACAATCAGAGGGAAATTATAAAACTCCTATTTCAAAGAGACATTTTTTTGTAAAAAACTCACTCCGTTAAGTGAACTTTTACCCCTGCCAGGTGGTATCTAATGTATGGAAATTGAATGGGATAATATTCGCATTCAAGGTATTGTAATGCACGACAATTAGAAAAAATACCAGGAAACAAGCGAGTAATAAAAAACTGTTACAAAAGAACAAAAAATTTTAAATATAACTTATGGATTTGGAATTATTTATGAGTAACGCTTCAATATCTATGCACTGCACAGAGCCTTGATACAATCCATTATTTTTAATTTTAAAATATTTTTAAAAATCTAATTCATCTTTCATGTTTACCTGTGCACTTATTCAGATTTCAAAAAACACATAAACTCAAACTTT
>JAXCLR010000001.1:22778830-22837386 GCA_035584095.1 Annona squamosa
GTAATTTTAAATTACCAAAATGCCACTGATTTTCAAAAATCAAAAATAAATATATAAAAGTCTCCAAAAATGGTAAAAATTGGTACATAAGTTAAATACACTTGGGCTAATAATTTTATAAAAAGATTTTCAAAAAAAAATAATAAAAATAGGTGTATGCACCCGGGATGCAACTAAAGTCCATGTTTGGTAATGGTTAAAAAATATCAAGTTAAAACTTTTTAATCTAAAAATTTTCATTTTTCACAACTATCATATTTTTTAATTATTTTTTTTCACATTTTCCTATACAACTACTCTACTTTTCAATCATTTCTACACAACTACTCACACAGTTAACCTATCTGTTTTAACTTTATCATCTTTACTACTCATCATTACCCCTATTATATCACATCATTTGACAACTTTTACTTTTCAAAACTTTTCATCAAAAGTTTTACCTATTTCCAAACACACCATAAAAATGAAGGGGTTACAAAGAAAAGAGATTTTATAGAAGCGTAATCCTATATCTATCTACCTGGGGATATGCTAGGGTGCAGTTAGCTACAAATGGATCCTACATTGATGATGACGTCAAAGTCCAACTGGTCACTTAGTGCAGTGTCATTAGTTCTACCATAGTACCGAAAAGCCTTTCTATCAGATTCTTGGGTGGGCCTTATGTGCTTAGAAATGTAAATTAATAAAAACAATTAGATCAGTTTATAGGTTCATTAGAATGTCATAATAATTTTTAGAATTATTTACCGACATATGAATTATGTTTAAACGGGTTAAAAGTTGAATATAAAATTTTGAAATTGACTGATATATCAAGCAGTTTTATTACACTGATTTTATCCATTTTTTGGATGGGCCTATGCAATCTTTGATTTGAATGAAACTTGGGGGATGTTTAGGAATGTAAAAGCTGGTTAAATTGTGGGATAAGGTGGGAGTGAGAAAGGAAATATTTTAGAAATTATGTGATTGATACGAAATAATAGGGGTAAAGTCAGAATAAACAGGGTAGCGAAAGAAAAAATGATTGAAATATAGGGGTAAAATTGGAAAATAGGGTTGTTAGGTTGTTAAATCGTCTATGGGAGAATGTTTACACCATTGTTTAGCATCTTATCCCACAAAACTGTATTCCCAAATGTCCCCCCGGATTCCCTTAGTTTCCTAGTAGATACTAATTCAAAATGAAGTTAGTTGACATGTCTAGTTGTAGTGGAGTCTTGTGTCCAATTAGCCATACTGACGTGTTCATTAGGTTGATGTATCGTGTTTTAGTTTGTGTCAGTATTACTGAGTTGGTGTTGGCTTGAATTTGTATAAATAGAGGTTTGATTCAATGAAAATGGAGCCAATTCCATTTTTAAAAAGGATACTGTTATTAGGTGGGGAGCCGTAGCTTCCTCGAAATGCTACAACAGGATTCCACAAAATTGTATCAAGCAATTTCAACCAATGGTTTGAAAGTTTGCATGGTTAATCTGGTCCCGTTAAACTGGATCACACTTGAGAGAGTGTTTCCCAGTCCAACTGGCTGGTTCAATCCAGCTCTCTACCTCCTAGATTCAGATTCTAGGGTACTAATATTCTGTAGTCAACCCAAGTTTTCTTGGTTGAGAATACTTTCTCGAACAAAGGAATACACAGATAGTGAAACAATAATATCATTTCATAGGTAAGATACAATAGTAAAAGCACAATTCTGAATTGTAAACTCAGTAGTGTTGGCTTGGAGAAGCTTTTATAGGAACGAGTTAAAAAATTGCACTTGAAAGCTCCTGATCTTTAAACCTTATGTCCTCAGAAGACAAAAATGTCTCTCCAATCTTTACTCTACCTCTTCTTTAAAGATCGGTGGAGATATGGTTGTCAGTGAGCTGGGTTGTTGTTGGGGATAAACATGTGATCATTAGAAGGATCAAGCACCTTGTCTAGGAAAATGTCAACATTTTCTGGAAGATCATGTGGCCCCACAGCAGGGAGATTGGATACCTAGTTTCAAGGAGCCCGAATCGCTTCCAAATTTTCTGATAGCTTTGAGAGAACTTCTGTAATCACGTGATAATATTTCACTGTCTCCTCTATGAGCATCTTTAACCTTAATTTTGTAATCCATTTGTTCTACAAAAAAATTTTCTCTCAACCTTGATAATTTTTACGAAATTTCAGTCATTTGAATTTCTAGCGTAACTGACATAAAAGTGTTAGCTGATCAACTTACTGTGAAATTCTAATAACTTGCATTGACAATTCAGACTTTGTTTGCATCTCTTAAGCTGTATAGTAAATATCGTTTTATTCAACTCTTTTTCTTACATAAATATTTCTCTCTTAACTTAGATAAGTTTCATGGATTTTGGATTCTTTGAACCATTACTTCAACTCTGCTAACAGCTTTTGGTTAGTCAAACAGAGTTATGAACAGGTTCTATTTAAATTTATTCATCATAACATCATAGTTGATACTTATTTCCTAAATCTTGTGTAATTTGGCTCTTCAGCTTCCTGCCTGCGTGACTTCCTTTGGTATAGGTATCACTTTTCTTTTTCATCATGCTTGGTTTGTCTTTGGTATTAACATCCATTGTCTTTGCTGCTCCTTTCTCTTACAGGCAGGGTTTACTGGGATTGGAGTTGGTGCAGCTTACTATGGTCTGCGTCCCATTATAGAGTTTATGACAATCAACTTCTCCCTGCAGGTGTGGGTTATTTATACATCTGGATGCTATTTCCTGAAACCTTACTGGCCATTCCTGATACTAGTACATTTTTTTTTTGGAATTAAATATGCATAAAACGTTTACATGCCAATGCGTATGCATGCATCTCTCTTTGTATCCACATTAATAAAACTGATTACTATCCATATTCATAGAACCGATGAGTTGAGTTCCTCATAACCATTGACTTACTTTGATAGTAGTCATAAAGCTCAGTATCTGACATATTGCTTCATGGGAGGGTTCCCTTCAAAATATAACTACCTAGCAAATAATATTGAAATGGCAATTAAATAGTTTTAGAAGATAATAGAAACAAAGACATGATTCAACATCGACATCCCTACAAAAATCATGATTCAACATCGACATCCCTACAAAAATTTGCATCTTTTGTTTTACAGGTAGAATAAAAAAGGCTATTATCTCCCACTTAGATGGGTAAAAGTATATTCAAGCTCAGATAAACTAGTTCTTCTTTTCAATTTTCAAACACTTCTGTTGGCTGCAAATGGAGTAGTTGCTTAATAATGTTGAAAGGATGACAGGCAAGAAAATGATGGAATAATCCTCCAAACATTGACATGTTTGCTGTAAAGCATTAGGGTGTGTTTGTGAAGTGATAAAACTTTTGAATAAAAAATTTTTGGTGTAAAAGTTTCTGAACTGGAAGAAAATGACATGATATGATTGGGGTCATGATGAAAAGTAAAGAAAATACAGTTGAAATAAATAAGTCAGTTATATGGATAGTTGTGTAATAATAGTTGAAAAGTAGGATAGTTAAATAGGAAGCTGTAAAGAAATAATTAAAAAGAAAAAATAATTAAAAAATATGGTAGTTATGGAGAGTGAAAAGTTTTTGTTGTAAACAAATATACACTTAATGGTTTTGTCATGGAGTTCTTGTTGAAATTGTTAAAATAGATAAATAAAAGAAGCTATTCACCCTTGTAGCACCCTGCTAGCCTAGCTCTGCCAGCAGTCAAACTAACCACCCAGGATCTTTCTTTTGACAGAAGGTGAGAGGTCACCTTCACTGAAATCCGACATAAACAATAATACAATAATATGCAGAAGCGGCTATAATTGAATTGCGGAAGTGATTATCATAAATCACAGCCTAATCTGCTAAATTGCTCAAATAATAGCAAACAGTAACTTTTATGTCATCACATATAACCAGGTCATTAATATAGAACCACTGTCTGCAACCTGCTCACATACAAATGCATCTTATCTCAAGTAACAAAAGGGATAAACAGCTTGGCTATTTCAATCATAAACATAAACAGAAATTACCTTCCTTGATTCTAGTTCAAAGGCATAAATGCAACTTTGATTAAATAAAAACTGAGATATCAAAACAAAATTCAGACCAGGCTATTCAACACTACCTAGGAGTAAGAGGACCTCTCTCCTCAGTCCTTACTACAGCCAGCTAGAAATCATATCCCTGATTGAAAGTCTATTACCGTTTGTAAACAAAAATTATTGATAAAACAGCATGAGCCCATACAAATTTAGTAAATAGGCAAATAACTGAAAAAAAAAAAATTTTTAAATAACATGCTAACTCTTTGCTCATGCTTTTGCTTCTAGGGTTCTCGCTAGCCCCACATAAGTAATCCATTGAATGCATTATGATGCTCATGCTGTCTTAAGAACTTAAGCCCCGACACCGACAAGATCTTGTAGGAGCTCCTCAACTAGGCTCAAGATTGGATGAAGCTGTTTCATTTCCCACAATAAGGCTACAATGTGCCCAACCTACCTAACTTACTGGCTATCTCGTATACAAATCCAAATCATACTATGTAGTGTTAATATGTGAACGCCTAATGAAAACATGAGACAACACCAGTTTTGCGTAAAAATTGGAAAAGAGATCAAATTGGAGTAGTTAAACCAAGATTTAAAGAATAATTTCTTATTTATGCGGTGGGAATGGGTTAGCCATGGTTTTTTCATGATCAAACTGTCATGAATTTACTGAAAATTGGTATATAAGTTTTATACAACTTATTTAAGAAATCCCAATTATTAAATTGAGAAGTTACCATGTGGAACCCACATGGTCTTCAATGTCAGCAGCTGTCTTTGTTAAGGATAGCTTCATATGGCAGTTCTATTGTTGTCAATCCCTAGCAATAAATCCACTTTAACAATAACATTAGCAGTCAACAGATTTAGATCCAACACTGCAGCAGCATTGTCTGTTTGTGAGAACATATCAAATAGCATCATTTGTTAGTCCAAACAGTTCCACTTCAGCAGCAATGTTGTTAGAAGTCAAGTCAACAAATCCTATTCGATAGTAAATTTCAAATTTCTTTATGTTTTAGGATCTTTTGCCACCTATGAGATATGTATTTTTTTAAAATTTTTTCTTCTTTGCTATTGCATTGTATGCCTTTAAATAAGCTTCCTATAATTCAATAATGGATAAGAAAAAATTATACCAGAAACTAGCAGGTCTAATGGTTCCCTCAGATAGAACTCTTGTGTATTATTTCAGTCAAAATAGGTTCAACGAGGAAGGGTAAATCCCACAGCAAACCTTCCTTTTTAGCAGGAGAATTTCCAATCAGTAGGCCTGTGATGCAATCTTGGGCCAATTTTTTTTTGTGTAATGGAGTCTAGCTCCATGGGAGAATCATCAAATTTTTAAGAAGAAAAGCATGCATTTATTCGTCAGTTGGAGGCACGACGACATCAGGATGTGTGCATGTTGAAGCATTTGCCTAACAGTTAGTAGAACTTTGGAGAGCCAACAATAGAGACGAAGGAAGTAGCAATCAACGTACACCACCAAGGCATGCAAAACTGAGGCAAGAGGCACATTAGGGAGCTGTCATACCCCACTATACCAAGTTGGATTTTCCGTTTTGTGATAGGTTTGAGGATCCATTGGGGTGGATTCATTGCTGTGAACATTTTTTCTACAACCAAAATACTAGTGAAACTGACAAGATTGGTTTAGAAATATTTTTAATACCAGCAACTACTTGTACTACAAAAGCCAGCAGCAGCTTTGCTACCAGCAAAGCAAGCAACAACACTGCCATTCATTAAGCAGCTGAGTAAGGAGGAGATCGTTGATCAAAGATCCAAGGGTCTTTGCTATAATTATGATAAACACTATTCCCTAAGACATCAATGTAAAAGGCTATTTTGGCTAGAAGTAAGGACTGGACTGATCCTAAAAAAGCTAAAAAGGAAGAAAGGCTTGAGATTTCTATGCATGCCCCTATGGTCAAACATCATTCATCGAATGAAGAAGGGCTTGGGTAAAGCCTATCTTTCTTTTGAGCTTAAGGACAAGCTCTTTCTGCAGGAGGGGGTGTAATGTTAAGGACAGCTTCATAGGACAGTTCTTTCGTTGTAGATCCACAACAGTAAATCCACTTGAACAATAATGTTGTTAGTCAACAGATACAAATCCACCACTTCATATGATATTCCTATCATTGTAGATCCTTAACAACAAATCCACTTCAATAATTATGTTGTTAGTCAATAGATTCAGATCCTCCATTGACTGCGATCCACCATTTTGGCAACTTTCTTTGTTAGTGCAAATAGATCAAAAACACCATTGGTTATTCCAAACAATTCCACTTCAGCAGCAATGTTGTTAGAAATCAAGTCAACAGATCCTATTCAATATTAGAGTTCAAATTTTCTAGTTTTAGGATCTTTCGCCACCTATCAGTAGTGTAGTTCTTTTTTTTTTTTTTTTTTTTTTTTGCCTCTGCTGTTGCATTGTAGACCTCTAAATGTGCTTCCTATGATTCAAAAAAGGATTATGAAAAGATTGAACCAGAAACTAGGAGTCTAAGGTTCCATCATCAAGGATGGGTGGCAAAGAAAGAACAAATGGGTGGTGACCTATTTGTCCCTAGTAATAGGCAAATGCAGTGATCGCAAGAACAAATGGGTGGCAATCGAACAAGGTCTTGAAACATAGCAGCAAATTTAGTTAGCAATCCTCCCAACTCTGCCTCATTCTCCTGCTATCTCTGGAGCGCATAAGCGCATGGGCCCTTATGAAATTGAGAACGCTGAAATGTATTCTTGTGTCCTCCAAAATCATAGTCGGTACTAGGAAATCCCACAAAAA
Source organism: Annona squamosa (assembly GCA_035584095.1). Lineage (NCBI taxonomy): Eukaryota > Viridiplantae > Streptophyta > Magnoliopsida > Magnoliales > Annonaceae > Annona > Annona squamosa. The sequence continues at coordinate 22,785,677 of JAXCLR010000001.1, forward strand.
TGAGATGCCTAAAACGAGATCAAAATCTCTGTCACATCTCGACACATACCTTTGCTGAAATTTCTATCATCATTGGCCACCAATACTTGAAATCAATAGAGGAAGAGCTGACCTTTTGAAAGCAACCTCACTAATGAAATTATAAGTGCTCCTAGAATCAACCAACAACACCGACGGCTAGTTACCAATTACAGCTTTTTAGCTATATTATTTGAGAATGATGTTTACCTGTGGGGCTGTGCACAGAAACTCTGGCCCTTCGTTCGAAAAATGATGTCTGCCCACAAAAGCATGCACAAAAATCTTAAGCTCTTCTTCTTCATTTTCAGCTTCATTAGGATTTGTCTAATCCTCAACTTCTAACTAAAACAACCTTTTAAATTGATGTCCTAAGGAATAGCGTTCATCACAATTGTGGCAAAGACCTTTAGATCTTTGTTCAGCCATCTCGTCCTTGCTGAGCTGCTGAATGAATGGCATAGTGTTGCTGCCTGCATTACTTGTAGCAAAGCTGCTGCCTACTGGTGACTTTAATAATATGAGTGAGTGCTGGTATTGTAGATATAGTAAACTTTGTGCAAACTGAACTAGTCCCAATGCATCTTCCCTCATTTCCTTAACTACATCGTTGCCTTCTTTCAAAAAATAAAGCTAAGCTCATTGCTGCTATCAAATTTGAAGGATTTTGTAACTCAATAAAAATACATAAGGATTTAGATAGACCAGCTATAAAGAGATCTACCAGTTGATTTGGTTGAATTGTGGTGGCTCGAGCTAGGAGAGATTGAAACTTACACTAATAATCATCAACCGACCTCATTTATTTATGGTTAACTAGCTCCCCTAGAGAATTGCTTCAAAGCGATGGTCCAAATATCAAGGGGTAGTAATTTTTAAACTCATCCCACATCAAATCGGACTCCTACTTAACCTTGTAAGACCATAATAGAGCATCTCTTGTCGTATGAAATATTTCTTAACTTAGCTTCATTGGTATTTTGATTGCAAAAAAAAAAAAAAAAGGAAAACAATAACAGCAATGAATCCACATTAATAGATTCTCGGACCCATCATAGGATGAAAAATCCGATTTGGTATAGAGGGGTAAGCAACTGAAATAATAGACAAGGGTTTTAGATGAGGAAACCCTTAGACCTCGTAGTTTTTGGTTAAATCTTTTCTTATTCGTATTTAATGATAGGAAGCCTATTTAAAGGCATACAATGCAACAGAAAAAGGAATAAAAAACTACAAAACTGATAGGTGACGAAAGATCATAAAAGTAGGAAATGTGAACTTTACTATTGATAGGATTTGTTGACTTGACTCCTAACAACATTGCTACTGAAGTGGAACTATTTGGAGTAACAAACGATGCTGTTGGATCTGTTTGCGCTAATAAACAATGCTGCTGAAGTGGTGGATCCAAATTTGTTGACTAACAACATAATTGTTAAAGTAGTTTTATTGCTGCAAACCGACAATGATGGCACTGCCCTATAAAATTGTAATGACCAAAAACCAAATTTCACATTGAAAAGGAGAGAGTTTCTTGGGGGGGGGGGGGGGGGGGGTTTATAAGTGGGTTTAAGGTTAAATATGATGTGACACATTTTAAAATCATATAGCTGAGATACTAGATTAGAACGGACAATATCCCATGGTGAGGCCTATAGCCCAGGGAACTACATAGTTTTTTTGGGTTTGTGTTTTATAAGTGGTATCAGAGCAACCCCCTCTAGTAGATGTGGGGCAAAAGCTCAAAGATGAGTTGAGTTGCGGTCTGGGATGATCCAGGCAGAAGTTAGTTGGCTTGTATTAGCCCGAAACTGAACTCCACATCGAAAAGGAAGAAAGTTCTTACGGGTTTATAGGTGTGTTAAAGTTAAATATGATGTGATGCATTTTAAAATCTCGTGGTTAAGCTGTTAGGCTAAAACAGATAATATTGCATAGTGAGGTCCATAGACCATGGGCCCAATATCATTTTCTGGGTCTCTATGTTTCAGGAATTGTTCTTAAAATTTGAGTGGTTGATTGTGATTTTGTAGGGGATCTGCTTTGGAGAGCCATGTCAAGGTGGTACAAGCAGCTATTAAGAAATCAAGTGTCAGATATCTATGAATTAAGCATGTGTCCTAATAGAGGATAGAGTTTGCCATAGTCTAGATGGTGAAACTTGGGTCGAGTTCAGGTAGGACTAATTTGTGGTTGACCCAACTTTTATCCTATTTAAGGAAATTCCCATCTTACCATATTTAGGCCAAGTTGGTTTAAGCCCTACCCTACCTAAGTTGCATCCTTAGCAATAGAGAATGGGAGGAGAGGTAACATAAGAGTCGGTCATGACTAAGAATATTGCCAAGAGAAGGTCCATTATGGCACACTTGTCATTCTCACTAGGGAAATTCTCCATTTACATTGATCTTTTTATTTTCCTTTTAAGATAAAATCTCTATTTCAGTTTTACATACACATGTATTCAAGTCCTATCATGATATTGATGGAGATCATATCAACATGTGGTCGCTCCATACCTATTCAAGGTACAATCATAGAAATTAGAATTTATTTTTTATGAATGGTTCAGATTATAGGGTTTTTGTGTTTTTTCGTTATTTCTTAGGCACAAGTTACTTGTTGTATAAGTTAGCCTAGTACACAAGTTTACTTATAGGATAAGTTCATAAATTGTGTAGAGTTTCACTTTCTTAGTACTTAAGTTACTTTTTTTTATAAATAGGGTTACAAAAGCTTTATGTAAGACAATTTATTTTGGTAATTGATTTTAAGTTTTGCTTTCCCTAAAATTCTCCTCTTCTCTTTTCCAACTCTAATTTTTCTAATTTCTTTCTCTTTCTTCTCTCTTTTCCACCTTGAGAGGATCCCACCTCTTTCTTATTCTCTACTTGTCCTGCATCAACTTGGAATCAGAGCAAACCCTAGTGAAATTTTCAAAGGGAGATTGAGGCAGTTACGAGTGACAAAAATTTTCGGCCATAAACACAGCAGCTGGAAAACATAAGATACTGTTCGTGTCACGTTCCTATTCTCGCTACTGTTCACACTGCCTCCAAACTTTCTCCCACCTGAAAATTTTCAGCGATGGATTTTTGCTCACACCTCACGCTGCCCAAATGGATTCCAGATCTGTCAAAAATTGCATAACAGTCCCAGAATTTTTTAGAAATTACAGAAAGGCCTTCTACTTCCCAAAAAAATGAAAAACCCATCACATACTGGGAAAAGTTCTTGTAGTGCTTCTAAAAAGTTACATTCTTCCTACTTGAATTTAAAATGTTCTTTTATCTCTTGGCAAGTATGAGTACCTTCTTTAAGTTCATCATATAGCATCCTATAGGTAAATTATTTTGTTCACAATTCAAATTGTAGTAGCATACATCATTGTGCTTTGAACTATATTCTTACTTCATTCTTATTCACTTATCTTTGCATCAACCATGGTTACAAATTGGAACTTGCTGTCTCCGTGAATGGATTTTCTGAAACTTGAGAGCTTTTAAATGAAAAATATAATTCTTTAGCTGAGAAATTTGTGACCCTGTCACAAAAACGAGAAAATCATTTTGATAAATTGTCCAATATAAAGCATGACATTTAAGAATTAAGCCAACATTTTCAACTCTAGATGATAGCCCAAACTGAAGCACATTTAAAGTGAATAGGTAAGCGACCCTTTTGAGAACCCCCTGTCCAAGAATCTCATATAGCACTTCTAGTAATATAGGGTAAAACCAAGTTCAAAAGGTCCACATCACCGGCACATAGGTATTCTTCTAACACCGGATGCAATTGGGGAACATCATCAAGTCTTTAAATGTGGGAAGAAAAATATTAGTTGAAAACCCAGAACATTTCCATAACCAACAGATATACCAGAATGAATTTTTGAAACAAACTAGGATTCCAAGACAGGACTTCCTTCGTCCGCCACAAGAACAAGCTACCTTTGAAAATTAAAGTTTATGTCCCTAGTTTTGATGAAATGCTTGATCTTGGCAGATTCATAGATTGGATAACAGAATTGGAAAGATTTTTTAGATGGTACAATATGACTAATGCTCAGTGTATAAAATTTTCCATGATGAAGCTGACAGAATCAGCCCAACATTATTGATTAGGAGTTGAAAGAGACATCGAACAAGGTAGAGAGCCAGAAATCACGATTTGTGCTGAAATGAAAAATAAGTTAAAAATGGAATGTCTCACTACCATAAAGAATAACTGATGGACAAATTGATGAAGTTGAGGCAAGGTAATATGAGCGTCAGCGAATATAATCAACAATTTGACAATTTGTTCCTCATATGTTAAATTAATCAAGATAAGTGGGTGACACGAAAAAAATTTGTCAATGGGCTTAAACCTGAACTAAAAAGAGAATTAGCTTTACATGTCCCATATACCCTTGAAGAAGTAGTTTTTAAAACCTTGAAACTTGAGCAATTTCATCAAACTCCACCTTTTAGATGTTTTGCTTACCAAGGTAAGGAATCCCAGACAACTAAGAATATATTTAGACAACTGTCCCAATGGACAAATGCACAAAGTAGAGGTAGTAACAATCCTGTTTAGAATTTTAATAGGAATGCTAACTATAGTGGTTTGTCTAGTTCACGTCCTAGATTGTCAAAGGTTGAGTGTTTCAATTGTCGTGTTGAGGATCATACTGCATCTCGTTTCCTAATCATACTCTTGTGTTAGATGCAAATGTGTTTAAAAACTACAATAAAAGAGACCTTGATAAGATAGTTGATTCCTTAGAGGAACCAGATGATCTTGGTCTAGAATTAGTGGACGAACAAGATGACTTTGAAAATGTCAATGTCATGTGATACATCTTATCCACACCTGATTCTAGAAATGTGTGGAGGTGAACTACCATTTTTATGCATTTTTCATGCAATCTATTTTTCTGAAACCAGCTAAACCATCAAATAAAGAAGCAATGCAAAAATAAATAAAATATCCCATTGAGCCCCCAAAGAAATCATTGCACAGTTCAACTAAAAAAATTTTGAAAAAGACAGCAAAGAGTCTAGTGTTGAATTGATGTTGGTCTGAAAGTCTGAGTCTAGAATCTCTATTGGTGGGTCTATTGTTCAATCCCATGAAATTACTAATCTCTTGAAGGAATTTAAGGATGTAGCCCTAGATGAGGATAGATACTATCGGCTTCCGTCAAAAGGGATGTTGCTAGGTTTGCATGTATGTGTCGAACTTGTCAGTTAGCAAAGGCAAAAAGGCAAAATATGGAATTGTATATACCTTTTCCAATGCCACATACTCCTTGGAAAAACATTAGTTTAGATTTCATTATTGGTTTGCCTACAAGTCTTAGAGGGTATGATTTTATTTTATGATTCTATTTTTTATGTGGTGGGTCAACTCTAAAAAATGACTCATTTTGTACCTTGTCACAAAGCCGTTGATGCTTCCTATGTGGCAAATTATTCTTCAAGAATATTGTTATACTTCTTGGGTTACCTTTCACCATTGTGTTAGATAGGCATGTCCATTTTGTGAGTTATTTTTGAAAAATTTTGTGGAAACTTTCTGCCACTAAACTGAAATTTTCTTCTGCCTTTCATCCACAAAATAATGGTCAAATCAAGGTTGTTAACAAAAGTTTGAGAGATTTACTTGGGTGTTTGGTATGTGAGCATATAGGAACTTAAGACTCAATTTTACCTATTGGAAGGTTTTCTTATAACAATTCCATAAACAGATTTACAGGAAAGTCCCCATTTGATATTGTCTAGGGTTATGCTCCTCATACACCATTGATCTTGTTCCTTTACCACATGATTGTCCATGCTCCTCTATTTTCGCTACACAACATATTAATGATGTTCATGCTACTATAAGAAGAAAAACTACACTTAGTAATAACACTTATAAGATGGTTACAGATGCTCACGTCAACATTATGAATTTAGTGAAGGTGATAATGTTATGGTTCATATGCAACTTGAGCGATTTTGAAAAAATTCTTTTAAAAAAGTTGCATGCACAAGCCAATAGTCCTTTCCGAATTCTTCAAAAGATTGATCCAAAAGCATACATTCTTGACTTACCTACGAATATGGAAATTAGTTCAACATTCAGGGTGTGTTTGGTAATGAATAAAACTTTTGATGAAAAGTTTTAGAGAGTAAAAGTTCTCAAATGATGTGATATGATAGGGGTAATGATGACTGGTAAAAATGATAAAGTTAAAATAGATAAGGTTAGTTGTGTGGATAATTGTGTAGAAATGATTGAAAAGTAGGGAAGTTGTATAGGAAAATGTGAAAAAATAATTAAAAAATATGATAGTTATGGAGAGTGAAAAGTTTTAGATTGAAAAGTTTTAAGTTAACGTTTTTATGAATTGCCAAACGCACCCTCAATGTAAAAGATTTGATACCCTATAGAGGCACCTTCGAGCCTCCTCAATTGTCTATAGGTATATCAAGTCAATGAGTTTCATCGTCTAATCCTACACTAGTTCTACCTCAAACTCCGATTGCATCTCTAGATCAGATTGAAAGAATTATTCAAGATGAGATTGGTAGTTCTCCTTCAAGAGGATATCATAGATATCTTGTTCAATGTAAGAACAAACCACATGCTAATGCCTCTTGGATATCTAAAGCTGAACTTCAAAATTCGAATTTAGATTTGCTTGAATGTTATCATATCAATCACTCTCTAAAAGTGTGTTCTTTTCCGCCATAGAGAATTGACGAAGATCATATTGATATGCTCTCGCTTCGTACCAATTTGAGGCGCAATTGTAGAAATTAGGGTTTATTTTTTACGAATGGTCCAAATTATAACATTTTTATTTTTTTAATTATTTCTTAGGACACAAGTTACTTGTTGTATAAGTTAGTATAATACGTAAGTTTACTTAGAGGATAAGTTTCCAAATTGCATAAAGTTTTACTTTCTTAGTGCTTAAGTTACCTTTTTTATAAATAAGGTTACAGAGGCCTTATATAAGACAGTTTATTTTGATAATTGATTTTGAGATTTCGCTTTCCCTAAATTTTCTTCTCCGATCCTAATTCTGATAATTCTTTCTTCCCTCTTCCCCTTGAGAGGATTCTTTCTCTTTCTTCTTTCTTCTTCTCTAGTTGTCCTGCGTTAGATATACTTAAGGAGAAATGGTTAGGTCATGGTAAAAAGTTGAGATCAACCTACTAGTATTTTGATAAGTTCTTTCACACAATCACGCTATGGAATAGCACAACCTTTCTCTTCTTGAGCTTTTATAAAAAGGTTATGATATAGTGCACTGTGGTGTACTTAGCTTCGATGCATTAGACTACAAAAACTCATTTTTTATTTTTATTTTTAAATTTCTTTATACAACTGTTAACCTGAGTGTATTTAACATGTGTATCAATTTTTATATTTTTTAGAGACTTTCAGATATTTATTTTTTATTTTTAAAAATTAGTACTATTTTTGTAACATGTTAAATATACCTAGATTAACAATTGTATAAAAATTTTCAAAAATAAATAAATAATATGTGAAATGCAACGGGTGCATTCAGTTAGGCCCCTTTATAAAAATCTTTATTTTTGTTCTTTTTAGAGCCCATGGATCAGGATGCAAAATCATTTATATGTTGTTGTTTTTTTATCGAATGCCCCACTTGGAATTTCTGTTATCGCTGCTTTCTATGGGTCCAACACCCCATTCCGTTAGTGTGGCTCTATTTTTTATGCCAAAGACTATTAGTCTTTATAATCTAATGATTTGTATTTAGATGCTACTAGCATTTTACCAGCCTTCTCTCTCCTGGCAAGATGCAATTTTGGTGAGTAAATTGCTTGAGCAACCTAATTCCTTGGCATGGCATCACAATGTTTTTTTGATAGCACTCTTTATCAATGCCATGACATTCCAATAACATTTATTTTGTGATGACAGTATATAACATTCTCATGATTTTTTTTTTTGGTGATGCAAAACAAATATTAATTCAAAGATTTATTCAAACCTTTAATTTCATACCAACGTTCATCAGCCAATTTTATTTCATTAATATGCTCACTCGATAGATTGATAGAGTCCTATTTCATATAATATCCCAATGAATTGCCACTAACATGACAGTCATTCCCAGCATTTATAGATGCATGTGATAGCAGGAGTAATGTTCGCCATGTTGATATTATCGTTGATATTATCGTTTTTCAGTGTGGACGATAAAACTATACACAGAAAACGATTTTATAAGTTTTCCACGCATATAGATTTTATCTCAGATAATATCGATAAAATCGGTGGTAAAATCGATTTTATCGACCAAGAATTGATTTTCAGAATAGACGGATGGATAGATCTGAAAATGGGGTCGTAGAAGCAAAACCCATTCCCCGTCGAAAAAGGGCATTGGTTGGTTGTAGAAGACAAGCGTCTACTGATGCTCTTGCAGTGTATATATAAAATTCACTTTCAGTCTTTATTTGAACGGTAAGATCAGAATGGAACATGATAATTTTATAGGCGTACAACGTTACTTTTCTCTTTTAAGTCTTGATATAAACTTAGTTGCCTTAGCTTCTTTGGAATAAGATGTGGATTCGTGATTCTACTTTTCTTAGTGTGAAACCTTTCTTAAGGAGGTGTTTGGCAATCAATAAAATAAAACTTTTTACTTAATTTCACAATTATCTTTTTTTTAATTATTTTCATATCTTTTCATATAACTACTCTATTTTTCGATCAATTTTATACGACTACCCATACAATTAACTTATCTATTTTAATTTTATTCTTTTTATTTCTCATCATTATCCATATTATATCATATCATTTCATCTATTTTAAAAAAATTTCATCTAAAAGTTTGATTACTTTCCAAATATACCAAAAAAAAATTCCCTTTTCTTTTTCAACCAATGTCTATTTTTTCACTTATTTATTATGGAGTTAATTTTATTTGACTGTTACTAATATTCTATTTTATTCAAAGTATATTCAAATGTTAAAATAATGCGGGAAAAGTTGCCAAAATAAAGAAGAACTAATTGTGTCATATGACAAGGGAGTTAATGACTAAAATAAAATGAATATAAACAATACTTATCGAACTTCTTAAATGAAAAAATAAAAAATAGTAATTAAAATTAGATAACAAATGTTATTCAAATTTCTTAGTTTTTGCAATATTAACAAGATTTATCTCATTGGTGTATATGTGTAACTTTATATTATTTTTTATATTCAAATATTTTTACAATTATATGTATTTATATATTTTTTATATTTTTTGAATTTTTCTTATTTTACCGATAAATTTTACTAATAAAATCGATAATATTTTTAATAAAATGGCTTGATTTTTTGTTAGTCCGATTCATTAATTGAATTTTGCCGATAAGGAGAACATTGAGCAGGACATCCACTTATATTGGCCACGTGTTCTTTTTATATTTCTACGGTTGGCATGACTCGTCAATTTGCATGAAGTCGGAATTGCGAAAATAGTGTCAATCTACGCTACAAAATCATTTTGTACATGCCTTGTTGGATTTAAAATCTGAACCACCTGTATATCGGAAAAAAAAATCTAACCAGTACTGTCCTTATTAAAATATTCACAAAATTTTTAAAGAAAATAATGCAGATACTTCATGTCCGTTTGTGAGTATCCCTATCCCATATGTGGGCAGCAAACAATTTCATATGATTACTTGCATGAACCTTATGTTCATGTGCATTGGATATTTTAGGCCCACCAGATGCTACAGGATCAAAGACTAATATAAATCTTACAAGTCTAGTTTTCACGAACTCCTTAAAAGTTCTAGTGCTAGTTCTTGTAGTTTTACACAACCTTGTATTAGTGCTCCATACATGTCTCAAACATGCAAAGCATCTCAGTCATGCCAGCTTTCGTATGTAATTATGCCTTTTGCCACATAATTTCTTAAGTTGTCTCACATGTATGATCAAAATGCGATTCTCATCATATCTAATCATTCTGGCAAATTACACTCACATAGTCATGCATAAGAAACATGCTAACAATCTCTTTAGCATCAAAACACGATAATAAACAATTTCATTGATCTCATTAACAAGTGCATAGGCTTTCAAGGCTAGTTTCTACATGTTCATCAAAGCAGCAGGTCTTGGAACATGGGGTTCTATGCGCCCACTCATATTAAGCTAAGCCAAAATAGCTTACAGAGACCTATTGCAGCCTCCCATCTAGGACTACCTTGTAATTTCATGTCAATGTTATCGTGTTGATTATCCATAGGTTCAAGCTGAATTTCGTGCATAAGTTGTTTGGTCCAAATAGAACGATGAATTTTCTGCAGAAACTGATTTGATATTTGACAACAGGCAATTGATCACATTATTAATTCTGCTGCGAGATCAAATTACATGTCTGCTGGTCAGATATCTGTACCTATTGTCTTCAGAGGTCCAAATGGACCTGCTGCTGGAGTTGGTGCCCAACACTCCCAGGTGCATTTCTTCTTTCTTGTGTACTTCTTAGATTTCTGGTATACTTATCACCGCATTTTGTCTATTTCTTCTGTCCGTTAATGAAAGAATGTAAACATTCACACTGAAACATTTTTACTATAATCAGGCTGCAGATTGGCAATACATTACTTTAGGCCTGCAAAGATTGTGTTTGTCACAACCATTTGATTCATCATGTTTTGCACCAGTTAAGATTGAAAATATTATCTCCACCGGGGACTTAAGGGGGTCAGAAAACCAGTATTCGCAATTTTGATGAAAGGGAAATCTCATGCCAAGGTTGGCAAGAGAAAATTGTGTTAACCTCAGTGAAATTGTAACTAATTTTTTTGAAATGGGTGGGAAAAATGAGAGATCTAAAATTATACAAATTACCATGGAAATAAAACTTACATCCACTATGAAATTGGAGGAAAGATGGATCGGTCAAAATCTAGGACATACAAAAAAATATTTTGGAAAATTGGTTTGCTTTTACACTTGAAGATCGATCATTGAAGCCGTTATCTTACTTAGACATGACATATTTTTGTAGAAAAGTATATCATGTGCCTTAAGAAAAATAATATGACAAGCATTTAAATGGATGCTTTTGGAAAATCAGTTTGATCTTTTGCTAATTCATATGAGTTAATAGTCCAAACTTAAACAAATCAAGGTTGATGAAGGATGACAAAATTAAGCAAAGATGGGAAAATTATTTCTAAGTGGCCATCCATTAGAAAGTAGAAGATTAGATGAAAATTCGAAGATAAAAGTTGTATGATCTTGTTTGCCAGGGCTAACATAAGCTTACACTAATTTGGGCTAAAAGATGCATTTGTCAAATTTTTAAAGGACTTGTTTCATGAAATTGTTTCTGCAATTGTGTTTAACTCATATATAAATTCTTACTTTCTAGATGTGTATATTTTTTTTTATATTCAAAATATAACATTTTTGGGGCGTTTTAGTCATTTTCACCCCAAAAATGTTGATTTTTGAAAATAAAAATACATATATACACATATCAAAAAATCGTAAAATTGAAAAAGATATAAAAAAAAGTACTCTTTTTAGCCCTGAACTAATATGAGCTTATGTCAATCGGATCAACAAGATCATAACCCAAAGTAAAAAAATAATAATAATAAAGATATAATATATTTTCACAAAATCAGAAAAACTGATGTTTATGAAGCCTTAAGAAGCAGGAAAAAAGAATTAGAAATGCTCTTGGATTAGATAACATAAAAATTAAAGAATGAGTTTAGATATAAGTTTCAATTGGTCACTAAAGTTGTTTAGAAAGATAAAAAGAACAAAATAATGCCAAAATAAATGGAGAAAAGTAAGAGAGAGAGAGAGAGAGAGAGAGATTAAAAAATTGTGTAAATTACCTCAGAATAAAACTTATATGTCAAGTTGTAAAATTATAGTAAAAAGTGATTGACAAAAGATTAAAACGTTATAAAAAAAGTTTGGAAAAATTGATTTGGTTTTATGCATAGGAAATTGTTCACTGAAGTCACTTTCTTACTTGGACATGACCTTTATTATTTTAGATGAGGTCTTAAGAAATTAATATGAGAAGAGTTTGAAAAAAAAATGTTGCCAATAGATATACTGATATTATAATTGATATGTATGATGCAGCTATATTAGGATATGACTGATTTCCCAATTGCTATAAGTTTACAGCAAGGCTTGGCTTTAACCCCTTAGCTTTTCTATTTTAGTCTACTAAGAAGTCCAACTTGTTGTTCGCAAAGTATAATCCTAATATGTGAAACAAGAAGGTTTAAATTTGAAATTAAATAAATGGGAAGATGCTCTAGAATCTAGGGGTTTTAGGATTAGTTGAATAAAAACGGAATAGATATGGAATACAACTTGAATAATAGTAAGAATGTAATAAAAAAAATTATTAAGATTTTACATAAATTAGTGCCAATAAATGATTGCTTTCAATATTTGCATCAATAGTTCAGAGAAGTGGAGAAATTGATAAAAATATTTCAAATAGAACTTGAGTTGGGTGTGCAAGTGTTTGTATTATTGTTAAGTGTCAATTAAATTAGAAGCAAAATGGTGTAACATTATGATAAGACTGGCTGTTCCTTATGTTGTTGAGCATTGGGTAGTTAGAAAATGGATATCCATAGAAAGAGTTTAGCAGAAATGAGAATGCTGAGATTGATGTGACATAAAACATGGGAAAATAAAATTAGGAAATGATATAATTCAACAATGTCAGTCAATTTGTCTAGAAGCTGAGTAGTTCAAAGGTAAAATTTTCATTTTATCTAGGAGGTTATTCAATTTATATCTGTTTGATCAGTTTAGTCGTGGGCTTGACTGAAGTAAGGCACACCTTATATAAAATTCATGAAAATTTTCCATAACATCATTTAAAAATTAAATAAACCTTAATTCCATACATGAAGAGTAAACATTTACTTAAGTTTCATCATATAACATATATTAAAATCACAAAATGGAAATTAAAGCTAAAATGATAAATCATAAACTAAATTTCTATCATTCATATAAAAATAATTGTTTATAATATTCAAAAATTGACCAAATATTTCGTAAAGTATCCCAATATCCCACTGTATCACAAAATAGGAAAGTACCAATCTTTGATTTGACAAATCATAATAATCTTCGAGCATCACTTCATTCCTCTTCATCATTAGCCTTATCTTTCCCAACATCTTGTTCTTTAGATTCTTCCAAATTCTTTTCTTGTACTTCAAGTTGTGTAGAAAATGATAAAGGAAATCTTGAGGCACTTGGAATAGAAGATGTTGTTATTCTCCTAGGACAACTAGGCCGTCCAACTTCAGCTGCTCTAACAACATCACCCCAAGAAATAATCATCAAATGGATATTCATCTTCTGCATTTGATTCTCCTCCCATCTTCCCAAGCAACCAATAATTACTTTCATCAATATTTTTAATAGATATTAGGGGCATGTTTGGCAATTTCCAAAAAATTTTCAACTAAAACTTTTTCACTTTCTATAACTATCATATTTTTTAATTATTTCTTCATATCTTCTTATACAACTATCCTGCTTTTCAATCGTTTCTACACAATTATCTATAGAACAAACTTATCTAGTTTAACTTTATTTTCTTTATTCCTTATCATTACTCCTATCGTATCACATCATTTCTACCTATTCAAAAACTTTTACATCAAAAGTTTTATTACTTCCCAAACGCACCCTAAGTTAATAAAGTCACGTGAATCATATTTCCTTAGTACGTTGTTGTATTTTACAAATATTAAGTCATTCAACTTTGCTTGATCCAATCTATTTCTCCTTTCTTTGTGAAGCTAAAGAACTTAAAAAATCAAAATATGCATAACATAAAGAATATTAATTACAAAATCCTATTTTCTATTTACTAGAATATAATTACATATTTTAAAATACACTCGAATTTCTTTCACACATATACGCACTACAAGCAAACTTGAGAACTGCGACAACAAAACTTCAGGGCAGATCCACAATTGCCCCATTGAAAGTTTTTTAAAATGAACTTATACATATGAGGTATTATATCTTTCTTGGGTTGCCTTTGCCCCCACTTTTTGAGAATTTATTACCCTCAATAGAATTTATTTTAACCACCATTAAATTTATACGCAAGGTTGTTTTGCCATTTTTTTCTTGATCGGAGCAATTCTCTTTTTGAATTTCGAAAATTTTAATTGCTAATTAATATAGGGTGTGTTTGGAAAGTGATAGAACTTTTGATGAAAAGCTTTTAGTATAAAAGTTTTTGAAGTAGGAGAAAATAATGCGACATCATAAGTGTAATGATGATGAATAAAGAGAATAAAGTTAAAATATATAGCGTAAATGTATGAGTAATTGTATAAAAATAATTTAAAAGTAAGATAGTTGTATAGGAAGAAGCGAAGAAATAATTAAAAATAGAGTAGTTGGAAGAGTGAAATGTTTTATATTGAAAAGTTTTAATTTGAAAAGTTTTCGTTGTAAATAAACACCCTCAAAATGTTATTGGTAATCAAAATAGTTGACATCCAATAAATAAAAAGTACATGCTTTTAATTTCTAGACTTAATTATTAGAACTCAGTTTTTTTTATTAATAGCATTTCGACAATGAATTTTTTTATCATTTCCCTTCAATATATCCTCTTTTTTTCTCGTTGTTATATCCTTCAAAACTTCACTTGTGATGATTTTTTATTTTAGAAACTTATTTGATATTCCACCACTTAATTAGTGTCTCTTTCCATTTTCCCTCTTTCTTTTCCTATTTTGCGTATTCGGTATCTTTATTGTGAAGGTATGCTATATTTTTTCTCTTTCTTTAATTTAAAATTTTTCAAATGATAGATTGTTAGCCATCTTTAGTTAGATCTTTTGAGAAATTTGGTATTAAATTTATCAATTGTCATTTGTTGTTAAGCTTATTTGACTTTTTGAATAGGAGACTTTACATGCAGTTGATATGAGGCTTTATTTTTAATTTGTAGATGCAATAAAAATATAAATATATGAGTACACATTGTTAGTATAAAATATAAATATGAATACTCGTGGTATAAGTATTGCAGGTATATGAAAATATAAATATATTTTTAAAAATTCAATGATATCTAAATCATATATCCTCTTTAATTTAAAAAAGGTGTATTTATTGCATTTTTGTTTAATGATTTTTATTCATAATATTGTCAGGTATCCAGGCCATCTATTTATATCTAATTAATATTAATTAGTTTGATTATAAAATGATTGTGATTTAATCTTTCAAAAATATCCACTAATTATACAAATTTTTTATAATTGCTTTTAAATTAATGGTAACACAAAATTATGTTTTTGCACTTTTCATTTAAGTGTTATCATCTCACTATTCTAATTCTATAGTGAAGATGATGTTAAAAATATATTTTTTTGTTTTTTATATGATACAATGTGATAAAAAATTTTAAAAATTTTAAATTTTTAGAAGTAATGAGTAAACTTTCTTGAGTTTGCCCCCATTAATCAAAGGTCCTACATCCGCAATTGGCAAAACTTTCTTAAATTTTTTGGTAAAGGAACCATAATTAGCCCACCATTTAGTTGTTAACAATTTTTATAAACATAAATTTTACTAGAGATTTAAATATTACGTGGAAAATATAAAAGAATAAGTCTTGTAAGAGTAAATATATTTGGTTCTATACCTAATATCCATGGTCATTTCAAGAACTCCTTCAACTTTCTCATATACTGGGAATTCTCCAATGATTTTATCTTGAACCTCAGCATTTGGAACTAATCTTTCTATACAATTATATAATCCTTTCATAACTTTTTCACCTGACTCAAATCTTAGGATTTAATAAAAAAAAAATTATGGGTTTAAGAGCTTAGACAACATGATTCCAAAATCCCAAACTAATAATTATAATTGCAACTTTTTTGCATTCATTAACTTAAGGTGATGTTACTAGAGCTGCTGGAGTTAGAGAGCTTAGCCATCCTAGGAAAAAAAAACAATGTCTTCTATTTCAAGTGCCTCAAAATGTCCTTCATCATCTTCAACCCAACTTGAAGTACAAGAGAAGAATATGAAAGAATTTGAAGAAGAAGATGAGAGAAATACAAATGCAATGGTGAAGAGGATAAGAGGAGGATAAGATGATTATGATTTGTGAAATCAAAGTGTGGTTGTTGTTTTTTGTATTTTGTGATACATAGTAGGATGATGAGATGGTTTTATAAAAATTTTATTTAATTCTTTGAATCATATTAATGTTTTTATTGTGATTGTTATCAATTTAGTTGGTGATTTATCATGAAATCTATAATTTTATTTTGTGATTTTAATCCATGGGTAAACATGTTCACTTAGATGGGATAAGGATAAGATGGAATCTCCCATTTTCCAAAATCAATTTTCTCATTCCCAAAAAAATAACAATCTGCTTTTCCAATTTTCTATATATTTTTTTTCATTTCCAACACACAACTACACTTTTTTCATCCCTCATTATCTCATCCTCATCTTATCCAAGTTGTGAATAGGATTAAGATTTATTTAATTTTTAAACATTGCTATAAAATATTTTCATCAATTTTATATAAGGTCCATCATCAATCAGGACTGCACCTCACCTATTTGCCTTGTGCACTGCGCAACTATGTCTGCAAGTACTTGCTCAAGCTCCTCTTGCTCTCAAGTTTTTTTTTTTTTTTTTTTTTTAAGAAGTCTTGCTCTCAAGCTTTGTATCCTCAACCTAATTCAAAATTTTAGTTCTCCAAGCAGCCATATCTTCTTCGTTCCCACTCCTTTTAATTTTAAAAATGATAGAGGTAAGTAATTTTACAAATTTTCGAAAAATCCTACAAAACACCTAACACAACTTGATGCACATTCAGTATTTTGACCATGAGTTCTAGAAAACTCGAATTAACTTGATTCTTTTTATTAGATTGTTTGACTTTGAATCCACCTACCTATGAAATTTTATCTTAAAATTCCATTTACGTAACATTTGACAAGTACACAGGTTGTAGTGCTCTTGCAAGGCCAGATCATGCATGTCGTAGACTTGAGTTTTTTCTACTAAACACCAAACACCTATGCCTAATTTCCTAATGCAATTCCACTTTGGGCAAGTATATTCAACTCCCAATAACACGCTACAAATGGTATTTTCATGCAAAATTTTCAAATCCTTATTTTTCACTTCTTTAGTTATTTGTATTTTGCCTTCTCTAACTAGACTTTGAACCAGTACAAACTATTCTTCCCTTGGAGTTCTCATGTCAAACTTGAATTCAAACCTCAAAAGTAGTGCCAATATGGGAAGGAGTACATTCATGAATAAATTTACTCGAAAAATGAGCATTGCTTATTTTCCATTTTCTTCTCAATTGTTTACAACAATAATCAAAATGCAAGTCTCAACACAACTAACCATTTCAACATCTCTAACTTAGTCAAACATAACATGCTAAATATTTGACCTCAAAATACATGAATAGCCAATTTCGTTCATTACATGTAAATTAACTGCAAAACCTTTCAAGGCTGGTTTCAACATACAAATTGAAAATATTTATTTAAAAAAAAAAAAAAAAGCGAACTTTAGACACTTGGGTTCTAAATTGCGGTAGATTTTTTGAACATTAATCTTTACTATTCCATTTTGCTGATCATTGTTCAATCCAAGGCATAATTCTCACTAGTCAATCAACACTATAGTAATTTTCTTTTATCTGAAAAGTCAGTTGCTACATTATCCATAAGGTCCCCAATTGGAACACAAGCAACAAGCTGCTTGGAAGAATTGAAGATTTGTAATTACTTCTCATTCCAAGATCTTTTATAGTGTTTTGCAGCTTGGTTTGCTTCATGTCCTGGTTTGAAAGTGCTTACACCATACTCATCAGAAGATGCTAGAGGCCTCCTAAAAGCTGCCATTAGGGACCCTGACCCTGTGGTTTTTCTTGAAAATGAATTACTGTGAGTACTGTTTTTTCTTAAAAACAAATTAGTGTAATTAACTAGCATCTGAACATTATCTCATTCTGGCTTCAACTTCAACCTACTAGAAGTGATTCTAGATCTGTGTTTTCATTACTGGGCAGATATGGTCAGTCATTTCCTGTATCAGAAGAAGCTCTCGATTCTAGTTTTTGTCTACCAATTGGAAAGGCTAAGGTGTGGCAAAAAGAATTTATCAATGGAATTATTCTTGTTCCCTCCTGCCTTTATTTCATGGAAAAGAAAAGTTAGCAATAAAATTCCTTTCCTTCACTGCTTTCAATGTGTCTCCTTGTTGTTATTTTTCGATAGATAGAGCAAGCAGGCAAGGACATCACAATTACTGCTTACTCCAAAATGGTTGGCTATGCTCTTGAGGTAAACATTGCGTTCTATGAAGCAGTTTCATGTGTAACCAGGTTACATTTGATGGTTCTGGCAAGACAATATAATTGTTTGCTAGTGTCGGAAAACTCTTTACATTCCTTTTCATCAAGTTGGAAATGAATATGGAGATGGAACTGGATGATTTTCCATGTCATTGTGCAATGGTCCTCAGTCCACTCCCTACTGTCACACACAAAAATGTGTCCTGAATCTTTTGGCAATTAGTAGGAGCTGGTAGGATAGTTTGTGCTTTTCGAAGATCTATTTAATCTGTAATTCATGCATGGATTATGCAGGCCGCGGATATACTGTTGAAAGAAGGAATCAGTGCTGAGGTTGTGACACCTTCAAACTTTCAGTGACGGTTTGGTGTTGCTTTAAATAAATAGAACAGTAACAGGAAAATCCCGATTGCAATATCCCGACCTGTCAGTTCTGTTAATGCAGGTTATAAATCTTCGTTCAATTAGGCCTCTTGACAGACATACTATCAATGATTCTGTCAGAAAGACCAGCAGACTTGTAACCATAGAAGAAGGATTTCCACAGCATGGTGTTGGTGCTGAAATATGGTTTGCTACTTATCATGATTATACAGACTGCCTTTTTTGTTGGCATTTATGTCATTCTAAGTCACTGATAATTCATTTTTTACCCAACCGTCAGACATTAGTTTTTTTCTGGAACTTACAGAAGTTGAACTGTGAACCATGTTTGTTATTCATAGAAAAAGCAAATCCTTGGTTCTACCTCTCAAAGGTTCGATATAAATTCTTAGAATAATGCTTTGGTCATGGAAAAGCATGCGTATCGTATCATGCATCAGAAGATCTATGGTAGTGGCACCCATCCAATAATTACATGTAATGCAAGATATTACTGTATGAAGTAGATTACAAATTACTAGTTTCTGTAGGCCATGTTGGAGTTGTCTGTGATGCAATCAACCCTTGTTGTAATATTGTGTTATTTTTTTGTTCATCAACATCATCCCAAAAGCTGTTTTTCTGACATGGATTGTGTTAGACTACACCACTTTCGCAAACTATATCCATCCTCCTGCACTTTTAGATTTTTCAATTCTTGATGTACTTTCTGTTGATTGTTGTATTTCATGTTATACGACACAAACGGCCTGAATGTGTATTGTTCTTTTGGTGTATTGAAAGAGCAAATGTCTCCATGCAGCTCCCTTGCTTTTTTTAATTTCAAGCTTTTTTTTTCCAAATTGTAAACCATTTATTTTGTTTGACACTTGTTTTATCATGCTGCCAAACATAATTTCTGCAGAAACTTGTATTTTGTAAAAAATTAGCATATTCTGAGAGTGGACATATAACTATGAATTTTTTAAAGAAAATATATTGCATATATAGTAAATGTAAGTGTTAAATACATGTGATTTTTGGAATCATTTGTGTTGTATAGAAGTTTTAAATACATGTGAAATTTGGAATCATAAATAAATGCATATGAATTAACATGATAAATGGTTTAGATTGGGAAAAACAAATACAATTTATAATTTTTTTTTTAAAAAAAAAAAGAAAAAGAAAACAAGGGGCTACATGGATACACTGTACTGAATCATTAAGCATATTGAAATCCAGCTGCAACTTGAATCCCACGGGTGAAAATTCTATGGGAATAGATTGCCGAAGAGCTTTTCTTTTGTACTAAACATTGGTGGTATTGAGAAAAGCTTCCTGGGAACTGCACTTTCAACACATTCTACTACAATGACTAGAGTTAATAGGAAGCCTTTTGGGACGGATGCAAAAATTCAGCGTCCTTCTCTTCAAAAAACCCCTAAGTCTACTTTTCCTTGTTGCTTCACATATTTTTGTGCTGTTTGAAGGTTTGCTTGAGTACACTGTACACCTCTTTATTATCTTACTTCTTGTCCTTTTTCTTTTTGTGGAAAAACTGGTAGAGAAGTATTCACTTGTTTCAATAGTATAGTGATAAATTTACTCGTAAATATCAAGAAGAAAGAAAAAAGGAAAGACACAGCTGGATACATTTCTACAAAGACGTAGCTGGCCACAGTTATGCAGCAGAATAGAAAAAGGATAGACCCAACTATATGCAAACAAAACTTTCAAATATAAATAAATTTTCCATTGCTCTCCCTCAAATTGGTGAATAGATGTCCCTCATTCCCAACTTGCTTCGTACTGGCCTTTGATATTTTCCTTTCTAAATAGCACCACCTCCTTCCTTTTCACCAATTGTATGGTTTTTTCAATAGGCATACTTGATCTCTTGATACCAAGATTTCATGTTTCTTTAAGAAGATCTGGTACATACTTCCTTTGGGATAACAAAATACCTTCTTTGGAGTATTCTACTTCAATGCCAAGAAAGTATTTCAGCTTTTCAAGGTCTCTGATGTCAAAATTTTGGAGCTAGTATTTCTCTAAGGGAGTGTATCATTCCCGATTACAATAATATCATCCACATATACTAGAAGAGTAGTAACTTCGCCTCTATTTGAATGTTTGATGAATAGAGTGTGATATCCTTGACTTTGTTTATGCCTGGCTTTTAGCATAGCCTTTGTAAACCTTTCAAACCATGCTCTAGGTTATTGTTTCAAACCATAGAATGCTTTCCTCAATCCATTTTACTTTATCAGCTCCAAGACCTTTATAAAATCCTAGTGGAGGCTCCATAAATACTACCTCTTCCAAGTCCATGCAAGATCACATTTTTTACATGAAATTGTTGCAAACTCCAACCAAGTGTGCTGCTAATGATAGTAGCATGCGGACTATATTCATCTTAGCTAAAGGGACAAAGGTCTCCTGATAGTCTGCTCCATATGTTCGAGTATACCCTTTGGCAACTCACCTTGCTTTATATCTTTCAAGGTACCCATCTGCTTTATATTTCAAAGTGTCTTAGTGGAGTCTCCATAAATTCTACCTCTTCCAAGTCCATGCAGAAATGCATTTTTAACATCAAATTGCTGCAAACTCCAGGTGGGCTGCCAATGATAGCAGCGTGCCGACTATATTCATCTTGGCTACAAGAGCAAAGGTCTCCTGATATTCTACTCTATATGTTCGAGCATACCTTTTGGCAACTAACCTTGCTTTATATCTTTCAAGGGATCATTCTGCGTTATATTTCAAAGTGTAAATCAATTTACACCCCATTAGCATTATTCCCTCAGGTCTAGTGACAATCTTCAATATCATATTCTTCTCTAGAGTTTTCATTTCCACTTGCATAACTTGTACCCAATTTATATCGCCTCTTGTACAGTTTTAGGAATGTTAATTCAGCTTATGGTGGAAAGAAATCTTGTGTTGTGAAGAAAGTCTATGGTAAGACATGAAGTAGGAAATTGAATGTTGAGAGCATTTTCTGGTTCCTTTTCTCAAAGCAATTGATGGGTCTAAATCATTTGGAACAATTCCAATCTCAAAAGAAGACAAGCTAGCAAGTTCAGTACCTGAGTAGGGTACAGATTCTTGGAATTGTTCAAGCTCCAGAGTTGGCTTCTCCTTGAAAAGAAATCAAGGATCCTTGAATCTTAGAACTAATTTAGGTTCTGATTGTTTCTCCAACACAGTGGTAGACTCATGTGAATCTATAACTGAGACAGAGGGCTCTAGAGAAGATATTAAAGCAGGAATAGAAGGAGAACCTTTACATATATGAATAAGTTTCTGTTCAAAAGGAGGTAGCAAAGGTGAGAAGAAGGCCAAGAAAACAATAAACTGTCGAGACTCCAAGGGAGTTCTAGACCTCCATTATTTTGTAAATTCTCCCCCCGTCAATGAGAGTGTAGGGCTGAAAAAGTAGTATATTTTGGAACAAAATCCCCTGCACCCAGGTGCACTTAGCTTCAGTGCACCGGGGTGCACTTAGCTTCAGGTGCACCAGGATCGCGTTCCGTATATTTTCATGAAAGGTTACATCCATAGAAATATAGTAAGAGGATGATAACACTTGTAACCTTGTTGCGTATTTGAGTATCCAATAAGCACATTCTTTGGAGCCTTGGAATCAA
This sequence comes from Annona squamosa, assembly GCA_035584095.1. NCBI lineage: Eukaryota > Viridiplantae > Streptophyta > Magnoliopsida > Magnoliales > Annonaceae > Annona > Annona squamosa. The sequence goes on from JAXCLR010000001.1 coordinate 22,808,118, forward strand.
GTTTGCCTCTGTTATGTTCATGAGCATGGACAAAGCAACACATCCGAAAATCTGCACTAGATGGATTAGTTTGGGTGAGAAATTCAGAAAGAAAATCAACCGGCATTTGTAAAAAGTTTTTGTTTTCAAGGCACAGGAGGGTATTCTATTTATCAAATTGGTTGTTGTTAGAATTGCTTTTCTCTAGAAGCTATTTGGAACATTAGTTTGAAACAATAGAGCTCTGGTAACATTGTGCAGATGTTTATTTTTCCTGTCAGTCACCCATTTTGTTGTGGTGTGTTAATGCATGATGATTCTTGAAAATTTCCTTTCTGAAAGAAGGCATGAAGAACTTAATTGAAGTGATCTCTTGCATTAACATTCTGACCCTCAAAATAGAAACCCTAAATTGTGTGCTCATCATTTTGTGATATACTGGAAAGATATTGTTTCTATTAGATTTTTCTTCTTGAGATATTATCAAGTGATTTTGATATAATCATTAATAAAGGATACAATTTATGCGAAACATCATGCCTCAGTGAAATTAGGAATTCTAGAAGGACCTCAAACATCAGTACGAACCAAAGGAAAAGGTCTAAATGATCTTGTATTACTTATTGGAAAATAAACATGATGATGTTTAGCAAACTCACAAGTGTCACAATAAAAACTACCAACATCTAAATTCCTAAAGAGTAAAGGGAAACATATTCTTGCAAAGATGGAAAGGTGGATGACCAAGACAAAAATGCTGCTGCCAGATTTTAGACTGACTAAAGTATCCTAAGTTACTAAAAGAAACATCTTGTGGAGAGCAAGCAAATGTCAATTGGGTTCCTTTTTTGTCATCGTCACTCATACCATTAAGATAGTAAAGTGCATTCCATTCCTTGGCAGGTCTGGTCATCATTCCCACATTGAAGTCCTGAAAAAATATAATGGGAGGAGAAAAAAGTCACTTTATAGTTTGGATTCTTTATAAGTTGGTGAATATAAAGAAGGTTTGGTGGACAACTTTTGGAATGTGTAACAAATTTTTAAGGGAAAAAGTGTAATTAATATTACCTTGACCACCAATAGCAATAGAAAAGCCATCAGCAAGATTAATTTCCTTATTTCCAGGAAATGATTTATAGGTCTCAAACTTGGTAGGGCTATGAGACATATGGTTAGTGGTCCTGGAGTCTATAAAAGCTAGAATAAAGTGACCTTTCATCATTAAGGCATTGGAAAGGAGCATTTACTTGATTGAGTCAATGAGTCAGAACCTTTTGATCCTTTTAATCCTCTTTGTTGAATTCTTTGTACTCACTTGCATTGGCGATCATTTTTCTTCTTCAAGCTCCTTTTTCTTTGTGTAATGGGCCTAATTTTGTTGTTGTCCCTTAAAGCCCCCATTTCAGCTAAGGACTTGTGTGCTCCCATGGATCTTAAAGCATTTCTCTTTTGTATGATGAGGTTTCTTGCAATAGGTACACCAGAGTCCATCATGACTAAGCTCTATGGTTGTTTCTGGTCTCATGTTTTTACTGCTCTTGTGGAGACCAAGGTTGAGCCTTCAATTGGCTATGATTCCCTTGTGTCTCTTCTGCACGAACTGTGTCAAAAACTTCCTTGGAAGAAGGCACTTGATTTTTTCATGAACTTGAACCTGATCACACTCTACGTTGAGTGTGGCAAGATACTGAAACACTCGATCTCTCTCTATCAAATCTAGGAGGGTTTTAGTATCATCATTGCACTTCATCTCCATGTCCTGATAATGATCTGTCTCAAACCACAAACCATTTATAAGGTTTATAGTACTCAGTAAATGAAAGAATACCTTATTTTATTGATGAAATTTGCATCTTGATCTCGTACCTAACTGTTGCATCTTGCTTCTTGGAGTAGGTTTGGCAAGCTGTTTCCCATCTATCCTCAACAGTAGGATGAAACATGTAGTTGTTGCTAATTTCTAGTTGCATTGAGTTTCATGGCCATGACATGATTAATGAATCTTCCTCGTCCCATGATTTAAAACTCAGATCAATAGAGCTTGGACCAGTCCTGTTCAAATGGCTAATCTTCCTCCTGCCTTCTACAAATTTTCTCACAATCTGTGAACACTGTAAATACTTTGTCCTATCAAGGTGATAAGATTGATACATGTTGGGCTATTCTCCACTTGGTCTATTCAATGGTGACTCAAAGCATACCCAATAGGGTTTGTAACCATATTGTTAGAGGTTTCCAACATCCCAAGAAGCAAAAAAGAAAATCAACTTGGGCATCTAACTGACCCAGCAGTGGAGGCCAATTATTAAGTTGACTAGGTAGGAAAAAAATTGGGGGAAAGAGAAGTAAATAAGTGATGATCCCTTGTAGGAGTTCCTATTGACAATAGACAAAAAACAAAGCTAGGTGATTGGGGTGAAAGAGTTGGCAATTAAGGCTAAGAATAACATTGAAGTGTCTCAAAGATTTGGCTCCGATACCATGTGGAAAGAATGGTAAATACTCTTCACTTGTTTCAATAGTACATTGAGACAAATAAATATATGCATAATGATCAAGAATGAAAACAAGAAAAGACGCAAGAAACACACAGCTGAACATATTTAAACAAAGACAAAACTGGACACAGTTATACAACACTATAGAATAAGGATAGGTAAAGCTATAGCCAATAGAACTTCCAAAAGTAAATAGGATTTTCCAACACTTTTAACTCTTTCTTGATAAATATTGCATGGTCTTGGACATATTTCGAATTTTCATCTCACATACTCTTGTGTTGACTGCTATTTGTATTCAACCTTGCTGATCCTAAAGATCTCTTATTTCAACGCTTTCCATTGTTTTATTTATTTCGTTTTTCCTTTTTGTCACTTTTAATTAAATAAAATACCTTCAATGCAGAGATAAGGTTTAAATAATTACGTGTTTGGTTGATGGGGTAAGAAAAGGAATATGTCAGAGTAAGACGGTCAGTAGGAAATGATGTCAATAAAAAAGGATGTGTTGTTAATAACAATTTGAATAAAGGAAAAATAGACAAACTTTTAGGATGGGAACATTCAAGCACATGATGTAATGGCTGAAAATTAAGTGATGACTGAGGGCATTTTTGTTTTGTTTTGTTTTGTAACATCATTAAAGGCAGCCATAATTTCTGATCAATCTGTTTCATGATGGAATAAGACTATCATGAAGTTTTGGATGTCATTAAAAATTTGAAACTTGTGGTTAGTAGTCATTCTGTAACTAGTGGTATGAGTGGATTTTCATGTGTTTGTCCTACCAGTATGTCTGTTGTTGAGGAAAGCTTTTGGTATCTTGATGCACCGGTGGAGAGGATAGCTGGAGCCGATGTTCCCATGCCTTATGCTGCAAATCTTGAGAGAATGGCTCTTCCACAGGTTGGTTATTTACCAAGTCTATGGTCTCCTCGCATTTTGTTTCCTCACTGTTTTTCTAGGTTGTATAAGGCTGCAAAGGTTGGGTTATGATTTAGTAATGTTGGCCTTACTGGTTCAGGACCATCCTTACTAAAATCAGGTCAAGGACTTTGTTTTTTTGCCTGCAGCAATATTTGTAATGATATATTCATGTCAACCATTCTCGAATCTTAATGATCAATTTGATAGAAGACTCTGGCAAAGCACAAGATTCCAGTTATTCGAGAGTGAATATGCACTGTCAAAAATTTCTTCCCACTTGTGGAACTAATGAGTGTGTGCAAACTCGACATTCACACAGTCCATGGTGTTCTTCCTTATCAATGACTGATTTGAATTATTCTGAAGTATATTTCAATTGTTTGTTACTAGGAGTATTGTTGGGTCAGATCCCATTAAAATTTGTCACCATCACCAAAAATGCTAATTCATCTTTTCTGAATCACAACACATAAACATTTTTTTGATCTTTCACTGTTAAAGAGATAAGGAGGTTATGAATTGAACTTCCTTCAAACTTATTACTTCAGAGAAAAACAAAGTTGAAAGAACCTCATCTTCATTTCTTCTGCTTTCCATCCAAACATTAAAACAAAAACCCAAAAAAAAAAAAAAAAAAAAGCTATTACCTGACAGGGATGAGCAGGATTGTGCTGCAATTGGTTGTTAGGATCGTGATCAAGAGAGTGCATTTTGGTAGTGGTTAGGATGTTTGTTGGTTGGGTTTGTCATCGGCTCTGTTGCTATTGAGTTATTGTCGTAGGGAGCCTGTGGTGTGTGCGTGTTGCCACCAGCTATTGCTGACAACCGTCTGGGTTGTCATTTGGTGTTGAGGTGGCATCGTGTTAGCAAGTGCTGTTTAGGAGGAGTAAGTGAAATTGTTTTGCGTAAACACTAATTTCGCATTGAGCAATGGAACTCTTGCTTTTGTGGAAACCAGAAACTGGTATAAAAGATCAGTAGCGGCCCAAAGGCTATGAAATATCTATGAAAATTCAGAAATCGATTTTCGTTTCTATCAGTATCTGGGACTTTTACTTTTCTTTTTTTTTTTCTTTTCTTTTTTTCTTTTTTTTTTTGCTGAAGGAACTTTGATTGGTTCCTTTTGTTTCTATGATTTTGTCCTGTTTCACAAGCTTCTAAAGTAAGATTTGAAACCTGCTATTAATTTAAACATCAATCCTCTTTTTATTTAATTTTTTGCTTTCAACATGGATTATATCATCAGGTGGATGACATTGTTCGTGCAGCAAAAAGGGTATGCAACAGATCTATTTCAACCCCTTAGCAGTATCACGCTACCAAATCTGCCCTTTCCCTATTTTTTCCCCTCATGAATGGTGGCAAGATCTTATCTCGATGGTGATCCTCGAGAACTCTTCGCTTACCAAAAACGATAATTGCTGATTTAGTTCAGGTTGCTGAGCTGAAGAAGTGCTCTTCAGCCCTCGGACAGGAGGGAATTTCTATAAGAAGAGCCATCAATTCTTCACCACGGCAGAATATTTTGCTTGTTTTGCCCATTATCTGCTGTTCTGTAAATGACCATTTTTTGGTGCTTCTGTTTGAACTTGATGGGAGTAATAAATTTGTTCGGAATTTTTCATGGATTTTGATGGGTATGGAATATGATTTATGAAGCTCGGATTGAGAAGCTGAAAAATGCGGTAAAAAAATTTCATGCGTTTTTCAATAATATTTTTGACACGACACACAATGAAAAGGATGGTATTGAAAGGAATTGTTGCATCCGTTACAATCAACTTGTGTTTGACAATGAGCCCAGAGGTTATAAGTTCAACCCTCATAAAAGGCAACTTAGAAACTGGATTAAAATTACCTGTGGCCCTCAAGGGGAGTATATTGCTACGGCCCATAACTAAAAGAATTATATTTTTAAAAAAATTGGATTTGGAAAAGAAAATATTTTTGAAAAATATAAGAGTGGTATACGATATGATAAGTGTCAAGTTGAAGTAAATACAGCAATTGTGCCAAAAAATTTTCTGAATATAGAATAAAAAAAGTGAAAAGTAGTATACTTAAATAATTAATGTGTAATTATTGTTTAGAAAACGTGTGAATAGAGAAGTGGAAAATCACTTTCCCACCAAGGTTGATTACCAAACAAAGCTTAAGCAATATTTGTGCTAATAGAGGGTGTTTATAGGGTGCCGATGAGTTCTAACCTTGTACCCAACACATTATTAGGATCTTATTTAGTGGAACTGGTTTCACTAAAATATTTCAATGTAACCGTTCCTTTCTTACCTTGTTTTGATGATTAAATCAAAAAAATAGAATCTTCTTTTTAAGAGAAAATTTCACATGTAATAATAAATTTTACGTCTAATTCTATTTATACTTATGAACTTTCAAAAATTTTAAAATATACCTAGGTATTATGCTCAAAATTAGGTTCATATCAACAACTGCTAAAATGATGAATTTACCTTAATCCTAATTATAATTATAAGCAAAAAATTCATATTCATATTCAAATTAATTTTTAGCACTTTCGTAGCTATAGAATTATACTTTTACTGCTATCGATTCATATATTGTTTGAACGTGAATTTTTATTTATAAATTCAAAATTAGATTTTGTATATATTTATCATTTCACATAGAGTATGGATATGGATGGAATTTTAGCAAAACATTCGAGTATATTTGAAATTGAGATTTTTTGTAAATATGCCTACAAGGTTTGACAAATATTACATTTTTATCCTTAAGTTTGTCAAAATTACAAATACACCTACACGATTTGCATGAAATTACAAGCACGTCCCATCCGTCGGGGCGCTATTAGAATTTTATGTAAAATAACAATAATATCCTTTAAGTCAAGTAATACACCTAATAGTTTTTCGAATATTATAGACATATTTGCTATTCTATTATTTTATATATTTTTACATATATTGTTATTTTAGATTTTTTTTACAAATATGGTTATAATATTTGCAAATATTGCAATTGTATCACTTGTTTAAAAGATATTATCGTCATTTGATAGAAAATTTTAATAGCATTTTAACGAAAGAAACATGCCTGTAATTTTATGCAAACTTTGTAAGCGTATTTACAATTTTAACAAATTTAAGAACACGGATGCAAAATTGGCTAAACCTTGTAGGCATCCTTTATAAATTTATAAATTTTTTTGGGCATAAATGGAATTATTGTAAATTTTTAGGTAATATGGAATTCACTTTTTTTTATTTGTTCGCAAAAGTATGAGGATCCTAGTCCAAGGTGGGCTATACCTGCGTGAAAATATATATGATACGAATCGCATGGATTCATTATGGCAAGCATTACAGTTGTAATTTAGTGAATATTCACTACGATGGCATTTAAAAAAAAAAAAAAAAAAAAAGGGAGATAAGATGGCATTTAATTGACCGGAATTACATCTGTTGTGCATGACGTGTGGATGCATACGTAGTGCTTCAAGCGTGACTGCCGACGCAAAAGTGTAACCATAGTCTACGCGCGTAGGAAACTAATTGGAACAGGACGCGGCAGTGATTGGCTTGAAGGATGCCGCGGAGCAATTCCCCTCTGATAATGACAAGAGGGGGCATCATATCCCGGATTTTAAAGAGCAGGTGCTGCTTTTACTTTTACTAAGGTGAAGCTTTTTTTAACGTTCAAGGTGGAGCTTTTTTAAATTGATATTTCGAGAACGTTTGTCTAAGTTTAAGGGAAAGGGAGGCGGAAAAGCTCACTACTCCATGCATTTTAATCATTTTACTTACTTTAATTATCTTACTATTTTTATTTTTATTCCTATGTTTTCATTTTTTTTATACAATTGTCATATTTATTCTCACTCTGCTCTTATTATATCACATTACTCTTACCATTTTCGAAAAAAATTTTACTTTTCCACTTCCTACCTGCATTCTCAAACTCACCATTGTAATGTATAATTAAACATCCGAACCCTTGATTAGTTATGTTCTTCTTATTAAAATCATTAAATAAACAATCAAATGTGAATGCCAAGAGATATAAACTTAATGTAGATGCTAGAATCAGAGAGAAGAACACCAATCAGGCTAGTTCAGAGTAATAATGGACATCTTTGTAAAAGTGGCAGTTTTCAGAGTTATAGAGGAACAAGATGAAAAAGGCAATGAGCCACCAACTTTTGAATCTCTTGACACACATGACCCATCTCAAATTGGACTCTTACACTCAACACTAAACCTAAACCCAAAGCCATAATGATCAAGCATACCATAGATTTCACTAGTCTAAATAGATTTTTTTCTTCAATTCATCCACTTCATTCTAGGATGGATAAAATTGACAAACCCTCATCTCTTACCCCTTCCTTCCAAAGCCTCTCTTGTATCCTCTTCGCAACCCTCACCTCATTCCTCACCCAGACACATACCAAGAGCAAGTCCATCTAATGAAGAATAGCAAGCATTCCTTAACAAGCTAGCTCCTACAGAGTCAAAACCCACTACTAAGTCAAAAAAGCCCTTGCCACTAAAAGAAAAGCTCCCACTCCTCAATGGAACTCAAATAAAGAGCAAGTACCTTCAAGTTTGACCTAGTATCATAAGAAGACAATGAGGAGCACACTCCTCCAATAAAGGATGATTCTACTACAACATTTGCATGAAGGGTTGAAAAGACTTCGTTTTGCTTCCTCTACTCTTATAAAAAAATTTATTTCTTGAAAAATCTTGTTTATGCTTTTATCATATCACTTTGATATTGTTAAACTCAGATACACTGCACTTAAACACTTTAACACTTCTTTCATTTATGGTAGCACTCTTTGTTTCTGACAACAATGAGAGAAGATACAAACATAAGACTAATTGAAATTACATCACCCTTTTCAGAAGCATGGCAATAAGAGGTGCCTTATTTAAAAATATCTTCGAAGTTGAATGGTTTCGTCATCAACAAAAAGAGAGAATATTAGACTACATAGTTTTGATGATGAGAAAGATTGTGCTAAGATCTGGATTTGAGTTGATCTTATCTTGATTAGCAGGATCTAAGAGTAGATAAGAAAATATCCCGTGATTGATCATCTTTTGGTGTTTGAGTATGATTATGCTTGGTTGTAATCTTGATAAGGATGAGTTGGTTTGGAAAACCTTATGTTTTGTGATGGTTTAGGATGTTTAACTTGAGTTTAACTCGTGGTGGATTATGATTATGTTGATAAATTTTAGAATTTTTGGAGATAAACTTGTTTTCAATGACATGGGGAAAAAATTAGATGTTTTGGGATAAAAAGGTAGACTAATAATTCAAGTCGCACTGTCTATCTCCAAATTAGTCGGTCGTTTTAGACCGAAACATCAAATATTTTCAAAATGTTAGATGTTTTCGAGATAAAATGTCAACTAATAATTTAGCATGTATTCTTTGTCTCCAAATCAATCAACTGTTTCAAACCAAAATATCATATGTTTTTAAAAGGTCGACCATTTCAAACAAAAATGTCATATGTTTACAAAAAGTCAACTATTTTTAGGTAAAAGGTGGACTGTTTTCAGCTAGCTAGAAAAACAGATAAGAAAGCATGGATGAGCTATCATGGTTATCTTTTCTCACAAGCAAGCTACATTTTCAAGAATGGACTCATAGCTATAAAAGAGAGTTCAAGGTTAAGGCTAGACTTTGGTGCTTTCTCTTGAAGATTTTGTGCAAATCATTCTACTCATGTAGAGATGTTGATTAGTTTGTCTTGTTGCTTTTCTTGAGTTTTTTTATAATGTATTACCTTGGTTTTAATGGCAATCAAACTAAGAAGAAGTGAATCAAGGGTTTTGATTCCTTCACTAATCACCTTGAGCTATGTGTCAAATTCGAAAGACAATTGCTTGAACTGTACTACTATAACTTACGTAATTTAAGTTGATTAGTGGAACTTAAGCCTTGTGTGCTTGGAGAGGTGAGTAGGTCAAGGGGACCAAATTCCTATAATTTGATTGCCTTTATGGTTGAACCTTTATATGGCAATGCATGTGATTGATTCACAATTTTGTATCTAAGTTCTCTTTATAAGCCATCACATGGGACTAGCACAAACTCATTATTTTTTATTAATTAGTTGCAAAATATTGCAAATTAAGAGGTATGGAGCTTTCATTTAGTATAAGGGTCGTGAAGAGGAGATTGTGTGAGCTCTCGCATATTTTTAAATTCGATGCAATTAAGTTGACATTAGAAGTGCAAGATTTTTGTTTTGAATATTAGAAGTTTATTTTCTTGATATTATTATAAATTGCATTAATATATATATATATATGTTGTGTATGGTATAGAGATTGTTTGTAGCGTAGAAATGATGTGGAGCTATTATCAATCTACGAAGTAATGGGATAATTATATTGGTGAGAAAATAATAAAAGTTGTATATCTTAATGCATTTGATTACAAGATAAGTATCTATATATATATATATATTGAATGTCTTATTTATAGACGGGATGCTGTCAAATTTTTTATTGATATTTTAAAAATATTTTAAATTGTTTTAAACAGGGTATAGGATTTTTTATGATGATATCATGTAAGAGCATAGTCAAGTTATAGACTTCACTTTTCAGAAAAGAATTCTAGCACAAGATGCTATGATGTGACTATCATATTAGATTTGATAAGTTAGGGCGCTATATGTGGCCTATGCACATATTTGATTTCGATAAAACTTAGTCTTATAGAACAAATACTGTTAAATATAATAAATGGATTGAATTTTGCATCAATTCTCAATACCTTAATAAGTACGAAGAAGGGTACATAAAATTACTTCAACTATGCGCACTCTATTAAAAATTATTTACTTATGTAATCAAGAAATTAAGTTTTATATGAGAGAGTATGTGAGTGGATATTTTGATAGTAATGAAATAGTAGGAATAGAATAGCCATCATTCGGATGGTCAAGTGGCTATCACAAGTGTCTATAAAGTGTTAGGCTAGAAAGGTCCAGGATTAAAAGTTATGTAGAAGCAATGACCTTGTTATCGTTCCCCCAGTACATCTCCATCATGTACCTAGGCATCCAAGATAGGTGACTTAAGAAAAAAAAAAAAAGAAAGGTATGTAATAAAAAAGAAAGGTATGGAATAAATATTTTGAAAGTGAGAAAGTAATGTTACATAATAGGTGTGAAGTGAGATTCCATAAATAAGTTAATCATATGGAAATATATGAGAATGCAATTAAAATATAAAAGTAAAAAATAAAAAATTAAAGTAGGTAGATAACTAAATGTAAAATCGTAATAAAATTGGGTGTGAAAAGGAAAAAATCCATTACACCTTTGACACACTAACAAATGGCCCTCGAAATCAAATATGTGCATGGCATCGTCCTGTAAAAGTGTAAAGAATGTCTTAACAAAACTTGTTGATTTGGATATGAGAATTATAATCATTTCCAAATTATCAAAAATGCTATGTATTAAAATATTATAATTGCAACATAACAATCTAGAAAAGTGATTATGAGTCATTATTTCTCGTGAATCTCAAAATCAGTCACACATTTATAGCATAATCAATTATTACATTAACAACCTTTTAAAAAAAATAAAATTTGCTTCAACTAGTCATGTTCCCATTGTTACATCTCAAACGTGAAAGGAAAAATAATAAATAAAAATTACATGTCCATCATTACATGCCTTTAATAATAAAAAAATTTTAATATCTCTTGAAAATTTTTTCCGTTTGTCCAATCTTTACTGTCTTCCTTGATTTGGTTTATTTGTAAAATAATGAAGTTAGTCTCAACATGACTAGTAAGTATAAAATTGTTTGAAAATAGATAATGACCCAATTTAAAATATAAATAAATGATAAAAAAAAATAACTATGAATTTTAATAACTTAAAATTTTAGCCTCAAATGCAAAATCAAACCCTTCCATTAAGTCTATAAGCATCAAACAATCAAACCCTTCCATTAAGTCTATAAGCATCAAACATGTAGAATCGACTATTTATTCATAGAAATCAGAGCTTATTAATACAAATTATGATTAATCCAATTAGATTGTAAAAATTTTGCCACATCATCCCTACTATGAGTAGGACCTGCTTGGACTCATTTAAATTGGAGCCTATTTCCCATGGCAGGATACCTCAAGCACTGAGCTTAGCCTAAGCACGAATCCAAGTTCAATGCTTAAAGCACAATTTGTATTTAAAATACCATTCTATAATAACTTTAAAAACCATTCTTTGCAAATCTACGAGGAAATTTCTAAACGCTTTTTTCAGATTCGTTAGAGATATGGTAAGCCACAGCTCCACCAGATTTATGCATGCAATAGCGCACAATAGCATACAATAACTTAAAATAATATCTATATATGCAATAGACCATAAAACATGTCCGAGTTTCCTTCCAACATGTTCCACCACATTTAATATCGTAAAACTCCCATACAATGCATGCTATGCGTTTAAATTGTTTATTATTATCAACAATTAATATATGCACACCCTTTCCTTCAAAAAAAATTCCAATACCAACTACACATACCCATAAATCATTGGATGATTAAACTTATTACATTTTAATTCATTTAATTAAACATAAAATTATTTTAATAAACAGGCAAATGCTACACTTTAGACACAAAATTTGGGCAAGCTTAATAAATATAATTTTATATTATGATATAACCAAAAATTTAATATATGTGTTATACAAATATTTGCACAATAAAAAAATTATTGTATAAAATTAATATTAATAAACATTTGCTTGGAATGCATAATCGACCTTCAAATAAAAAACTATGTGAACTTCCGTGAAAATATTCTTTTGATTGGTTTTTATGATAACAAAAATATATTTTTGTGATATTATTTTTTATATTATGAAACTGTGTTTTAGAATTTTAAATGAGATTTTGAAAAGTGTGGTGTGTTTGTGAAGTTATCATTTTAAGTTTATAGCACAAATTGTGATTAGATTGAGTTTGAAATTAGAAAATGGAATATGCTTGCGGAATGCTTAAAATAATCTTGGAATATGCTCAATTAAGAACTTCACTTGGAATAATCATGGAATATGCTCTTTGAGATGTGCTTAATCTTGAATTAAGATTGGTTTATTCGTTCATGATTATCTTGAGTGGATTAACATAATTGAAGCAAGACTTTTTTTCAAATTTCGTATTTTGCAAAAGAAAGAGAAAAGGTCAACCTTTTGTTTAAGCTTTCATACTATCTCGTTTAGATCAAGCAAAAGGTTGGCATTTTTTCCAGAAAGTCAACCTTTGTGACAAGGCGGAAATGCAAATTTCAGAGAAGTTGGATTTTCATGGAGCCCTTTTGGGCTATCATCTAAGCCACATTTCAAGTGATCAATGGGTCATAAAAGGAGAACTTGGGAGAGCTAGAAGTCATAGAAAAATTGAATAAAAATACATGAGTGCTAATTTGAGAGACTGTAAAGTACATTATGGAATAGCTTTCCATGGAGGTTCAAAAATGAAGCTCAAGTTGCAAATTTTTTAAGGTGTTAGTGTTGAGCATTCGAAGCTACAAAGTGTTGATCAATTAAAGAGTTATTACTCTTGTAGATGTGCTATCCCGGTTTGTTTTTATTTAAAGTTTTATTCTTTGTATTACCTTAGTGTTGATGGTAATCAAACTAAGAGAAAGTGAATCAAAGTGTTGATTACTTTATGAGTCTACCTAACACTTAGTACCAATGTAGAAGACAGTTGAACAAATTGCACTACTGTAACTTGTATATTAAAGTTGACTAATGAAACCCAAGTCATCATACTTGAAGAGTGAAGTAGGATAGCAAGATCCGAACCACCGTATATGTTATTATTTTTATGGTTCAATTTCATTATTGTAGTTTATATTTTTATTTGATTTACATTATTTTATCGAAGTTCTTTGAGTAGCCATCATATAAGACCCAATACTCTATTTACTATTGTGAATTCAACTAGAAAATCAAGAGTAATCTATGTTTCAATAATTAACAATCTAATTTTGAATGTTAAAGGTTACAAAATGTTTGGTGAATTGAAGATAGAAATTTCAAATACTAAACCATGGCAAACCAAGTTTCTAGTCAAGTCGACTCAGACATGCGACTTAGGTCAAGTTTATACCTAGGTCGACCTTAAACTACAACTTACATTAAAAGAATGCAAGTCTTGAAGTGTAGACAGGTCAAGTCGCGAACCCAAATCGACTTTAATTGCAACTTAGGGAAAGTCAATAGTTAAGTCAACTTAGGGGATTGCATGTTTTCAGTTATTCAAAGCTAAAAAATCGAAGTCACACCCCAAGTCAACTCCACCTTGCGACTTGAGTCAAGTCGAAGATTAAGTCGGCCTAAGGTTTCGACCTACATTTCTAAAAAGCCATGCAAGTCTTCAAAGACTAAGCGTCAAATGTCTAGTCGTACATCCAAGTCAACTCATCCAAGTCAACTCCACCAAGCGACTTAGGTGAAGTTTAAGACTAAGTTGACTCAAGCAAAGGACTTTAAAGATTGAGGCCACTAGAGAAAAAACTTTGAAAATTTAAATATTCAAGCGATGACTGAAGTCGAATAGCCAAGTCAATTTCACTAGCAACTTAGGCAAAGTTTTAAAGTCAAGTCAACTTTGGGGTTGCATATTCTTACTGACTAGACAGATTACAAGCGAAGTCGTACTCAAAGTCGACTCCACGTGAAACTTAGGTTAAATCAAGGACCACGCTGACTTAAGATGGATCTCTATGAGCACTACATTTCAAAGAACTTAAAAAGTATAAAAGCCCTAATCAAAGTCGCACCTAAGTTGACTCCTGTGTGACTTGAGTAAAGTTGCAGCCGAAGTCGACCTCATCTGCAACTTGCACTATAATGATCGAAAAAATTCGAACGTTGACACATTTAATACACACCACCTACCTCATAACATTCAAATTTACTTCCCTATTATTTAAAGTACGTCAAGTAGAGTGAAGAAAGTTAGCTAGAGCATTCAATAAGCCTTCGCTTTCCCACTTACAAGTAATCATGCCTTCATTAAGCTCTCTACAAAAGGAGAATTGTGATATTCACTACAAGTGCTAAAGCTTCTCATCAATCTCAAGCTTTACGAGTTCTTGTTTATGCGGAAACTATATCTACATAATCTGTAATGTGTAAAATTCTCTCTTAAATTAGTTCTGTTATAATTCTATTTAGCTTAGTATTGGAAATTAAAGCCAAGTAATGAACAATTGGAGTGTGACTCACCATCTACTTATAGTATAATTGTAAAAGCTTCATAAAGCTATAATCTAAAAAAGAGCAAGGGCTCTAGTTGTATATCTATTGATATGGTGAAATCTACGATACAAGTGTGTGTTCTTGGAACCCAAGATACAATGCTCTACCTCATAACATTCGAATTTACTTCTCTATTATTTAAAGTACGTCAAGCAGAGTGAAAGATTGAGCTATAACATTCAATAAGCTTTCACTTTCCCACTTACAAGCAATCAAGCTTAAGTTTTCTACAAAAGAAAAACTATGGTATTCACTGCAAGTGCTAAAGTTTTTCATCAATCTCAAGCTTTACAAGTTCTTCTTTGTGCAGAAATTGTATGTATACAATTTATGAAGTATAGAATTCTCTTAAATTCATTCTCTTGTAATTCTACTTGGCTTGGTATTAGAGACTAAGGCCAAGTAGTGAATGGTTGGAGTGTGATTCATCATCTACTTATAATGTAATTGTAAAGGCCCCCTAGAGCTATAATCTAGAAAAGAGAAAAGGTCCTAGTTATATATCTATTAATATAGTGGAACTCAAGATACAAGTTTGCTTTCTTGGAATGGTAAAGTAGGGAGGGTTGTCTGGAACCACTATAATTTCTTACATCTGGTACTATTACTCTGCTTACTCTATTACTCTCTATGTTTTCATTCAATAAGGGATTAAATGTAAGATACTAAAAGAAATTTAAAAGAATCTAATTCATCTTTTTCCTCTTGCATTTTTCCACAAACTTGGGACCAACACTTGATTGGTGGAAGAAAAAAAATTTTATCTCCTTTGCCTTGGTAGGTTCTCCTAAAATTCTAGAAAAGGAAGAGAAGCGATAAAATTTTATCGCTTATCATGGAGAATCTTTATCTTATCCACACATGATTGGGAAGGTAAAAGTGTCAAAAATAATAATAATAATTGTTATTATTATTATTATTTCTTACGAAACCTCTACTAAAACCCTAGACCATTGGACCTCTTGTGTGTAAATCAAGCTATATAGATTGCTGAAATAATATCTAAAAATAAAAATAAAAATATGACCCCTAGCATATATAAATAACAAGTGGGCAACGCCTATTGTTAACCACCAAGCCCAGTTGGTCAAAGGGTCAACTCTCTGCCATATAAGCTATTCTACGTGAACTTTGAATAGTCAACTTAAAAAAATTTAAGGTATTTATAGCAATACTTTGCAGAATCATATTATAATACTTTTGTATAATCATTTATGTAAATAGGGGTGATATTTAAATGTTAAAAAATATGAAAGTTAAACTGTCATATAAAAATGAACTCATTCTACTACATTGATTTTACTCATTTTTCCACATATTTGATTTTAATGAAAATCTATTTTTAAGTTAAAGGGGCATTTGCTTACACTAAAAACATTTTAAATTAAAATTTTTCAACCTAAGACTTTTGATTCTTCACAATTCCCCTATTTTTTTAATTATTTTCACTTCTTCCTATACAAGTACTATATTTTTTAATTATTTATACATAAATACTCATACATCTAACTTATCTATTTAAAATTAAATAATGATCCTGTTAGTCCGGACTAAACAAATGTCTTACTTAACCCACCTCAAAAAACACTATTTAAAAATATTTTTTTGCTTTTTTCACCGTACACTTGTTTATCTAAGTGTCTTTAACATCTAAATGAAGTTTTACCATTTTTTAATAAATATATTTTTTAAAAATTTTTAAACATAAGATTATTTTAAATAAAAATATATACATAGATATTTAAATATCTCAAAAGATATATGTACATATTTAAAATGATAAAATTTAGTTTGTATGTTAAATACACTTAGATAAATAAATGTATTGAAAAAAAATATTTTTAAATAGGTTTCTTAAGGTGTGCTAAGAGGAATATTTGCTTAGCTCAGGCTTATAAGATTATTTCTCTTTCAAATTTATTCTTTTTACTTCTCATCATTACATCTATTATATCAATCATTTTTTTTTGTTTCAAAAGTATTATACAAAAGTGTTTCGTCAAAAATTTTATCATTTTCCAAATACACCATAAATAAATTATTCTATGAATTGACTCAATTTTGATCCATGCTTTGTTTAAGCTTGGGTTGGGTGAAATTATAGATTGAGAAATAGGAAAAATGATATTAAAAAAAATACTTGGATTGAATGAGGATGAGATGAAGATGTTGAGATGCAAAAAGTATTATTATATATTAAAAAATGGGAAAAGTAAATTATTATTTTTTGGAAATGAAATAAGTGTATTTGGAGAGTACAAAATTTCATCCACCCGTCATTGTTATCCATGTCGTAAGCAAACGCATCTAAAATGGTAATGAGAAAAGTGTTTATCCTTTCCTATTTATTCATCTTCAAAATGGCAGTGAGATTTTCAAGGGAAGGTACCAATTTCCGAAATGTATCGGTGCGAATTGTCCCTTTCGATGCAGAAGCAGAACCGTCAATGGGGCCCATTGTTTCCAAAGATTGACGGATGCGCGTGGACTAGTGATATGATGCAAAGCTATCAGAGTACGATTCCATCCAATCTTTGGACTCTTTATAGACTTTGGACGGAGCGCCATTTAATGCACCCGAGTTTATTAAACTCATTTAATCCATTTTTTAATTTTTTTTAAAACCTTTTTTTTTTTATAAAAGTGTTAGTATAAATGTATTTAACATGTTTATCAATTTTTACTATTTTTGTAGTATTTTATATATTTATTTTTTATTTTTGAAAATCAATGGCATTTTAGTAAATTACTAAAATACCACTGATTTCCAAAAATAAAAAATAAATATCTAAAATACTCCAAAAATGGTAA
Organism: Annona squamosa; assembly: GCA_035584095.1. Classification (NCBI taxonomy): domain Eukaryota; kingdom Viridiplantae; phylum Streptophyta; class Magnoliopsida; order Magnoliales; family Annonaceae; genus Annona; species Annona squamosa. Next base: position 22,825,642 of record JAXCLR010000001.1, read on the forward strand.
AAATTAATACTCATGTTAAATATACTTAGATTAACAGTTGTATAAAAAAAATTTTAAAAAAATAAGTTAAAATGGATTAATGCAATGCTGCATGCTCCTAGGCGCATACGCTTTTTTTATTTTTTTGAAAATTTTTTCATAAACTTGTTAGTTAAAATGTTATTGATTTTCAAAAATAAAAAATAAATATTTAAAAATCTTCAAAAATGATAAAAATTGATACATTCGTTATATACACTTGGGCTAACAAGTTTATGAAAAAAATTTCAAAAAAAATAAAAAAAGATAAGTGTATGCACTCGCGAGCGTGCTGCATGCTCACGAGAACACATGAGCATGCACCCTTTTCCACGGAGAAGGGAAGTTTGCCATCACATGAGTATGCTTCCCCTCCAAGTTTTCAAAATTGGCCCGAATCAGCACATTATTTCAATTATCTAGACCGTTGATACAATTCCTTGATGGTGTGCCAACCAAACAACTATATCCTGCCCATGCATGCATAAATTTCAATTATGCGCTATGATCCAACGGTGGAGATGGACTGTGGAAAAGCGGAACTCCAATAGCGTGGTCCACGGCGAACGTCTGTAAATGTTTTTCAAACAAGTGCAACAAATTTAGCTGTCTACGCGTCTCTTACCTGCCTCGGCTTTATCTTTTGATTTTTAACATTTTCTAAAATCCAAGCCATGCATCACATTTTACTCCATTAACATTTGTATGGTATGAAAAATTATGCTATTTAGATTTTCACAAAGTTCATAATAAGTGTAAATTCATGAGGTTGTTTATAATTACATTTTTATGATTACTTATTATAACATTTTGAATTTAGTTGATTTTTAATCTAACGTAAAAATAGTTTTAAACCATGAATTGGATGTCAAATTTTTTTTTTAAAAAAAAAAGAATATGAAGGTATGAGGTTGTAAAATACGACGGGGTGTATTAAAGTATTTGTCGATATTAAATATTTTAAATATTAAAGTATTTGTCGATATTAAATATTTTAAATATTAGTGCATCTCAAAAAACTTATTTTCAATATTTTTTTTATTGTTTTCTTCGTTCACTTGTTTATCAAAATGTATTTAACATAAAATCTAATGTTTATCATTTTTGGGCATTTGTATATTTTTTTTGAGATTTTTAAAAATCTCAAAAAATACATACGCATATTCAAAAATAGTAAAATTTAGATTTTTATGTTAAATACACTTAAATAAATAAGCATATAAAGAAAATTTTTTAAAAATAATTTAAATAATTTTTGAAGATAGATTAAGTGAAATATTTGCTTAGCAGGCTTAGCTCCGTGATATCACCGTCATTCCTTTCAAACATCATCCGCATTTGTAACATGTATAACTCATTTGTATTCAACTCGATGTTAATTTATGCTGGCCAAAACTTAACCTCCGTTCCAGATAAAGGTTAGTATTAGGTTTACTTTGATAACAAGAACAGCTTGCATGATTGGTTTCTAGAATTTTTTTCAAAACTGACATGAATGGTTCATGATTCAACGGCTCGGACTGCAATGTCCAGTCCGGTTTTGAAAGCATTTTTTTCCCCCTTTTCCCCTCAAATTCTGGAAGGTGGCTAATGCTCCACTTGTTTACACCCGCATTGTAAGCATAATGCACCTCCTGATGGACTGAATTCAATTCGTTCTAGCATAGTTACAAAATTTTACTGATGAGATTAATTTAATTCGATTTAATAATAGAATAATGGGTAAATTTCATATATATATTCATGAACTTTAACCTTAATTCTATTTGTACCTAAGAACGTTTAAAACTTTCAAATATATTAATGTATTTTGCCTAAGATTTTACTTACATTGTTGCCTTTAGAGATCTATTAATCATTAACTTCCTATGAAATGATGAATGTGTTCATCCCTAATTAATCATTACCTTCCTATGAAATGATGAATGTGTTCATCCCTAATTATAATTTTATAACTACAAATTTACATTCCAATGCATTTTTAATAATTCTACAACTATAAAATCGTATATTATTTGAACATAAATTTTTAACTTTGAGCAAACCAATCCTAAATTATTTTTTTGAAATAGGACCTAAAACTATATTAAAGCTTGAACTTATTTATCATTTCACATGGGCCAATAGCCCATTTCACAAATAACTAATGGCATGAGTATAAGTACAATTTATGCAAAATAAATGAGCATATTTTAGAATTTTTAAAAAATCAAGAGCATAAGTGGAATTATGCATGAAATTCGTGAATATATATGAAATTCATCCATGCTTATGGTGAGCATTGAAAAATTATTTTTTACGACTCGGGTATAATTTTTATTTAAAAAGGAAAAATACTAAATTAAATGCCTATTCTTAATTACAATCATTGAAGGTTTAACTTTAATTTAATTTATTAATTAAATTTCTAATAATTATGTCTACATGAACTTAGTTTATGATATATATAGAAACTATTATGGAGAAAATCTTCAACGCAACCAATTATATGGTGCATTGCATTCTCTTCGTACTGCTTCTCAAGAAAATTTGGTGCATTGTATTTTAGCATGCACTTATTTGTCTAAGCAATAAATTTTTGAAGTACTTCTTAAATAATGCTTTTAGGCTCGCAAAATGGGGTCAAATAAAGGGTTCACTTGGTATGGTAAACATGTGGGAAACTATGGGAATTGGTGAAGCATGTTTCTCAATCTCAATAATTGCTTCATCAATTATCATATATTTGTGACTATTACCTGTACATCCTAATTATTTTTCCTTTCAATAACCCAACTTAATCCAACTATACTCTTATCATTTCCTATCAATCACACATTTCTCTAGATATTCTATTGTTTATTTCCTACAATTTCTCACAATCCCACAATTTTTCACTGCACGAAACACCCCCAAAGCTTAAGGTTTTGCTTGACACTACATTGGACAAAAAGTTTAGTAGTTTTTCATCCCTAAGAGTGTATTTATTTTACTATGAAGCTTTTTAAACTAAAACTATCTATATAAAATTTTTCTCCCTTCATAATTTTCCTACGCTCTAGTCATTTCATCGTATTTTTCTATACAATTATCCTACTTTTAATCATTTATTTATAATTTTTCGTACAACTATTATACTTTTCAATCGTTATATCTATCATATTACATCATTTTTTCTTATTTCAAAAAAAAATTTACATGAAAACTATTCTTCCAAAAGTTCTACGACTCTCCGAACACACCATAAATATAAAAAATTGTTTGACTTTGCTTTCCAAAAGTTCGTTTAAGGGACTTTTAACATATAAAAGCTAGAAGGGTAATTTGTTGATATGTTTATTTAGTTTGACGCTAACTTCTGATATACTCATATTGTTTCACAAATTGCATATTATCCCCCATAAAGTTTCACAAAAATTGCTTATGCACCGATGTTAATAGTTGATATTTGACGGTTGTTAAATAAAAAAATATAATTTACTTACGAGTTTGACTTATATACATCCGGATGTATCAATTCACTTTGGTACTCCTTGTTGGTCCCGAGTTTATGGCAAAACCCAAAAGGGGAAGGTGAATTGGGTTCTGAAAAATTCTTTTCGTAATTAGAAGCTTAACCCCTTGTATGTTTAATCTCTTTGATGAAACGTGCTATGAGATAGAATGAGAGGGTGGAAATAAAATATAAAATACAAGCAGTCAAACCAAACAAGAGATAAAAATATATAGTGGTTCGGGCAACCTTCCCTATTCCACTCTTCTAAACACACACCCGTTGCGTCTTGGGTTCCGCTATTGTATATTCAATACAATCTAGAGCACCCGCTCTCTTCTAAATCCTAACTCTATGGGGCATATACAATAGTCACTTGTTAATGAGACAAACTCTAACCAACCAAATCTAATTTGTTAGTGAGACAAACTCAAACTAATGAAGCAAAATCTGTTAGTAAGACAAACTCAAACTGAATATGATAGGTGAAGTCGACTTAGGTTGCGACTTCACTTTGTTTAAAACTTGTTGTCCACTTACTGTCCAAAATTTTTCCTTTGAAGTCTTAGGTGAAGTCGACTTGGGTTGAGACTTTACCCAAGTCGACCCAAGTCACAAGTGAAGTCAACTTGGGTTGAGACTTTACTTTATTGTCTGTCTAAAGTTGCAGGCAAAGTCGACTTGGCTATAGGACTTCACCTAAGTCGCAAGTGAAGTCAACTTGGGCTGAGACTTCACTTTGCTGAACTTACTATTCATGAACTTGAGTTCTTGAAACATAAATTATTTCACATTTTTATTTTCATTCACATAATTAAAGACAAAATATCTGTGCACACTTACACAAATTCATTAGAACTTTTTTAATAATATTTCAATTATTTGTTAATCATCAAAATCAAATTAATCTTTCTTAAAACAAGCATATGATCAACACTCTCTTCCTTTTTGATAATTGACAAAACTTAATTGAAATATCTTTCTTTCTCAAATAAATCATAGATATGTTTATATGAATATCATGATTCTCATCAATAAGCAGAAAATCGAAAATGATATTTGCATTAATTTCAAAATACTTTTACATGTAGATGTGCTCTCCCACTATTCATGAAAAGAGTTTCCCCCTAAGTTATATGCAATATGATTCTCTTCTTAAGATATTTTGTACTATTCTATCTCCCTTTTTATCAATCAACATAAAAGGTGAGACTTAAAATGAATTAACAATAGTAGTATAGATAGGATATAGTAAGTTCATTTCGTGCATACAAATCTCCTATTAAATATTTCATTTCGTCATTGAAATCATTCATTTTGAGTCACAAGCATATGATTTACAATATGACCATGGACATAACTTATTTACTATGCTGTTATATGGAAGGGGCTATGAGAGCAACATACCTTCACTTACCTTTGATGAAAGTTATCAATATTTTGCTCAGCTCCCCCTTTCTTTTGCAATTTATGCTCATTCATCTTGTAGATGACTTTGCATTTGTTTGAAATAAAACCTGCATCACAAATAGAATATTTTCTTTTCTTTTAGTACTGTGTGTTATAGGTCTATGAATATTAGTACCATAAAATCTAGGAACTCAAAAAGACTTGGTTCCACCTTAGATATGTCTCTTTGACATCCAAACTAATTTAACACCATTGTAAATCATTTTTCTTGTCTTGCACTGATATATTTTGTGTTCAAATTTATTACAATAATGGTAAGTAATTCTAGCATAGGTTAGAGTATCATGATAGCTCTTTGGTTGCCAATTAAGCATTTTTATCCATGATTTATCAACAAGTTTCTAATCATAAAAAATTTGTCCTCTCATATTTGATGTACTAGAAGCGGTAATCCAAATAGGAGCATTTATTTTATTTAATTTGACATTATTGTACTTTGCATCTCTAAGACTTCTCTTATCAACTTGAGTGGTCATTCTTAAAAATTTCTGCACATTTTCTCTCAGTTTGGACAACTTAGTCAATGAATCTTTCAAATTTGATTCTCCTTTCTTAATACCTTTGCTTTATTTTTCAAGGCATTTATATTATTTTGCAATGATGCATTTTTTTCCGCTAGCTTTCTATTTGCAATGGTAGTTGTATTGAATTGCTTTTTCTTTTGGGTATATTTGATACCAAGGCTTTTAAATTCATCAAATAGTGAGTCATAAGTTTGTTGTAAATTATTTAACTCATCACATCTAGAACAAACACTAAAAGATGAAATGCAATAGGAATTGAATGAGCTTACCTCGATATCTATGGATGCATCCAATGTTGGCAGTTGAATTTTTCTGATATCATCATTTTTTTCTCTAGATTTTTGACAAGTTTCCTTTTCATCTTCTACAATGGCCATACAACAAACTCTTGCTCAATTTGCTGCATCTTCTCCTTCACTTGATGAAGTACTAGAGCTTAAGGTAGTATATTCCTTTGTAAGAGTTCTTCTAGCCTTTTTCTTTAAAAAAATTCTCTTATTTTGAATTTTCAATTCATTCGGTGTGGTGCATTCAATTTTTATATGTCCAATACTATCACATTTATAACATTTTATAAATTCTTTTCTTCTTATGTGAGTTGGAATATTTGTTTCTCTTCATGTTGGAGTATGAGCTTGATGTGAATTCACTTGAGTTCTCTTTCATCTTTTAAATGCAATAGACTTTCTACTTCTGCGAGACTCTTCTTTCTCGTTTTTGATGAGCTCATGAAACATGAGTGAGCTAATCAAGTCATCTACTTTGAGCTTGTTTAAGTTCTTTGCCTCTTCAATAGCTGTGACTTTTTGATTCCACGAGTTTGACAATGCTCTAAGTATCTTCATAACCTGCTCACTTTTAGAAATTTGCTTTTTTAGGCTTTTAGGAGCGTTAGTGATTTTAGAAAATCTAGCACACATTTCTAAAATACATTCACCATTTAACATTTGAAAATTTTCAAAATCACTAATAAGGATATTCCTTTTAGTTCCCTTTACTTGGGAGAAACCCTTATAAATAGACACCAATTTATCCCATATATCTTTAGTCATTGTGCATGAAGAAACTCTATTAAATTCTGCAGCAGTCAATGCACAAATAAGAAGTCCATAACTTTAGCATTACTTTGGACAGACATAGTTCTTCTTTCGTTCAAGTGGACGCCTTGTCCCCTTTTGGTAATGTAATGTCATCTTGTATGGTTATCCAAGAATCTATATTAATTGTCATAATGAGTTATTTCATCTTCAACTTCCAATAAATAAAATTATTGTCATCAAATAGAGGTGGCCTAAAAAATCATTGGCTCTCGGCAAATGCATGTACAGAAGTTAAGTAGGTTGTCATAGATACATAGAAGACATCACCTCAAATAAGATAGAGGTCTGCTCTGATACTACTTGTTGGTCCCGAATTTATGGCAAAATCTAAGAGAGGAGGAGTGAATTGTGTACTTAAAAATTCTTTTCGTAATTAGAAGCTTAACCCCTTATAAGTTTAATTCTCTTGATGAAACGTGCTATGAGATAGAATGAGAGTATAAATGAAATATAAAATGTAAGCAATCAAATTAAACAAGAGACAACAATATATAGTGGTTCGAGCAACATACTCTACTCTACTCTTTCAAGCACACACCTGTTGTATCTTGAGTTCTACTATTATATATTCAATATAATCTAGAGCACCCGCTCTCTTTTAAATTATAGTTCTAGGAGACATATACAATAGTCACTTATTTATGAGACAAACTCTGACCAAGTCTAATTTGTTGGTGAGACAAACTCAAAGTAATTCCTTATTTTGCTTCTTCTTGAATTCAGTCTTCAACACCGATCCAAGGTAACAATACAAAATAAAATAGACAAAAGAGAATTTGTACTTTACAACGTGTAATCAATCAACTCCAGAAGCTCATTGTCATGTAAAGAAGATGATCTTGTAAGCACACTTGAAGTAATAGCACTTGAAGCTTCAATAGTTGTTCAAATAATTTCAACACTCTTGAATAATGGAAGGTTTAAGCTCATCTCCTCTTTCTTTCCTTCTTCTCTTCTTTTTCATGTTCATACTTCAATGATATTTATAAAGAAAAAAGATTTAGCCATTGGAGTAGAGAATGACGTTCATTTAATGCCCCAACGTTAGAATTTTCGACCGCTATAGGCTGAAGTCATAAGTGGAGTCGACTTAGGATGAGTGAAGTTGACTTAGGATAGGTGACGTCAACTTGGGTTGTGACTTCGCTTTGTTTAAAACTTGTTGTCCACTTACTGTCCAAAATTTTGTCTTTGAAGTTGTAGGTGAAGTCTGTTGGCCCCGAGTTTATGGCAAAACCCAAAAGGGGAGGGGTGAATTGGGTTCTAGAAAAATTCTTTGGTAAATTAAAACTTAACCCCTTATAATTTCAATCCCCTTGATGAAACGTGATATGAGATAGAATGAGAGGGTGCAAATAAAATATAAAAATGTAAACAATCAAACCAAACAAGAGACAACAATATATAGTGGTTCGGGCATCCTTCCCTACTCCACTCTTCCAAGCGCATACTCATTGTGTCTTGGGTTCCACTATTGTATTTTCAATACAATATAGAGCACTCGTTTTCTTTTAGATTCTAGCTCTAGGGGGCATATACAATAATTATTTGTTGGTGACACCAACTCCAACCAACCAAGTCTAATCTATTGGTGAGACAAACTCCAACCAATCAAGCAAAACCCGTAAGTGAGACAAACTCAACAACTCCTTGTTTTGCTTCTTCTTGAATTCGGTCTCCAATACCGATCCAAGGCAACAACACAACATAAATAAATAAAAGAGAGATTACACTTTACAACGTGTATTCGATAAGCACCGGAAGCTCCTTGTCATGTGGAGATGATAATCTTGGAAGCACACTTGGAAGTTGTAGCACTTGAAACTTCAATAGTTATTCAAATAACTTCAACATACTTGAATATTAGAAGATGAAAGCTCAACTTGTGTTTTCCTCTTTCTTTCCTCCTTCTCTCTTATCTCCACGTTCATTCTTCAATAGTATATATAGAGAAAAAAAGATTCTAGCCATTGGAATGCAAGTTCACGCGCATCTAGAGCTCCAACGTTCGGATTTTCGACCGTTACGAGTTGAAGTCGCAAGTGGAGTCAACTTCGTATGAGTGGAGTCGACTTGGGATGGGTGAAGTCGACTTGGGATGCGACTTCGTCTTGTTAAAACTCGCTGTCAACTCTCTGTCCAAAATTCTGTCTTTGAAGTCGCAAGTGAAGTTGACTTGGACTGAGTGAAGTCGACTTCGGTTTGTTGAAGTCGACTTGGGATGAGACTTCACTTTGCTGTTTGTCCAAAGTCGTAGGCGAAGTCGACTTCGGTTTGGGACTTCATCCAAGTCGTAAGTGAAGTCGATTTGGCTGTGGGACTTCACTTTGCTGAACTTGCAATTCATGAACTTCAACTCTTGAAACTTAAATTATTTCATATTTTCATTTTCATACACATAATTAGGGATAAAATATCTGAGAACACTTAGACAAATGTATTAGATCCTTTTTAATGATATTTCAATTATTTATTAATCATCAAAATCAAATTAATCATTCTTAAAGCAAGCATATGATCAACAATCTCAACAAAGTCGACTTGGGTTGAGACTTCACCCAATTTGCAAGTGAAGTCGACATGGGTTGGGACTTCACTTTGCTATCTGTCTGAAGTTGTAGACGAAGTCGACTTGGCTATGGAATTTCATCCAAGTCGCAAATGAAGTCAACTTGGGCTGAGACTTTACTTTGCTGAACTTGCTATTTATCAACTTGAGTTCTTGAAACTTAAATTATTTTACATTTTTATTTTCATACACATAATTAGAGATAAAATATTTGAGCACACTTACATAAATTCATTAGAACCTTTTTAATGATATTTCAATTATTTGTTAATTATCAAAATCAAATTAATCTTTCTTAAAACAAGCATATGATTAACAATCTCATCTAGTTTGGGCCTTGTATTGATGATTTTGTTAAATTCATTTCATTCATTGTATTTACCACTATTCATCTTTTAGATACAAAAAATTATCTAAATCCACAATTTGCATCATTCTCAAAATTAACAATCACTTCAGAGTGACTTTAAATCCATTAAAAATAATTTGTTTATTATAAGGACCGATGAGATTTTAATTTAATATCTAAAATATTTACAATATTCATCTTTCTTAGATTAGTGATTCTATAGAATTTTATAATATTCTAAAACTTTGATGTGTGGATTCTAGAGATTTTCTAAATTTGTTTACATTTTTATACACTTTTAGACTATGCGACGTACACATACATCCAAATGATATAATTTTTGGTATCTAAATGAAGTGAATAATGCTATATATAATGGATGGATTGGATTTAATAAAATTATCAAAATAGAGCCCAAACTAAATGAGAGTACAAAAGTAAATTGGTATATCCGGATGTATAGAAGTCGAACTCTTTACTTATATACCCACTTAGCTTAACGTTAATTGATGATATATCCACATTGTTTTATAATTGTATATTACTCATTCAAAGTTTTGTTGATTTCATACTGATGACACCTATTTGTGGTCAAAACCTGTGAATGTGTGCATTAAAATTTTAGATAATAATAGAAATGATCATATCTAAAGCTATATTAGAATCACACGATTTATAAAACACCTAGTTGTAAAAGAGGAAAAGGTTTACCTAAGGGGCAACATGTCAGTAGTTGATATAGATACGCAAATAATTTTGGTAAAACTTTGTAGTGTTAATATGCAATTCACGAAATAATGTAAGTATATCATCAATTAGTGTCAAACCAAATAGGCATATTAGTAAATTATACTTTTTTATTTGACAGCTTTTAGATGTTACAATTAACATAATTAAGCAAATAAATTTTTTTAACTTTATAGGGGTAATATGCAATTTATAAAATAACGTTAATATATCAGCAATTAGCATCAAACTAAATCGATATATTATCAAATTACCCGAGCTAGAACCATGACATCTTTAGAAAGCCAAAATACTTGCTTCTTTCTAATCAGCTATGTTAATTTTTTTCCTTCAAAAAGAGGATTTTAAGTGCTAAATTTTTCCTTTCTATTTTAATCACAATCATTGACAGTTTATACTTTAATTTAATTTGTTAATTAAATTTTTAGTAATTTTTTTGACAGGCATTTTTACATCATAATAATTTATATTGCAATCAAGCACATTCACAATCCTCATACAAAAGAGAAATTATTTCTATAGCACCTCATACAAGGAAAAATCTCTAAATACCCTCTACATAAAGGGAGAAATTTGAAAAGACTCTTACTCTGCGAGATGAAAGAAGAGAAATGTCGAACACTTGACTGGGTGGACACCCCCACAAGTATTACCACTAGGGAACGCCCTTTGTGGCATTTTCTAATAATTAGGTCTACATGACTTTAGCTTAGGACACATGTAGAAAATATTAAGGAGAAAATCTACAATGCAACAGATTGCATGGTGCAATGGGTCGAATTTTATATTTTAATATTTTAAATATTTTTCTATAGTCCCGGTCATCTATCATATTTTACTTCATGAATGAAATAGGTTAGAACATATCATCAATTTGATGGAATCATGCATAATCTTATTATATATAAAAAGAATAGTAGGGGTAGATTGACCTTGACTTAACATGACCGCACATTATTCTTCATCATGTGTGTGTTATAAATGTGTTTGAATGTAATATAAGTTGTCGTGATATATATAAATAAATAATAATCCTGTTAGCCCAGGCTAAGTAAATATCTTACTTAGCTCACTTCAAAAAACTCATTTACGATAATTTTTTTTGCTTTTTTCTTTATATACTTGTTTATCTAAGTGTATTTAACATATAAACCAAAATTTACTATTTTTGGATACGTGTATATATATATATATTTAGATTTTTAAAGATGAGAGTATTTTAAATACATATAGATTTTTAAAATTCTCAAAAAAATATAGGCATATCCAAAAATAATAAAACTTGGTTTATTTGTTAAATACAGTTAGATAAATAAGTGTATAAAGAAAAAAATTATTGTAAATAAGTTTTGTGAGGTGGACTAAGTAGAGCATTTATTTAGCTTGGACTAACAGGTTCATTATTCAACAAAAAATAGTTCTATATAAACCCATTCTATTTTTAATATCTCGATGTTTATAAAAAAATTTTCTATCTATTGTATTTAATATCATTT
>JAXCLR010000001.1:22860932-22871558 GCA_035584095.1 Annona squamosa
GAGTGTGAGCTTGGAAGAGTGGAGTAGGGAAGGTTTGCCCGAACCACTATAAATCTTGTGTTCTATTTATTTTTACTGGTTTATCTTTATTGCTCTTCATTTGCTTTTGAAAGGGGATTAATTTTTCAAGGGGTTAAGATTTTTTATTAATTAAAGATTTTTTTAAAAAAAAACCCAATTCACCCTTCCCTTCTTGGGTTTAGCCATCAACTCGGAACCAACACTGCCAAGTTGGGCAAGATGGATTGGGGAAGATGGTGGGACGATTTAAATCGACGACTTGGGCGTGCTAAAATTTTTGGTTAGCTGCCGGAAGATGGTTTGAAGAGGTTGCTGGAGCTGCAATGGATGGTGATTTCTATAGCTCGGATGGCTTGGTCAATCTGACATGATGTGCTCAGAACTGAAATTAAATTGGGGCTAATTTTCATTGCTGCTGATTGTCCAGTCAGATGGGTTGCCCATGATTGAAATCTGGGGTCGACCAAATGGAAGCTGTCATTGATGCGTGCTTGATGTTTAAGATTTTTGAGATCAGCTAGCTCTTCCGAATTCAGGCTGAAGGTGATCGGAAATAGGTGCTGCCATCATCAATGAAGGTGGACTGTAGCGAGCAGGTGGGGAAGATGATGCTGCTTCAAACGGATGGATTTGGAGAAGAAGAGTGCTGATTTTTGGTTCAGGCTGTTGCAATTAGCTGCTACCGGAAAAATGGGTGCGGGTTTAATCGGAAGCTTGGAATCTATGTCGATTTCAGTGGCCGCTTGGTTTGGGGACGGATTAGGGAAGATGGATTTGCAGCCATGATTCAAGTTGGGCGATTTGGGGGTGATGGAGCACTATAATAGATGCTCCGGCGGTGTATGGTCGCCTGTACTCATGGAGCAGGCAAAAACGTAGATTTCAATATTTAAGTTTTATCAAAATAATTTTAATAAGGTTGCAGAGATTTACTTTTTAGCCCTTTCTGAATTTATTTATTTCTTTTTTTTATCTTAAGATGTTACAATAGTTTGCTTTATAACCATATTTTAGATTATATTTATAATCGTATGTATGAATTTTTCAATTAGAGGGTTTCATAATTTGCCCAAATTATATTAATATGTTAATATATATTTTAAAATTAAAATTTTCTAATTAAGTCATAATTTTATTTTTATTTTATTTTATTTTTTTAAGAATGTTATAAAATGACCCATTTTATAGCAAAATCAAAGATGTTATCAAAAATATGATTTTCATAAAATTTCATTTAAAACATGCATTAATTACATTTTAATACTTACCAGCATGCATTTAATATGAAATTAAAGGAAAGTTTTTAGACTTATCAGGGCTTTAAATCAATAAGCTTTTTTTTATCTTTTCCCTTTTTTTAATTTTTATTATCTTGTTTAAGATGAATCATAATTTTATTTTTATTTTGAACTTAAACATGTTTGGCTAAATCCTAAATCTAGGGTTTAGGAATTAACATGCGTACAATGCAATGTGGTGTGGATTTGTAATGGATATTATTGTTAATTTAATATCTTATGGTTTTTATGCTTGCTATGTATATGGGCCCGTACTTTTGCATGATTTTATATATTAGGTGATGGAATCGAGAGGTGGAAGCCTGATATACAAAAATCAAGATATTAAACCTGGATATCTAAGACCATGAGAATAGGCATGATAACCTTGAGGAAATTCCATGAACAAACCATAAATCTTAATGGATTCTAATTAACTTAATCCCATGAGAATAGGTAATTAAAAAAATTAGGATATACCTTGTAGGTTTCGAGAGAAGGTTCAGGGATAAATTAGGGTTTATTCTCCGTTAACAAATAATATCCAAATTAAATAATTATACCACTGCCCATTGCAAAATACGCAAATGAAATCCTAGACCTTAGATACTCGCATTCTAATTTTCTCTGCTCATTATAATTTGAAATTTTCTCATCCCATTTCATTAATTTCTTTTCCCTTTTATTTACTAAATTTGCTTCCCATTTTTTTATTCGCAATATTCTATCCATAATTGACACGAAAGCATTTAAAAGTAAAATTTATAGTCCCGAATTTCCTGTGGAACGATAATTTATATACTACAATCTACGACCCGTGTACTTATAGTAAGATTGCGAACAACAACCCAATCATTAAAATTATTAATATATTTTAATCAAAATCCTCAAGCTTATTAACAAAAGACTTTTGGAAGTTAATGAGATATATATATGTATATATAATAGAATTAGTTTCTTACTTCACAATTCACAACTTTATAGAATAAAGATTCATTTGAATTTAGATTTGTTAAAATGGGTGTACACACAAGAAGTCCCATAAAAACCACTACACATAGTATATAACATATTATATACATATAATTAATGAGCTATGCTTCTATGTAACCAGGTTACATAGAAGTGGAGCTATATAATCCTTTCGATTTTTAAGATTTTAACTTTTAATGAAAATTCTATTCATTCATTGTATTTAACATCATTTGTTTACTAGGAAACTGAGTTTCATCTCGATCAATAATCACATACTTGATTAATTACCCATACGAGTACCCGTACGGGTCAGTTTGGAGTATGTAATGTACCTATCTTACGCATATCCTATTTGAGGAGGCGAGTGATAATTTGTATGCTACCCTACTTAAATTCAAGCTAGGTCGATAAGTATTCATAAGTATCTTACCTAAGTTACATCCCAAATAAAAGAACATGAATTTTTTAAAAAAATATAAGAATATAAAACTTGACATGCAAACTAATGTAGATGAGAGATACTCTTTTATTACAAAAAATAAAACAATAATTTTCGAGTTGCGCTTGTTTAAATATACAATTTTATTTTTACCGTATGATGTATACTTTAATAATAATATTTGAATAATAATTATTATAATTAAAAGATAATGTCTTCCTAGGTTGTTTCATACATAGTTTGTCTCCTTTCCATAATCATGAATTTTAACTATAATTATCTTTCTTTTCTATCAAGGCATGTTCTTGGATTATGTCTTTTCTTGTTATATAACTACGAGTAACAATCATGGTAGCCCAGGCTAAGCAAATAACTCACTTAGTCCACCTCAAAAAATTTATTTAAAACACTTTCTTTCTGCTTTTTCTTTATACATTTGTTTCTCTACGTATATTTAACATATAAACCAATTTTTACCATTTTTGGACATATATATTTTCGAGTTTTTTAAACATTTGTGTATAAAATACCCCAATGTTTAAAAATTGCAAAAAAATATATACACATATTAAAAAATAGTAAAACTTGATTTATATGTTAAATACACTTAGATAAATAAGTGTATAAAAAAATTTTAAAAATATATTAAATTAATTTTTTGAGGTGGGCTAAGCGAGACATTCACTTAATCTTGCTTAACCCAAACTAATAGGATTATTTCTCTATAACTAATTCTTAGTTACCAGACAACTATTTCTAAAAAATCTTTAATGCAAACTTTTGATCTTCAAAGCTTAACTAGTAACACCTACTTTTGAATTTACAAAATTGTTGTTTGAATTTATACATATCACACATTTATATTTTTATCAAGGCTACTTTTGTTCACTGCTTCTGATATCCATCATTGTCATTATTTGACGTGCAAATTCTCTTTTTAGAATTTCAACGTAAATTGGAATAACTTCTGGTTGTTTAGAGCATGTTTTCTAATAATAATTTCTACTGGAGACCTTCCAACAAACTTATCATAGTAATCTTTGCCTTATATAGTCCAATCGCCTACTAAAAATATATAATTGAACTTGATCTTCCCAAACATTGATTGCCTCTGCCGTGTCTTTATACAGTTTGTATTCAAATAAACTCCTCTCTTTTATACAAGCCCCATTTTAAAATCCTTTGGTTGAAACTTGTGTGATATTCTCCATGGATAATTTGATTTATATCCACTGTATCCTTTATTAACAATCCCCTTCAAGTCTTGGGACCGGGAAGGCCATCTTTCAAATGGCTCTGTTCCTATTTACGATATTAACATTTTCAAAGTTTGATCTATCGAGGCATTACTTAGTGTTCCTACTATTCGCGTCAATCTTTCCTCTTTTGTATTTATGACTTCGAACTTTCTTCTTTCCTTTGGGAGAATGTTTCAATGCGGCAGGGTGCATTGAAATTCTGCAGCAAAATTCATTTTTTTATATATATTTTTAAATTTTTTCTTGAAATTATTAATATAAGTGTATTTAATATGTGTATCAATTTTTACTATTTTTGAAAATTTTTAGATATTTTTCAAATTTTTAAAAACTAGTGGCATTTTAGTAATTTTATATTACTAAAAATGCCATTGATTTTTTAAAACCCAAAAAAAAATCTAAAAATTTCTAAAAATGGTAAAAATTGATATACATATTAAATATACCTAGATTAACATTTATCTGAAAAGAGTTTAAAAAAGATATATAAAAAAATGAGGTTTTGCACCCAGGTGGATTGAAATTTCAATGCACCCCCTACCTTTTCTACTTCAAGTTTTTATTAATATTTTTTTTGTACTTTAGCTACATCATTTTTAGACCAGTTTTCTAATTTTAGGACTTTAGCCATTTTTTCTGCTTTTTTGACTTGCTCTAGGTACCCTAAAGGGTTTTGGGTAATCTTTTTCAGTATATCCAAACATTGACTGCATTAGTTAGTTCCAGTGGATCCACTGGCTACTCTAGTGTCCTCGATTCCTGTTAGGTTGTTTATTGAATACATTTACTAGATTAGAAAATTCTACTTCCTAAAGATATATATGTTTTATTGGTTGTTGCACCTCCTGTACCAGGGGCGCCTGCTACTCTTAAACCACTTTTTTCTGAAAGTGGATTATTTTATTTTTTATGGTTAAGCCATATCAACCTTTAAGATTTAACAAGGCTCCTATATTAAAACACAAAGGTATGCTAATGCGGAGTGAAATACTAGAAATGGTGTACTCATCAACCATTATATTCTAAAAAAGAGTCAAAACCAAGGCATAAATCTAAGCTTGAATTAAGAGCTCCACTACGATTTCCAACTTTTTGTTTATGTTTCTCAAGTGCTTTTGAGCTTTCTTCCAACTTCTTCAATTTCTCTTTCTTTAGCAAGCACTTCATCTATTTCCTTTTCTTTTTAAATTTTTTTTTATTCTTCAGCTATTTTGAATGATAATTCTTGCAATATACCTTTTATTACAACAATTATATCATAATTATGCTAAGCTATTCGTTCTTCTTAATACCCAAGATTTTTAGCTCTCTTTATACACACTAGGGGTGAAACTCAGGTCAATTTGATTTGAGCAATGGTCTACCCTACCCGTATCTTATTTGTAAAAAGTCACCTTATCCTACCGAATTGTCGGTCTGATTCTTGTTATACCCTACTCTATCCATTATATATAAAATCGGTTCTGATTTCGGTTCCAAATCAGTTTCTTTAATATTCAAATATAATATTTTTAAAAACATATTTCTATGTTATTTTAAAAATATAAGGCAATGTTCATTTACATTTCAAAATCACAGGTACATATAGTATAATAAAGCAATGTTTTCACAGGTACTAGTGTAATCCTTTGAGAGCACCTACAATATGCTTGCAATCATTTGAGAATCATAGGTATAACCCTTTTTGGATTTTGTCATAAACTTGGAACCAATAGAAGGACATTCTTTCTTACAATTTTAGCGCTGACGGAAAAATGCTTGTTGAAGTCAATCCTAGAGTTGACTTGGATATCGACTTGACTCAAGTTGATGCCTGAGTCGATTTGACTCTATGACTTGATTTGTCATGTCTTGCTTATGAAAAATCCTAACTTAAAACATTGCAACACATATAGTAGTGCCTTTAAAATTTCAAATTTACTTTGTTAATTATCAAAACATGGATTTTGGTTGATTTGTTAATCGAGTTCACTATTGGTAACTTTAATGTAGGTAGATTTTTAATTTTTGACAAGTCTTTCTTCTCCTGTCTAGATTGTTTTCACGTCTAACAAAATGTTGTTAAAGAAAGCATTCCCTTTTTATGGTTAGCAAACTCCTACAAGCTCTTTGGTTAACAAATTAGCAATTACATTTGAGAAATTCTACATTATTTTTTAATTTCAACTCTGTAATATGCTAACTTTTTCCATCATTTAACCAAATTTGCTTCTTCAATTCTCTTAATTTTATTTTTCTAGAATGTTTGGCATAAGAGGAATATGTCTTGGACTAAAAATTTAGTTTGCTATAAACAAATAATTGGCATTTATACCCTGAATTATTGTGTGGCTCTTTTTTATTGACTAATTTATCTAAGATCCTTTAAAAGTACAAATCTAGGACCTTAAGATGTCTTCTTCATTTGAGAAATTTTCCTTGGTAGAATTTAATACACATCCTAATGGAAATCAAAAGTGTTTGCTCAAGAATCAATCTCCTTATACTGATAATTTTTTAGTTGGGAGGTTTTTGGTTAGTTCCTAAAAAATCACTATGATCCAATATCTAAGGTGTCATGTCCCATTGTTTTTTGATATCTTAATAAAAATTGTTAATGAAAATAATGGTTGGGTTAGATTAACTGAAAGTGTTTCTATGGTAATGTAAATTATGCTAAATAACAGACTGAATTTTTCATCAAACATAAAAATATTAAAAATAAAAGGTGTTACATAGAATAGAAGGTTTATAAAATGAAAGCTCTTATAGAAAGGTGATGTTATATGTGAAAACCAAAAGGTTCGGCACTTGGAACCCATTCCACCGAAGTGCAGCCTTTTATTTTTATTTTTGATCAAATCCCAACTTTTCATACTTCGAACTTTGCTATTTATGATGTACTGAAAATCAGTTTTGGTTACACGTTTTTCTTAACAAAATTTCAAACTATGGATTTGGTGGATGTATCTACATAGATCATATGATTTCTGTAAATAAAAATGTTTTTTTCCCACCTAATTACTTTTTTTGCTTTTATAATTGTGCAAAATGTAAAATAACAGTTAGTATTTCATCTTGGATCATTACAAGTCTGGAGGGTCAAAATACATTCATATTGCAACTCATGTTGTCTCCATGCATTATCCCAAGGCAAAATAGCCAATCACACCACAGCATGCCATGTCTCAATAAACATTCTAGTTCACCAAAATGTGGTGCTCTCCAGTAACACATTTTCTCTACAGACCAATGAACTAAATTGAATTGTAAATGCAGAATGCTGAAGACAATGAATACCCAGATGGTGTGGAACCATCATTGGAGTTCCTTATCACATCCAAGGATATTACGGCGACTGGAGCTGCATCAACTCTGCTTATATTCAATAATGAGCAAGGATTCTTCGAGAAGAACATTGAATCTATTTGCGGTGTTGGTAGATCTACGAAGAAAGGGCAGAGGCAACGCGGGTATATTGGCGAGAAAGGTGCAAGAATTCTGTCATCAGTAAATTTCTGCATTCATTTCCAAGTTATTTTATAGCTGGTATTTTGCTAAAAATTCCCTTGCAAAATGTTTGCTTGGGTTAGTTGTGAAGAGTATATGGTGTTTTCTTATAATTAAGCACCATCCTCATAATCACCTACAGATTCAAAAAGTTTCAGACAGCACAAACCTTGAGTTTAGTTTGGCGTGTTAGTTTTATCTGCAACAGTTATGCTATGAGATAATGACAAAATGATGGATGATGGTTATGAATAACATAAACTATTTGCCATTTTTGGTGAAATGGATGCTCTCGTGATGGTTGTATTAGCCATGTGAGATAGTTCATCTAATGAGTGGGCTTTCAAATTTCACTTATTCTCATGGTTGTTGTCATGGCCTGTGTCTACTGTTTGGGCTTTGGTGTCTCTCCAGCAATCTTTCTTGTACATTTTTGTGTACGCTCACTCTCTTTGTCACACACACACACACATTCATTTGAAACTTGCAAACTATGCTATTCTAGTATAATGGTTGTTAGGTTATCTTACATCAGTTGTGTAAGGGGCTGAGTGTACAGTTAAAGTGTGAGGAAAACCCTACCTTTTAAGCTAACTTTTAGGGTTGAAAAAGCCCATAAACACCCAACAACTGGTATCAGAGCTTAGAGTATAACAACTCTGACTAAGAGATGAGAAAACAGGTTTATGGGGATATTTAACCTAGGGCTTTATATGTGAAGGGGAAAATTGTTAGGTTATTCCACATCGGTTGTTAAAATGAGTTAGGTGCGCAGTTAAAGTGTGAGGAACAACCTCACCTCTCAAGCTAGCTTTTGAAGTTAAGAAGACCCATAAACACTCAACAACGCTTCTAGATTGTTGGAATGATATTTCCATCTGAAATATGTTCCTTACATTCTAAGCTTTTCTTCTTGTTAATTGTAGCTTTATCAATTATGTTTTCTCCTTTGGTCATGGGCCCATGGAAAATCACAAAATGGGAGCTCTTTGATACTCTTAGGACAAGCAGTTAGGAATTGTATTAACAATATTTATTATAGAATTGAGATAACCAAGCTGAAATGAAACTGGGCCACTAGAAGGGGAAATTCTTCTCCATTCCAGTTTCCTTTATAGTCTACTTGTTAGTTAGTACTTCTAGTTAATGCTTCAAATAAGGAATAAGAATTCAGAGAAACTGACTTTAATTTTTTGGAGACATTAGTTAACTCATCTCTTGCCAATTACATCTTCATTTTCTTGCCACTATTTTGACGATGTGTTGTGAAAACAATTGGGAGGCACTAGAACTGAAAAGAGGTTATGCACACAGAAATTCATTAGGTGCTGTTTGACATTGAGAAGAAGAAACAAATTTTCTCCCATTTTTACACCTTTTTCTATATGATGTGACATTTTAATTGCCTACTTACTTGGGGGGCATTTGTTTTTCTCCAAAACTTTTCGACATAAAATTTTTTACTCTCTAAAACTACCTTATTTTTTTAAATTATTTCTTCACATCTTCTTATATAACTATCTTACTTTCAATCATTTCTACATAACTATTCATACAACTAACCTATCTATGTTAACTTTATTGTCTTTACTCTTCCTTGTTATCCCCATTATATTACATAATTTTCTCTCATTTCAAAAACTTTTACAAAAAAAATTTTTCATCAAAAGTTTTATCACTTCCCAAACACACATTAAAATTTTCAATCATTTTTTCATATTATTTTATACGACTATCATATTTATTTTACCTTTATTCCTTTTAACTCTTAATTATTTCTCTTATTATATTACATTATTCTCTCACTTCACGACAAGTTTTCTCTCTCATTTTTTCCTCAATATGAAACACACTTAGATTTTTAGGTTGGATAGTCCATGACCACATAGAAAGAAGCGTGAATATTCACAAATTTATTTTGTTATAAGATTACATATTATTAATTAATTGATTAACAATTAATTTTAATCATTAGAATCTAAGCCTACTATCCTGCTTAACAAGGGATGTATGAATGGAAGATAATGACATTTAGATTAAAGGATGCACCAGGAATCTTCCAAAATGGATAACGTTTTCCTGAATCATCATAAGTACAATGTTGTTTATAATGATGTGCTTGTATTTTCAAAAATGAGAATAAGAATTTAAAACATCTAAGTGTGTTATGTGTTTATCAAGAACGGAATGATTCTATCCAAAAGAAAGATAGAATGGATGACTAACAAAGTCAATTTCCTTGAATTTCAAATTGAAGTGGAGGAATTACTCTTCGAGCTTGAACCAAATGAAAATTTCTGTGAAATCTACAACCAGAAAATGTTATACATGCACGCCAAATGATACTTTCACAGTTTTTTTTTCTCCTACTATGTAGGGATAATAAATCGTTCATTCTTTCAAATACCTTTTTTCAGAGACAGTTCAAAGAAGATCTCCATATAAATTTCTTCAATTCCCATTTGAATTTTCAAATATTGAATATATTGAAGAATGTCTAGAACAAATACTCAAATTTTTGCATGATCTGCCTTCAATATTTCTTCCCACATGCAATTATGCACCATTTCTTTTTGAACAAATTCTGCTGCTCCAGGTCTTCGGCATGTCACATGTGTCTTACCAATAACAACATCAAACGTAGTGTACATTCTCTATTTTGATCATTAAGTCAGCAAACAGGATGTGAGATTTTTTTCACATCCAGAGACACATTTAAAAGTCAGCACCGATAAAGATGCCGTGCCGTATAAGCAAAGGCGTTGCATAAAAGACGAACGATGAAATAAAATATTTCATAAAAGACTAACGGTGCCTAATAAAACGAAACGAAAACGGCGCCGAATAAAAACTGCGCCGAATCATCGCCCGCAACAACTGCGCCGAAATCGTCATCCGCCCCACCCACTCGTCTATATAAAGGGGCGAATATTTCGAAACGAAGGGGTGAAGACAGTAGCAGGCGAGCGACGAAAGAGAGAAAGGTGTGTGTAAATTTGTGGGTGTTTTTTATGTGAGTTGGAGTGATTGTAAGGAAGGTAATATTTGTATGGGTAGTGCTAGTATTAAGAGTAGGAGCCTATAAAGTATCCAAATTATTTTGGGTGTATTATTTTTGTTGTATTTTTTATAAGCAATATTTTATTTTAAGAGCATCCAACTCTCA
>JAXCLR010000001.1:22904447-22919450 GCA_035584095.1 Annona squamosa
CTTTTCTTTGTCTTGCAAAATAGAGCTTTTGGTAACCACACATACATCAATTTGAAATTGCGCAACATCTTGTACAACATCTACTGGAGTGCCTTCCATAGGAAGAACGGCTTTACAAGCCATTCTTTAGGCGTCATTAAGAGGAAAAGCATTTTGAATTGTGCATTACCTAGCCTACATGGATTCATATTCTATTGGGAATTTAAATGCTAGGGTGAGAATCAAAGCAAATGGGAGCAGGTAAGAGACTTTTGATAACTACAAAATACCGCATTGTAAGGGTGTGTTCAGTTGGGATAAAACTTTTGATGAAAAATTTTTAGGATAGAAGTTGTCAATTTGATAGAAAATGATATAATATAATAGGAGCAATGATGATGAGTAAAAAGAATAAAGTTAAAATAGATAGGTTAGTTGTATAGGTAGTTGTGTAGAAATAATTGAAAAGTAGGGTAGTTTATATAAGAAAATGTGAAAAAATAGAGTAGTTATAGAGAGTGAAAAGTTTTAGATTGAAAAGTTTTGATTGACATTTTTTTTTCCATAGACAAACAAGGGTGCTAATCAGGTGCACTCAGCGCTCCCGTGCGCATACGCCTATTTTTTTTTTTTCTTTTTTTGAAATTTTTTTCATGAACTTGTTAATCTAAGTGTTTTTAATATATGTATCAATTTTTACCATTTTTGGAGATTTTTATATATTTATTTCGAATTTTTAAAATTTAGTGGCATTTTAGTAATTCAACTGATTTTTAAAAATCTGAAATAAATATCTAAAAATCTCCAAAATTAGTAAAAATTGATATAAATATTAAATACAATTAGATTAATATTTGTGTAAAAAAAATTTTAAATTTTAAAAAAATATAAGTACATGCACCGGGAGCATTGAGACTCAGTGCTCCTGAGTGCACCTGTTCAGCGGCCAACAAACACACCCTAAGAAAATATCATTAGACGTTCGCAGCTCGAGTTTCACTCTTCCACACTCCATCTCCACCGTTGGATCATACTATATCATTGAAATTTTTGTATCCATGAACAGGATATCTCACTTCGGTTTAAAAACCATCAAGAAATAATACCAACAGCCTCGATCATTGAAATAATGTACTGATTTGGGCCAATGTTAAAAACTTGGAGGCCAAGCATGCTTTGTTGATGGCAAACCCAGCCGCGACGCTTCCGTTCTCGTTTTTTGCAAGATCCGTACATTCTGAGGCCGTCGTGCGCTACCTCTGCATCGCACAACAAATTCACGGTAGGCAGGTCCACATCCAAAGTAGCAATGTCCTCCTTATGTTTATTATCTAATTGATAGGATTAATTTCACATGTGACTACAAGTTATATTTAGTGGTGATGGAGCTTGGACCTTTGATTAGGGGGGCAAAATAACACGAAGGGGGGCGTAGTATTGGGTGAGTCACCCAACCATATAAAAATGACTTTTTTAAATTCAACCATATAAAAATGACTTGCTTGCCCTTGTAAGGTACAAGATTTATTATTCTTTTTTTATATATATTTTATATCACATCTCAGCATATTTCTTAATCATTTATTTTTTGAAGACCTCTTTCAAAAGAACATACCCTTTTATCACCTATGTTAGTCGCAAATAATTCATTCATTGTCCTTTTATGAATAAGTAAAAATAAACAATTTATGTATTTCACTTGTTGTTACATATTAACTATGTTCTTCTTATTATTATTATTTCATTTTAATCGTTTTTATATTTTTTCATATAATTATTCCATTTATTTTAACTTTATTATCTTTATTTTCAATTATTTTTCTTATCACATTGAATCGCTCTTTCAACCGTTTAAAATTTTTTCATTTCACTTTTATACCTTTTCAAATGGATTTAGATCACTTTTATATCTTTTCAAATGTACCCTAAATCCATTTAACATGAGGTGAAAAAAAGTTACAAAAATTTTGTACCCAAAATTTTCAAAAAAAAAGATAACGCAATAGTTTACAAGTGTAAGAGAATTCGTACCAAGACATCCGGAGATAATACACCCCAGTTGCGTGAATGGGAATCACGCGGTGGCTCCGCGTCCATTGCAATCATGTAATAAAGAAAAGTGCAAGAAAATTCCACAACATCAATTTACACCCAATTCCGACCATCACACTTTTTTTTTTTAATGAGAGACACACTTTTTAAAGAAAACATATATATGTAACTGAGCCTTTGCAATCTCTGACACTTGTCTCTCATTTTTCCTCATAATGCAATAAATTATAAATTATAAAAATATTATAATCATTTTGCTCTTGTAATCTCGAACGTGTATTTAGAAAATGATAAAATTTTTTAGCGAACTTTTTTTGAAATGAAAAAAAATAATATAATATGATGAGAGTAATGATGAATAGTAAAAAGAATAAAGTTAAAATTGATATTTCTTATATATAATTGTGTAGAAATAATTGAAAAATAGGATAGTTGTATAAAAATACGCAAAAAATAATTTAAAAATAAAATAGTTGTCTAAAGTAAAATGTTTTAGATTAGAGTGTGTTGGGAAAGTCATAAAATTTTAAAAGGAAAGTTTTTTGTGTAAAACTTTTTGAAACGTGAACAAATAATGTAATATAATAGGGGTAATAATAAATAGTAAAGAAAATAAAATTAAAATATATAAGTCAAATATATTGATAGTTTTGTGGAAATTATTGAAAAGCAAGATAGCAGTATAGGAAGAAATAAAAAAATAATTAAAAATAAGATAATTATGAAAAATAAAAAATTTTAAATTGAAAAGTTTTAAAGTATGTTTGAAAAGTGACAAAAGTTTGACAAAAAAAATTTTGTGGTATAAAGTTGTTGAAATGTGAAAAACTAATGTAGCCCGGTAGGGATAATGTTGATACGTAAAGACAAAGTTAAAATAAATAGGTTAGATATCTAAGTAATTGTATAGAAATAACTAAAAAAAGGATAATTGTATAGGAAAAAGTGAAGAAATAATTAAAAGTTATGATAATTATAGAGATCAAAAAATTTTAAATTGAAAAATTTTAAGTATTAACAAATATCCTCTTCGTTTAAAATTTTTTTGGTATAAATAAATATCCTATTAATTTGTTTGTTTGAGAATGGATAAAATTTTTGAATGAAAAGTTTTTGGCATATAAGTTTTTAAATTGATGTAAAATTGTGTGATACGATAGGGACATTAATGAAGAGTAAAGAAAATAGAATTAAAATTGATATACTAGTTGCGTATAAATAATTCAAAAGTATGATAATTGTTTATAAATATATGAAAAATAATATAAAAAATAGGATAATTGTAGAGAGTAAAAGTTTAAGAATGAGTCTGTCGATAGAAAAAACTTTTCAACCTAAAACTTTTCACTCTCAATAACTATCCTATTTTTTAATTATTTATTTGCATTTTCACATATAACCATCTTATTTTTCAATCATTTGTACAAAACTACTCACATAATTAAACTATTATTTTTAACTTTTGTCTTTACTCTGATGATTATCCAATTATACTACATTATTTTTTTTTATTTTAAAAATTTCTATATTAAAAACCTTTTACCGAACGAGTTTTGATTTTAGCCATATACCATTAAAAAGTATTAACATTGGCTTACTATGTACTTAATAATGAGAAAGGGATTAGATCCATGGTGCAAGTTGGAATAAAAAAGGATTTATGAGGCTAATGCATATGAAACGAATTGGGCCATTGGAATCAAGCGTTTTCTTTTTTTCTAGTCGACCTTTGACTTCAAGTGTCACCGTGTACGGCTGCGTACTAAAAGCACGCAGAGGATGAGTGGATGACTTTTCACTGTTCATTGACGCTTTCGGTCTTCTTCTTCGATCCATACCCGTATTCTCGGCTAATAAAGAGCCGCAGATCGATTCGCATCAATTTCACACACGAATATATATGGCTAATATCCTACTTTTGCTCTTAAACATCAAGTCCATAAATCTACCTAGTAGCATTATAAAATTTCTTTGTTCGTTTTCAAATCTCGTGCTTATAATTATATTCTACGGTCGAAATTTACGTATGCGAAATTTGGATACAACTGCTCCAAAAAATAATCAATTCATAACTTAATAGAACATTATATAATCTTGATGGATGCGAATGCTATCATGTTTCTCTTTATCTGTGGCATAGACACAATAATAAAGCTCGACATGCAACCTATTTCGTTTTTTTGGAATTTGCAGCGACGCGGCCTCCGAAACCGAAGCGCAACCGCCGAGAAGGGAAAAAAACGGAGGAGAAAGAAAAATTATTGGAAGGATGATGTAAATGTTATAAAAATACTGATTAGAAATAAATATAATAACGATAATGTGAATTTTAGTGAGATTTTGGAATGATGTGGGAAGCATGAAAGAAAATAATATTGAAAATTATATGATTAATATTAAGTTATAGGAGTAAAGTTAAACAAATAAGGTACTTATAATAAAAAAGAATTTTTGCAAATATGCTTACATCATAACTAATATTGCATCCGTGTTTCTAAGTTTATCAATATTGCAAATATGTTCATAAAATTTGCATAAAATTGCAAGTATAACTCTTTCGTTACGATACTGTTAAATTTTTTTATAAAATAATGATAATGTCTTTTAAGCTAAGTGATACACTTACAATTTTTGTAAATATTATAAGCATATTTACAAAAAAAATTAAAATAATAATATATAGAAATAAATAAAAACAACAAATATATCTACAATATTTAAAAAATCGTAAGTGTATCACTTGACTTAAAGGACATTATCTTCATTTTACAAAAAATTCTAACAGTGTCCTAACTAAGGAGACATACTTACAATTTTATATAAACTTTGTAAGCATATTTGTAATATCAGCAAATTTAGGGACACAGATGCAATATTAGTCAAATTTTACATGCATGTTTGCAAAAATTCCTAATAAAAATAATTGGAATATGAAAGTAAAGTTGAAAATATAAAATTGTTGAATAGTTAAATCATTTATGAGATAATATGTTAGAGAGAGAAAAACTGTCAATATTGATTATTAAGCAGGTCCAAGCCCCAAAGTTGAAATCTACATGGTAGCTATGTGAAAAAATGTGAAAATTTTAGAGTATGTTTGGCAATGAAGAAAATTTTTAAAACTTTTTCACGTATCTTTGCTTGTATATTTTTCATCAACTAACTTATTTTTTAATTATTTATTAGCATTTCTATGCAATTTTTATTTATTTATTTTAACTTATTTACTTTACGTATATTTAAGAGTATCAGACACAACCTTTTCTATTTTCGATACAACATTTTTAGTTTTACACAAATTGTCATATCATACACAATAATATTTTTCATCCCATTTTACATATTCTCGCTACTTCAATTAAAATGATTTTTTTTATTATAATTAGCAAAATAGCAATAAGTGATTTCATTATAATAGAAAATAATGTTCTTATGATAATCGAATTGGACCCGTTTAATCATAGATTCTATGAATAAATCGTTCGTATGGATCCAGACCTTTTTATATTACCATATACAACCAACGGAATGGAATCTCAATTTTTAAATCGCCTGTATTCAGATATTCATTGGGAACATTTTAATGGGATTGGTTGATCGCTTGGGAATCCAGTAAAACCTTCGCGCGTAAAAATTAATTAATTGATATTGATA
This sequence comes from Annona squamosa, assembly GCA_035584095.1. NCBI lineage: Eukaryota > Viridiplantae > Streptophyta > Magnoliopsida > Magnoliales > Annonaceae > Annona > Annona squamosa. The sequence goes on from JAXCLR010000001.1 coordinate 22,910,133, forward strand.
CAAATTTTTTAAAAATTACAATATATTTTTAAATAACATAGTAATGAGTTTCAATTATTGAAAAATATTTGCACAATTGTAACTTGGGGTGTAATTTTTTTAAAAGTTGAGTATAAAATTATATATTTTTGAATATAATTTTTCTCATTTCAAATAATTTCATCCATTTCTCCGTCGCATTTGTAAAGGCCCCAAATTCCGCTACGAGTCTGTGATTGATGGGGAGTTTGATCGGCACTACGCACTACTGAATTTCCAATTTCCACGAACGACTTTCCACTCGCGCTTTTGAGTCTCGAAGAGTCATGTCAAGATTCGAGTCTCTCTCAATTTCCCTGTTTACTCACTTGGCTCTCTTTCCGACATCCTTCCTTTTCTTCACTACCAAGCTTCCTTTCTTTCTAGTTCTAGTTCCTCTTCTTGTATATATAAGGAATCAAAGGCCGCAAGCTTAGCAAGCTACATTCCTTCCTTGCTCATTGCTTACAAGAATTTTGATTGGGTGTTGGAATAGTAGTGCAGAGAGCGGAGGGAGAGAGAAAATGGAGCCAAGAAGTCCGAAACAGCATATCGAAGAGATCAGAAGGACCAAATTCTCGATAGGAGGAGAACCCAATTTGCTGACGGAGGACTTGCACCAGGCCGTCAAGAATCTGTCAGCCGAGCTCTATGCCAAAGATGTCCATTTTCTAATGGAACTTATTCAGGTCCCTCTCCCTCTCCCACATATTTAATTTCTTCTCTTTTTCTTTTGAATATTTTTTTTCTTCTTACAGTCAATCCTATCTGGTATTTCTCCTCACTTGGTGGAGAAAGTTCATGGGAGAAGCCAACTAAAATCATGAAGTTCTACCATCGTCGACAGCGGATTTTCGGCCCAAAAATAGCGTGGGAGCTTGTGGTCTCCCGGGTGGAGGAGTGTGAGAGCTTGCGGTCTCTCTGTTGACTGTTGGAAGTTGTATCTTCCAGTTTATTTCGTGAAGTTGTGTCTTCAGATTTCTTTGGGATGTTATTCCGTCCTCGAATTTGTAAGAATGTCTCAGATCTTCAGGTATAATATGTATTGAGATGGATGTAATTAATACCAATCAAAAAAAAAAATTAAAAAAAAAATCATGAAGTTCTGATTATTATTTTTTGATTGGTAAATAATGAAGTTTTTTATTTTTTAATTTTAGTGGAAGCATGCTTTGTGCGTAGAAGCAGGGAAAGTAATTTTGACGTGTGTTTGGAAAATGGTATAAAAGCTTTTGAAATGAAAAAAAAGTAATATGGTTGAGATAATAATGAAAAGTAAAGAAAATAAAATTTAAATAGATAAGCTAGTTGTATAAATACTAATGTAGAAATGATTGAAAATTAGATTAGTTATATATATATATATATATATATATATATATATATATATAGAAAGATGTAAATAAATAATTAAAAATAAAATTGTTATAGTGAATAAGAAAAGTTTTAAATTGAAAATTAATTTTAGATTGAAAATTTTAGTTTTAAATTGAAAGGACAATTTTTTTCTTAGGCATTTACTTTATTATTATTATTATTATACATGGGTTATAATATGCTTCAAAAAATAGGATTTAGTAAGGATCCCTGCATATTTCAAAATTTTTTTTTCATTTCTCTTTTCTTTGGCTCCATGTCCTCCTTAATTAAATTGGTGGGCCTCACAATTATCTCGTCTAGGATTTCTCCCTACCTGCTGGAGGAATTGATGGACGAAACTTAAAATCATGGAGTGAGTTTGTAGGTGTTATGGTTAAAATCTTTCTTTCTTTGTATATGCTGCCGGCTAATCATATTTTTGTGAAAACATGATTATTACTTCGAAGCAAGCAAAACGAATTGGTTTTTTTTTTTTTTGTAGGGTCGCCTCTAGATTGGCCTATTCACGGGAAAGAAAAACAACTTTTATTTATTTATTTATAAGTATTAGCCCCTGTTTAGATCTCCTCCCGAAACTAAATATTGAATTATTTTAAAAATTATGAATTTCATATCGTACAAGACCCGAGCGAAACTCGTACATCAATAAAAAATAAAAAAAGTTAAGAATAATTTTATTGCCGCCATATAGGATTGCCATGCAAGCTAGTTTTAGAGAAAAAGATTAATTGCGTTAACTGGACCGCACAACATCTAATACCGTAAAAGAATACATGTATTTGAGAAGTGATAATACTTTTGAACGAAAATTGTCTATTTAAAATTTTTTTAAATGGAGAGAAATTAACATAATAGAATATGATAATGATGAGGAGAGAAAAGAATAATATTAAAATAAATAGACTAGTTGTATAGGTAATTATGTAAAAATGATTGGTACATGTATAGGAAGATAAAAAAAATAACTGAAAAGTAATATAACTGTAAAGACTAAAAAGTTTTGGATTGAAACCTGTAGTGTAAATAAACACACTCTGGGAGTGTTTAGTAGCACAAAAAACTTATCAAAGGAAAACTTTCTAATTTAAAAATTTTTACTCTTTGTAATTATCCTACTTTTTAATTAATTTTCCACTTTTTCTATATAATTATCCTATTTTTCAATCATTTCTATACAACTACCATATATCTAATCTATCTATTTTAACTTTATTCCATTTACTCTTTATCATTGCTCCTATTATATCACATCATTTTCTTCTATTTCAAAAACTTTTGAACTAAAAACATTAAATGAAGTTTTATCATTTTTGTTCTTGTGTATATATTTATTTTTATTTTAAATACATGTGTACTTTGTCATTTTAAATTGTTGAAACATTACTAAAATATCCCTATGTTTAATAATAAGTAGTAATATGTATGTATCTCTAAAAATGGTAAAATTTAATTTATAGATAAAATATATTTTAGTTAATAATTTTTTAAAAATTTTAAAAAATATATTTATGAGACCCATCCAAAATGGCCTAAAATGTTCATTCCACATATCGCTTTTAGTTATGTAGAAGTGGAGCCCTGTACATATGGAGAATATTCTACGAAATTGAGTTTCATAAAAGTGATTTTATGAAACTCTTTTTATTTTTGAGATATTGATGATTAATGCAAAATCTAATTTATTTATTATATTTAACATTAGTTGTTTAGCTTGAAAACAATTTTATCCAAATTTAACATGTGCATAGGCTATATTTGCTAAAAAATATGTATATTCATATGTAAAATAAGAAAAATATTTAGATCCATTCATATATATTAAAATATAATAACACTTTATAGAATTATTTATCCGTATTTTAATGATATTTTAGAGAGTTTGGACATTGAAAATACTATTTAAAAATTAATATTTAGCATTAAATTATTTTATTATGTTGATTTTATTCATTTGTAAATAGGATCCATATACTATGATGCTAAAAAATGAAAGGATTTGCATAATTATATAAATGATACTAAATATAATAAATACAGTAAATTTTTCATTGATCATCTAGACACTAAAAAGGGAGAAAGTTCCATAAAAAAAGAGTTTCATAGAAGTGAGACTGCATATTGGTGGTTGTATTTAATGATCAATTTTCTAGAAGCTGTATGTAATGACCAATGTTGATTTTGTTTTTATGGGGTGCCTACGCTTCTATTGTGTGGTTCGAGCTAGGAGGCTTGCTTCCCCCAAATGTTTTTACTTCTCTTATAAAAAAAAGGAAGCGGGTTTGTATGTGTGTGTATATATATTAGAAATATTCAGGTGCAGCATTGATGAAATGAGCCCCACATAATCATTAAATCATAATCTATTCCACCAATTATATTTAGAATAATATATTCTATTACTATACCCATTTTCATCCCAATCAGATATGTATATAGTCTTCATTTGAATATGGTACAAATTCAATGTAATAAAATAGTTTGATAAAAATAACAACTTTATAGTAGTTTTTTCAACATATAAATCGTTCAATACAAAATTTATATATTGATAAATGATTGTCTAAAGTTTCATTGTATTCTAATATATGTGGGCCCATTTTTGATCAAATATACTGCTGCTCCAGTGTAGTTATGCTGCACTAGAATGACTCCTTATATATATATATATATATATATATATAGAAAAATATTTTAGTGTATGCGACTGCATCGTGCAATCCATGCATTATGGGCCTCACTTGATCATGAATGGAAAATCCACCTCATCCATTGTATTTAGAATTGTTACTTTATTAACATACCAATTTTCATTCAAATCCAACATGTGTATGGTCCCCATCTTAAAATGGTGCAAAATCAACATAATAAAATAGTTTAATGTAAATATCAAGTTTAAAGTGGTATTTTCAACATCTAAACTGATTAAAGTATGATTTTTATATAGATAAATAATTGTATAAAATTTCATTGTAATCTAATATGGATAGGGCCCATTTTATAGTAGGCTACACTGTAATACAGTGCAGTCTGTCTACACATGAATGGATCACACACAGTCTCACTTTTATGAAATCCCTTTTTAATGTAACATCTTTTATTTTAAAAATCTTGATAGTTAATGAAAAATCTACTAAATCTATTATATTTAATGTTATTTATATTATCATAGAAATTCTTTATTTGTTTAATTTCACTGTATATAGGTATCATCTATAAATACGTAAAATTAATATAATGAAATAGTTTAATACTAAAATATCAATTTAAAAATAGCTTTTCACTATTTAAATCATAAAAAATATCATTAATATGTAAATAAATGATTCTATAAAGTATTATTAAATTCTAACACGTGCAAATAGATTTAAATTTTTTTCATAATTTACACACACACACACACACACACACACACATATATATATATGAGCAAATACAACTAATGCACATACTTGATTTAGATGAAACTTGATCTCCTAGCTAAACAAATGATGTTAAATATAATGAATGAATTAGATTTTATATCAATTATTAATATCTTAACAATTGAGAGCGTTACATGAGACTACTTCTATGTAACCCATTTACATAGGAGTGGAGCATAGATTCTAGTGCATGCGATTGTACCATGCAGTCTATGCACTATAGGCTCCACATGATCATGAATAAAGAATCTATTTCACCAATTATATTTCGAATGATTCACTTTATTAGCATACTAATTTTCATTCAAATTAAACATGTGTATGAACTTATCATAAAATGGTACAAAATCAACATAATAAAATTATTTATCGTAAATATCAAGTTTAAAGTGGTATTTTCAACATCTAAACCGTCTAAAATATGATTTTTATATAGATAGATGATTATATAAAGTATCATAATATTTTAATATGTGTGAGACTCATTTTATAGCAGACTACACCGTAATTCTGCACAGTAGCATCTCTCTCTCTCTCTATATATATATCTCTAAATATATATGGACTCTGCTTCTATGTAAACAAGTTACAAAGTGGAGCCATGTAACCCCTTTAATTTTTAATATTTTAATCATTAATGAAAATCTAATTCATTCATTATATTTAACATCACTTGTTTATTTAGAAGACCAAATTTTATCTAGCTCAAGCATGTCTATGGGGCACATTTATTAAAAATTATATTCATGTGCAAATTATGAAAATTGCTTAAATCCATTCACATATACATTAGAATATAATAATACTTTATAGAATTATTTATATTCATAGTAGTGATATTTTAGATAATTTAGATGTTGAAAAAACTACTTTAAAATCAAGATTTTAGCATTGAACTATTTTATCACGTTGATTTTATACATTTATAGATGAGACCTATATACAGTGAATTAAAAAATAATTTTTTTAAGATACTATAAATCATTATAAATACAATAGATTAAGTGGATTTTCAATAAACCATCATGACTTTAAATATAAAAGGGGTTATATAGAAAATGGATTTCATAGAAGCGGGACTGTATACATATATATAAGAAACGATCCTATTAGCCTAAGCTAAGCAAATGTCTCTTCTAACATATCTCAAAAAATCCATTTACAACATTTTTTATTTTTTCTTTATACATTTGTTTATTTAAATGTATTTAATATATAACCTAAGTTTTACAATTTTTTGATATGTGTATTTTTGAGATTTTTAAACATATATATGTATAATACACATAGATATTTAAAAATCTAGAAAATATATGTATATATACATATATCCAAAAATAGTAAAATTTAGTTTTATATGTTAAATACACTTAAATAAATAAATATATGAAGAAAAATAAAAAGTGATTTAAAAGAATTTTTTGAGGTGGGCTAAGCAAGCTATTTACTTGGCCTAACTAATAAGATTACTTCTGTGTGTGTGTGTGTAGAGAGAGAGCAAGAAACCTACTCTAGAACAGTGGTACTTTTGCCCAAAAATGGACTTCTGTGTGTGTGTAGAGAGAGAGCAAGAAACCTGCTCTAGAACAGTGGTACTTTTGCCCAAAAATGGGCCCCACACATATTATAATACAATGATACTTTATACAATCATTTATCAATATATAAATTTTATAAAAAATGATTTACATGCTGAAAAAATGACTTTAAAGTTGTTATTTATATCAAACTATTTTATTATGTTGAATTTATACTATTTTCAGGTAGGGTCCATACACATATCCAATCGAGATGAAAATTTATATGGTAAAATAATATATCATTCTAAATACAGTACATGAAGTATATTATAATTTTATGATCATGTGGAAGCCCATTTTGACACAACTGCACTATAATTATGGCGTAATTGTGTTGTGACTAATTATTTCTCATATATACGTAACCAAGTTATATAAAAACGGACCCATGTAACTCCTTTAAAATCTAACATTTTGATCTTTGATGAAAAATTTAATTCACTCATTGTGTTTAACATTATTTGTTTATTTAGGGGATCAAGTTTCATCCCAATTAATGATGTTTATGGGTCATATTTGTTAGAAATATATATGTTCTAGTAGAGGCAACTACACTGTAAGTTAGGTATAATTGCTTCAAAATGAGCTACACATGATCATAAAATTATAATATACTCTACTTATTACATTTAAAATTATTTATTCTATTAGTATATCAATTTTCATCCAAATAATATGTGTACAAACTAGGGGTGTAAATAGTATTAGTTTCAACACGAACTCGACTAACCCATCCTAATTTATAATAGGGTTGGGTCAGGCATTTTGAAAAAAAATAAATTTTATAACCCGATTTAAAAGTGAGTTGGTTTGGGTTGTATGATTTTCAACCTAATCCAACCCGATTTCATATATTAGTATATAATATAATAAATTATTAATAAATAGTCTTACATCAGTACATAATACGTAGGAATTAACTAGACATTATCGATTTGAAATAATATTATTTAGCACTGCTATCATTGTATAAGTCATAAATTTGAAGTATTCATATAGAAATAATTAATTTTTATTCTTTCATACAAATTTATATTTTAAAATATATTTAACCAAGCAAATTTTTTTTTAAAATATTATATATTTATTAAATCGAATTCCAATTCGAACCAAACCGATTCTATGGTGTTAAACTAGGATTGGGATAAGGTGTGGAAAATAGGGTTGAAACCAAAGTTGAGTCGAGATTTTATAAGGTGGGTCAGAGTAGTGTTTACCCTAACTTGAGTCAACTTGCACCGATTTACACCCCCAGTATGGACTCCATTTGAAAACAATGCAAATTCAACATAATAAAATAGTTAGTTATAAATTACAACTTTAAAATTATTTTTTCAAAATGCAAACTATCTCCTATATAATTTATATATGGATAAATGATTATATAAAGTATTAATACATTTAAGTACACGTAAAACTCATTTTGAGGCAACTGCATTGTAACTTATGGTGTAAAAAATGGTACAAAATCGACTTAATAAAATAGTTTAACTTAAATATCAATTTCAAATTAATATATTCACGATCTAAACCATCGAAACTATGTTTGTATATGGATAAATAATTATATGAAGTATTTGAACATTCTAATATGTGTGAGACTTATTTTGCAACAGACTGCACTGTAGTTATAGTGCAGTTTGTTTGCGCAAGATTGATTCTCACACACACACACACACCCACCCACCCACGCACCCACCCCCCTGAGGCATGATTATATATAATATATCGTATATATGCTTAAGTTATAATATTCATTTTTTAATTTTAATTTTATTTATTTTTTATTTTTACTTCAATAAATATGTCTTTGAGTGTATTTAATTCATATATCAAGTTTTGAAATTTTATAATACTTTCACATATTTATTTTTGATTTTTGAAAAATCATGAATTTTAGGGCCATATGACTCATTTTTCACTTCTTAAAAGATTTGATTTTTAAAAATAAAAATAAAAAATGTAAAAATATTGTAAAATGGTAAAACTTGGTATGTGAATTAAATATATTTAATATGAAAAATAAAAAATAAATATTGTAACTTAAACATATGTATAATATATTGTATATAATCATCTCTCTCTATCCATACAGGGTTTGGCGTCAGTAGAATCCATTTTTTATAGAACATTCTTCATTTTTAATATCTAGATGATCGATGAAAAATTCACTCAATCTATTGTATTTCTTATCATTTATATTATTTGTTACGGAAACTCTTTCATTTCTTTCATATTGATATGGTTCTTTGTTTATAAATGTATAAAATCAACATAATAAAATAGTTTAATGCTAAAATATTAATTTTAAAATAGTTTTTTCTACATCTAAATAATTTAAAATATTACTGTTATGTGGATAAATGATTATATAATGTATTATTACATTATAAATTTATAATACATGTGCAAATATATCTAAGCCTTTTTCATAATTTATACATAGATTTATATTTTTTTAGCAAATTTGGCCCATTTATATACTTGATTTGGATGAAGTTGGATCTTCTAGCTAAACAAGTTGTGTTAAATATAATGAAATAATTGAATTTTATGCTAATCATTAATATTTTAAAATTTAAGGGAGTTATGTAAGATCCTTGCATTGAAGCGGATGTATGCTTAAAAGGATTCTAATTAGATACAATAATCCGTACACATTTTAACTTTCCCTTTTTATATAAAAAAAATCTCTATCTTATCTCCTAATTAATTTGGGCGACGCCACAATCATCGGCACCTGGAATTTCTCCGTGGAGGAATTCATAGGAGAAGCTTTTAAACATCATGGAGTTATTCTAGTACGGATGATTCTTTCAATTTCATGGTTAAAAACTTAAAGGGTGTGTTTGGCAATTTAGAAAAGTTGTTAAGTTAAAACTTTTCAATCTAAAACTTGTCACTTTTCATAATTATTA
>JAXCLR010000001.1:22933246-22947542 GCA_035584095.1 Annona squamosa
AGATTATTTCTCAGCAGGCAGCTTTGCTGGTGTTTATTCACAGGAGAAAGAACTAATGAGTTTCATGGAGTATATTGTGCAAGCTTCTGACATACCAGCTCTTCACCCTCCTGATGCTGCCTTTCCTACTGTTTCCTCTGCATTGACTAGGGAAAACACATTCATGCTGTTGGAGTGGATTCGTAGTTTGAAGTCCAAGGGGGCGTGTTTGCCTCACAGGTTCTTGCAATGCATCAAGGAAGGGAGTTGGCTAAGGACCTCCGTTGGCCACAAGCCTCCATCAGAGGCATTCTTGTCAAGTTCTGACTGGGGAAACCTACTTCGAATGGGCTCTGTACTTGTTGATATTCCCTTGATCGATCAGGAATTCTACAATTATAGAATTGCTAATTACAAGGAAGAGCTGAAAACTGTTGGGGTGATGTTTGAGCATGGAGAAGCATGTCGATACATTGGTGCTCATCTCATGAAACTAGCTTCTTTAACGAGGTTGACGAAGAATAACGTGATTGCAATGTTGCAGCTGATAAGGTTCATGCAGGAGAAGTATCTCTCGCCAGCGGAGTTCATCAAGGCAGTCCAACAAGGAGAGTGGCTGCAAACTAGTCACGGTTATAGATCTCCTTTAGGGTCAATTTTATCTTGTCCAGAGTGGAAAAATGCATCCCAAATCTGCAGTCCGCCTTTCATTAATGAAAAGTACTATGGTGATCAAATCCTTGGTTACAAAACTGAGCTTCAGCAACTTGGGGTTATGGTGGGCTTTAATCAGGATCACCAGATTGTGGTTGACAATTTCAGGTGGAATGCATCTCCGGATTCTCTATCATCAAATACCGTTGTTTTGATGTTGGAATGCATTCGAAAGGCAACATCACCTAACAAGATCATAGCAAAAATTGCAAAGGTTAGATGGGTCAAGACCAATTATGGGTACCGATTGCCAGCTGAATCTTTTCTGTTCAATTCCGAATGGGGATGCCTATTGAACGCACTCAATGGCCTACCAATCATTGATGAATCATTTTATGGGAGAAGGATACAGTTATTCAAGGGTGAGTTGGAACGGGTTGGTGTTGCAGTTACATTAGAAAGAGCTTCCAAGGAAGTGTCCCGCCGTTTCAAAAATCTTTTGCAGGTGTCGGCAGTTACAACGAATCATGTGTTTGCATTGTTAGATTGCTACAGGAACCTCAAAGATAAAAGACCCGGCTTCCCACCAGACCTATTCAAGTGCTTGCTTGAAGAGAAGTGGCTGAAAACTCACGTTTTTGGCTACCGATCTCCGAAGGGTTCTATTCTATACAATGGTGAATGGGCATCTATTAAGCCAATTGCAATCCTCCCATTCATTGAAGATACAAGCTATGGAGAAAAGATATATGAATATGTGGATGAGCTCAAAGATTTTGGCACCACAATCAGTTTCAAGGAGGGATCAAAGTTTGTTGCTGCTGGCCTTTCCATTCGGAATCCAGACAAGCTTAATTCTTCAAACGTGCTATCCTTACTGAAATGCATTCGAAACTTAATGGAGCATTACAGCAACATACCAGAAAAACTAAAGCAACGCATCAATAAGAAGTGGGTGAGAACCAGCATGGGATATCGGTTGCCGGAAGAATGCATCCTATTTGATTCAAAGTGGGCTTGCCATTTAGAATGTGAGGATGGGCCATTCATTGATGAAGAGTTCTATGGCCCTGAGATTTCAGCCTACAGAAACGAACTCAATGCAATTGGTGTCGTCGTGGAAGTTGAAGATGGTTGCTCTCTACTTGCAGGTCATCTTAGCAGCCACTCTAGTTTGACGGTCATAACTAGAATTTATGATTACTTGAGAAATTTCAGCTGGATGCCAAGCAGCACAGAAGCAAGGTGGATTTGGATACCAAATGGTAGCGATGCAGGTGAATGGGTAGACAAGACAAGGTGTGTCATTCATGACAAGGATAATCTTTTCAGCTTTCGGCTGAATGTCTTGGACAAGTATTACGAAAAAGATATCCTTGCCTTCTTCACAGTAACTTTTGGAGTACTCTCGAATCCAAGGGTGGAGGACTACTGCAGCTTGTGGCAAGACTGGGAGAGCACAGGCTACAAAATGAAAGAGGAGGACTGTTGTTCCTTTTGGACATTTATTGCAAAGCATTGGACTAAAAAAGCTGAAGGAATCCTCTCCAGCAGCATTGCAAAGGTCCCTGTCAGCACAAAAATGGGGGGCATCAAATTAGTGGACAAGAGAGACGCTTTCATACCTGATGACTTGCAATTAAAAGCTCTTTTTGATGAGGCATCTGAAGAGCCAATTTTTGTGTGGTATCCGCAGCCTAGCAATCCTGTCATCCCTCGTGATAAACTCAATAGCATATACATTAGAATTGGTGTCCGAAACATTTCCCAATGCATCAGAAAGGAAGAGTCAGTTGCAGCAGACAGTCCCGAGATCCAGAAGGTCGACCCGAAAGATGGAATGCTTCAAAATGGTCTGTTCCGGATTGTCCTTGGATTTCTATCTGGACCTTCTTCAGAAATGCCCATCGAGAAGAGGCATCAAAGAATCAAGGGCCTTATTGATGCTGTCATGTTTGAATCCAATGTTACTCTATTCTATGGCTTGCCACTTTCGTCAGGAAAAGTCATTGAAGCACAGGATGAACAGATGATCCGCTGGGATAGAGAGAATTCAAAGCTGTTCACTCGAAACCTCGATAGATCGTCATGTAAGACATACAACCTCAAATTTGCAACAGATTTCTCTGACGTGATATCCAATGGGCTCCTATGGGAGGAACCTGACCAGATTTCAGGCCTCCGTGAGCTTATCATGATTGGCTGCTTGTTGGACTTTGAAGAAGAGGCAACCGAGTTCTTGCTTAGGACTCATAATCTGCAGGTATTCAAGGAGGATGAAGAATTCCTAAAATCAGCACTCTCTGCCAGGTAGATTCTAGCACCATGGTTGATTCAATTAGCAGTTGTAGTCTTTGGTTTATAGTTCTAACTTTTAACTTTTGGTTTCGGTATTATTTGGTCTTTTGGATACTGAAGCTTCTAGTCTTGCTTCTATATTAAGGGTGTGTTTGTTTAGGATAAAAAAATATCAACTAAAACTTTTCAATCTAAAACTTTTCACACTCCATAATTACTCTATTTTTTAATTATTTTTTCACATTTTTTTACACAAACTACCCTACTTTTCAATCATTTCTACACAACTACCCATACAACTAACCTATCTATTTTAACTTTATTCTCTTTACTCTTCATCATTACTCCTATTATATCACATCATTTTCTATTGATTTGACAACTTCTACTCCAAAAACTTTTCCTCAAAAGTTTTACCTCTAACCAAACACACTCTAAAGTTATTTGAATTCCTATTTTCTCTCTTAACTGGATGACTTACAAGTTAACTCATATCTTGCAGATAGTCAAGTAAATAGTCAAGTAAATCATTTTAACTATGTTTTTAATAATCTCTAATGTCTTCGTATCTTCATTATTTTTATTCATATTTTTGTGGGTCTTACTTTCATTCTCTTGCTATACTGAATTCTCGTAAGTAATATCATTTTGGGCCTGTTTAACTTGCCCAAACTACCTTATTCTTCTTTTCTTTTCCTTATGTCATTCCTTTTTGACTTCACTTTTAGATTGCCTTGGATTACTTCGTTTCTCATTTTTGTCTTATCCATTTTATCATTCTAATTTTCGTTACATTCATTACACCAATGCTGTTCTTTGATTACCCAATATTTTTGCACCATATAACATAGTTTGTATAATCCTTATTTTGTAAAATTGTTCTTTTAATTTAATTGTAACTCAACAATCACATAAAATTCTTCAAGCATTACTCCATTTCTTTCATCTTTTGGATTTTATTTATAATGTGTTTCTTAATTTCTCCATTTCTTTAAATTATTGATGCTAAATACTAAAACCATTTAATTCTTGGTATTATTTGGTCTAGAATCTTAATTGGTTCCTTATTATCATAAAAGTTACATTTTTTTATAAATTTTTTGTTGAACTAATTTTAAATTTATTGGATTCTAGAGCATATTTATACTTATTTTATTTTAATTTTACTTCTTTTACTTAATTTATGAAGACTTTATTACTTGCAGATGGCGTTGAATTGGATACTTCTTCTTGTAAGTTTTTTTGCAAGTATAAGTTCATCTGTAACTAAATAAAAGGTAAATATTAAAGGTTGAGCCTTAATTTAAACCTATTGCAATTGGAAAATTACTTTGACCATCATATTTGGTGTGACTATCTCATACATGTAACTAATAGCCTTAATATATTTATTATTAATTATTTTCTTTTCTAGCATCTTCCATATTAATTCTCTTTTTTTTTTTTTCTGATATTACACTTAGGCATATATTATTGGAAACAAATTTCCACCTATCTATATGGAGACCAAGCTCAACCTATATTAAACTTAGACACATTGTTGAGAAATGAATACTCAGATGCATTCACCGAGCATTGAACACCCATCCTCCTACATATTATTGGACAAGGGTGTTACTACTAGGGGGAACTCCTAGTGGCCATAGCAATTCTCTTAAAACCTTATCATATGTTTTTCCTAAATTAATAAAAATTATGCTAGTTCTTTTCCTTCTCTTCTCAAATAATTGTCTCAAGTAAGAAGACTTTAATAGTTAATTATCGTTGCATACAACCGAATTTTTTATCGTCTTAGTGTTGGTTCAACCACTCCTTTTCACAATTACATTGTATGATTCGGTAGGTTTATTTCACAATAATTTGTATAATTTTCAATCTCTCTCTTTTATTTTGTAGATTGGTACTATAATATTATCATCCATTTATTTAGCATTAACTTTATAGCTGTATTTTTTTATAATTTTTGTTTCTATAGTCTTAATAAACAAGTTTGCTAATTACTTTCACGCCTAAATTAGTATATTATTTAGACTGAATACTTTTTTGTTCTCATTTTCTTAGAACTTATTACTTCAAGGCTCAAATTTTTGAAAAATAAATGATATTTTTGTCTTCCTTTACATTTGAATTATATCTAATTTTAAATATTTTGATGGATCATCATTTAATAAACTATAGGAATATATTCTCTATCTTTCTTAATTTTATAATTTATTATTAAAGAGTTCTGGTGCAATCACGTGTAGGCTTTTTAGTTTTTGAATTTTATATATGGGCCCAAACATAAGTGTCCCATACATATAAGTTTTCATTTTCTAATTGTATTTAATATTTTATTTCAAACTTTGTAAATCAAGAAAATAAGCCATTTCTCATGTGCTATGTTGGCTTATTTTCTTAATTTTTAAAATTCAAAATAAAAATATTTAAAATAATAAAAAATATGAAAGATATACAGAGGAAATTCATGGGCCCATGTAAATATATAAAAAAATTTTAAAATAAAAATAAAATGGGTAATGCACCGGGTGCACTAAAATTAAGTGCACCAAGGAACACTGAACTTGGTTTCACAAAAACTCCATAGCTTGTGCTTTTAATGCATTTAATATGGCCAATTCTTTAATTTTAATTTTAATTTTCTTAATTTAGTTAATTTAAATATTTTTCCTTTACTCAAAAAAATATATTTCTCACATGAATTATCATAAGCTTTATATTTAATTTTGCTTATAATCTTATTAGTAATTTTTTTAAGATAATTTGTATTGTTCAAGATTTATATTAATGTGCCATTTTAAAATTTTCATTGTTTGTCATTTTATAGTTTTTTGAACATTCTCATTTTATCATCAAATGTCTCTACGTTTAGATAATAAATTTTATGCACTTCTAGAGTACTTTGTTCAACTTTCTTAATACATTCTGCATTTCCATTCAAAATTGATCCTACTTTAACTTATATTTTATTTTCTTTTTTCTGTCTTTCTATGTTAGCACCCTTCAAATTCCATCCCTTAAATTTTTAAAAATATTATTTAAATATTTTTTTATTTTTTATGTATATACGTTTATTATCAACAATCTATATCATATTTTATAGTTAAACTCTCACATGAGATAATCTTTTTATTGCTTCTAAGGAATTTATTTGATCTTCTTAGAAGGAAAATTCTATTGGCTAGAATTAGGACCCCTCTTAAGATTATCAAATTTTTCTTTTTTTTAGAATAAGGTGTTTCTTATAGCTAAATCATATATCGTAGGAAAATTATAACATGGTATGCCCTATTTTACACGTCTCTTTAAACCTCCTCTTATTGTAATATTTGTTCAATTTAGTTTCCCTTGTATCAAACCATTATATCATTACAGAATTATTTTTTGATTTTATCATATAATCTTCTTATGGTGCATAAGCACTAGTTACATTCAATACCTCTTCACCTAGAACAAGTTTTAATTGAATAATTCTATCATTCACTCTATTAGCATATATAATTTGATCTATTAAATCTATTTCTTATATATCATAACTTTATCCATTAAAATTTCTAGCCATATTTCTTTTCTATTTAGTCTCCTATGGATGAGGTACATTGATTCTTCTTCTTCCAGTATTTACTAATTTCATACTTATATTGAATGAATCCCATTATTTCATAAGGCAAAGTGGACGTCGTGTTTTAATATTACCTTCTTTACTCAATTATGTATAAAAAGATGTGAAAATCTTTGCCTACTTTCAATCACAACCATATACTATTGTGGCACTAATTAAAGAAAAAAATTGCTGTTGTAGCATGTCACTTCTAAGGAAAGCTATAGCAATGCTAGCTTATTTCTCTCTACACCCAAGCTTCAATGTAGCATATCACTTCTGAAAAATGTCCATCAACTCTGGCTCATTTCTCATACAGCCAATCTCTACTTTTAGTGCATCGCTTATCTGGGAATGCCCTGGCAACAACAACTTGTAATAACACGTTAGAATCAATGAAAAAATGTGGCAGAAATCTATAACATCGGCTGCTAACTTGATGTGTCAGGCCACACCTTTTATCCGGGCTAGCGAGGTAATACGGAGAAAACTCTTTTTGGCAAGGCTATTTTGCTTTCATCATCTATCATGAAATTCACGCATCAGAGTTCGTGATTGTTGATTTTTTTATTTAAAAATAGGACTACCGTTAGGCATAAAAAATTGCATTGAGAATTGTATTGAATTTCAAGAATCAACCACTTATAGCTTGCTGATATTTTCTCTACGGATATTCACTTCTTGCAAGAAGTGCATATGTAACTGGGCGCTGATCGTATGCTCTAAGAGCATTGAAAGCTCAATGCCCACGGGCGCAGATACTTTTTTTTTAGTGTTTTTGAAATTTTTTTTTTAAAACTGTAAATCTAGGAGTATTTAACATCTGTATTAATTTTTACAATTTTTGGAGTATTTTAGATATTTATCTTTTTTTTTAGTGTTTTTGAAACTTTTTTATAAAACTATAAATCTAGGTGTATTTAACATCTGTATTAATTTTTACCATTTTTGGAGTATTTTAGATATTTATTTTTTATTTTTGAAAATCAGTGGCATTTTAATAATTTAAAATTACGTAAAATGCCACTAATTTTCAAAAATAAAAAATAAATATCTAAAATATTTCAAAAATGGTAAAAATTTATACATATATTAAATACACTTAGATTAACAATCGTGTAAAAAAAATTCCAAAAAAACTAAAATTTTTTTCCAAAAAACTAAAAAAAAGGTGTATGCGCCCGGAAGCATTGAGAGCTCAATGCTGCTAAGAGCATACAATCAGCTTCCTGTATAACTATGGTTATCACTTTCTCAAAGTTTAACTATCGATTCCTAATTTATCTTTTAGAGGAGCATTCCATAGTCTAGGGAAAGTCTAGCTCGTTTTCCGGAGCCTTTTGGTGTTTGGTACCACATTTGAACAAAGAATTCCAGTAAAAGTTACAGGTTGTGCAGAAGGCACAAAGCTTATAGGTGATCATTCCTCCCAGAAGTTTTCATGATGCATTCCCCTCCTGACTGCCAAGTTTTATCTTTGATTATCTTAGAATACTCTGATACATGAATTTATGCATAGATATGCTTGGGCTGTTTTACTTGTATATCAGTGTTTCTATTGCATGAATTGCATTCAATTCACATCATGTTTTTTTTTTTTTTGTTTTTTTTTATCCGTATCCACCCTCTTGTAAAATCGTATCAGGACAAACGTTATTAATGGCAAATTTTCTAGAGTCCTGATCTAGTGCACTTGTGTACAAAAATCTATTTTTTTTATAGTTTTTTAAAAATGTTTTTATACAGCTGTTAATATATGTATATTTAACATATGTATCAATTTTTACCATTTTTGGATTCTTTCAAATATTTATCTTTGATTTTTCAAAATCAATGACAATTTTGTAATTTATGAATTATGTATTATAAAAATGCCACTGCTTTAAAAAATAAAAAATATAAATATAAAAATCTTCAAAAATGGTAAAAATTGATACAAATGTTAAATACATATAGATTAACACTTGTATAAAACAATTTTAAAAAAATTAAAAAATAAGTGAAATACAGCCGGGTGCGTTCAGTCGCTTCCGAATTTTCTATTGGTGAAAGATCACCAACAAATCTGAACATAATTCCACTTATTATTTTTGCTCTTATGCGTGTCTTCCTCTTTGACAGGTTAGCGGAGGATAAGGGATTGGTTTGAAGTTGCAAATAGGAAAGATTTCTTAAAGGGAAGGTCCCCCATCGAAATAAACTCCATATATTGGCCAATTTCTTGTATAGTATGTTGTGGGGTTGGTATGCAGGTTATGAACTCTATCCTAGTTGTATGCTATGTTATTGGTTTGAGAAAGTACAAGAATACAAAATTTCTTTAGAAACTGAGTTAATGTTGCAGTTGTTCTGTAAATTTCGCTTACAGATAGTTATTTTTGCCGTAACTTTTCCTCAATAGGTCCTGCACGTGGTATGCATCATATATTTACGCAGATAAATGCTAGTATATTGTGTGTGTGAGTGCACATAGGCAAGGGCAATGTTCAGTGGTTCTCTTGCTATTTGATGAACTTGTCCTTTGGGCATTATTTTTGTTGAGTTCGAAATGATAAATACGCTATCGTTCCTTGTGCTATGTAGCATATGCCAAAGCTGGTTTTGTGAAAGCAAGGTGTGCAAATATTTTGAGTGGTCTATGTGATGAATGCAACCTTTGATGGGTTTCTACGAGTGTCAAGCATCATATCTATTTCTAATTTAGTTTTTATCTGATACTAGAAACTTCTGGGTGTACACGCTAAGTTGAATATAAGAGGCAGCCTTGAAAAATTAGAGTACATGGTAGTTATTATATAGCTCAACCTCTTTATTTAGTGGCAGGACCTACAAGATTTCAATTCTTTCTAATAAAAGTGGAAGAAGCCTTTAACTTCTTTAGATTTGTTATAGTTTTGCCTCGAAAGATCAATCTATATTAGTCGACATGAACTCCAGATGAGTGAATTTTGATTAATCATTAAAATTTATTTTGTGCATTATTCAATGTTTTGGTTGTCTAGTCTCCTTCTTCTATAGACAAGAACTTTAGAAACAGCACATAGAACAAATGATGGCTTGTTGGCTATTAACTAAATCTTCTAATTTGAACAATATTTGTTATATATGATATGCTTTTCATTGATATGCGATGACTCTTGTAACTTCTTTTGAATTAAAAGTTATGGTCATTTGAAGTTGAGACACTCATTTTCTGTTTATGGGCTCTTCCATGATGTTTCACTCACTTTAGGAAGTCCTTTTGTGATGGTGTCTACATCCAAATTGGTGCTGAATTTGAGCAAAAATGGCCTTTGGATCTAGATTTCAAATAGTAGATCCTGTCGATGTTGTTAGTAGTGATCTGTGGAGTTGGTCATTGAAGAGCAAGAGTTGAGCTTGCAAGCTTGTTGGGGATGATGGAGTGCTGATTACAATTCGCTAGCACTGCATAAGAATTGATGCACATTTAGAGTTGTTGCATGATTTGCATATAGGTGAACCCATTAATTCCAGTAGGAAGCTCTAAATCCAAAGCATAATTGGCACTTCTCTTTTATTGAGTTTTTGACAGCCAATCTTGTCGTCTCTATAGAGAAGAAGCATCCGAGTTCATCTTCTGAGAAAAATATATGACGAGATTTACTCTTACCTATATTGGAAATGAGAGCCACAGCAACGTAGCTACATTGTAGTGAGAGTGGAGATAATTACTTCACCCGAAAGCATAGCTTTATGAATGTACTTTATTCCAAAAACAAGTCATATTTTTGGGATGCTACCTAGACCAAATGACAATTCATCAAATTTAAAGCCATGGACATAGTGAAATTCCGTAATTATTTCATGGCTCATGAATGCACTTGCGAAGGTGCTTTAAGGTAGAATTGCTCATGTCAACATCACAGTAGAATTGTGGGGCAAATTTGGATGATACGTTCACTCGGTAGCATGCCTAGCCATTGCTTTTCTATGGTAAGAGAAATCCTCTCTTTCATCTTATCATGGTAAATCAAAAACCATTTGAGGTGAATTGTAGAGTCTCAATCTAGCATTGATTTGTAGAAGTGGATGTAAATGTGATGTGGTAAAGTAGATGCAATCCATGTGTGAAGAGGTTTTTTGATTTTTTGATGAGACTGGATTAGGAGTATACAACTATGAAATCTCAAATCCTAATCGATGAGCCACTGTCAAACCTTGCGAGGGCCTATGTCATTGCCATATTAGGAGAAACAACATTCAGTTGCTACAAATTATGCTCCCTCCATAGAAGTTCCTACCTCGCTTACTAAAGGTGATTAGTTAAGATTAAAGAAAAATGGTGATGGAAATCATGGCAACTTTGCTCCACGTGTGCATTGGGAAAGAAAAACCATACAAGATCACATTGTTACAAGGTGACGGGATATCCAATAAACTGGCACAAACCTGGTGTTGTAGGATGAGTAGAGAAGAAAACAAAAGAAACCTCTAAAGAGACGAGAACAAAAGAAAGAGGTAGAAAGAACAAAAGAATCAAGAGGGAAGATAAGAATAAGAATAAAAGAAGAATCAGAAGACACTTTTATAAATCTCAAAAATCAATGCCCTTTAGAGCTTACAAAGTTGTACTTATAGAAGAACATACATCTTATTTTAGCAATATTTATTAAAGATCTAATCCTTTAGAAAAGGAAACTGCATATTTTAAGTAAACCTTTAGAAGAAGTAAACCCAAAACAGATACAAATTTAATTAAACATATTCTAAGATATTCTAGGAAATCTTCCAAATATTCTAACAAATCATAAATAGAAATAAACTTCTTAAACAATTTGAACCATGATTTATGAAAATATCTTTACATCTCGCATAATTCTACTTAACTTGGAAATAACTTGTCCCCAAGTTTTGCAATAAATTTTCTTCGACTTTGATGAGAAGTAATAGTGTAATTATCTATTTTGGAATAACATCTTATTAATCAATTAAGGCTTTATCACCAAAGTTGCAACTTCTATTCTGATGATCTTTTTGAAATTTTAGAAGGTACTGTGATCTCTATTTTTTTTAAATGGACCTTTTTGAAATCTCTAAAGATTGAAGAAGACTCGTAATTTCAAAAAGTTAGAGGCCTTTTGTAATTACTGAAAAGTCTAACTTCTGTTTTGATGAGATTTCTGAAAATTTTTGAAGTTATTGTGATCTCTATTTTTTTTAAATAGACCTTTTTGAAATTTATTAAAATTGAGGGAGACTTGTAATTTCAAAAAGCTAGAGGCCTTTTGTAATTGCTGAAAAGTCTAGGATAGTTCTGCGATTTTTTTGGAAATTGATGGGTAGTTATGCAAAATTTAAGAAATTATGAACAAAATTTTCAAATGTCAATAAGCAAAGGGATTCTAGAAATATTTGGTTTGTGGTTTTTGAAAATTTTTGAATCAATGTTGTCTTAGCAAAAACAAGCAAGTAGGAGGGCTTGTCTGAAAGTTTCTACAACCTAAGTGGAAATTTGTCCTTGAGACGGTGCTAGAAACAAGCTGAAGTTTCCACCAAGCTTTGAAATTTGTTTGCATAGAGTTTTGAAAGTAAAGAACAGGAACTCTATGGAAGAATCAATGTTTCTACATCAATGGAGTTAATGAATAGTATTATACAAACTTGATAGATTTTGGCGATGGGATTGAAGCTTGGTTGGTTGTAGAAACCAATATGTGAAAATAAAAATTCACTAGGGTTTGCTTTGATACCAATTAATGTAGGATAGTAGAGAAGCAAATAGAAGAAAAAGGAAAGAACCTCTAAAGAGATGAGAAGAAAAGAAAAAGGTAAAAAAAAAAAAAACAGAAGAATAAAGAGGAAAGATAAAAATAAGAACAAGTAGAAGAAGAATCAAAGAACACTTTTATAAATCTCAAAAATTGATGCCCTTTAGAGTGACAAGGGTAGTACTTATAGAAAAACACACCACATTATTTTGGCAACATTAATTAAAGATCTAATCTTTTAGAAAAAGAAATTGCATATTTTAAGTAAATCTCTAGAAGAACTAAACTTAAAATATATAAAAATTTATTCCAAGCATATTCTAAGATATTCTAGAAGATTTTCTAAATATTCTAACAAATCAAACATAGAAATAAACATCCTAAAACATTAAATCCCAATTTATGAAAATATCATTGTGTCCCGCATCACCTGGTAATCAAAGTAACAAGTAGACCAACTCAGAGGGAGACCACAAGGCCAACAGCTCAGCTCCAAATACCTATTCCAGAGTGATGTTTGCTATAATTATGGACAAAGTTGCATTGTTGATCCCTAGGATGACTTCTGCTCAACATCAGCAATTGATGGCTCTTCTAACTAGAACTCCATCTACTAATGTGGCAACTTTTAATTGCTTGGTAAGCTAGATTACAAATGGGTGATCGATACAGGGGCAACAAACAACATAACCTATAATTTGAATTCAATATCAAAAGTAATGTCAAGACCTAATATTCCACTAACACAAATTCTTAAAAACAAAATAGTAATAATTCATGCCTTGAGACGAGTTGCTATTGGGAAGAGATTGACTCTTGAATGAGTCCTCAAAGTCCTAGATTTCCGTTTTAATTTATTATCTGTTAGTAAATTGACATGTGATTTGAATTGTTCACTGGCTTTTTGGATATGAATGTGTGTGATTTAAGACTTAACTTTGCAGACACTAATTAGAGTGGGCAGAGAGTGAGATGTTCTCTACTACTTAAAGCCAATAAAAGTAGGGAAGGTGTTGATTGCCAACAATTCAATTGATTTGAGTTTACCGGATTGATGATTAGGCCATATACTAGTAAATTGGCTCTCTTTGGCTCAAAGTATATCCATTTCCTTTAATTGCAATTAGACCATGTTTTGTGATGTTTGCTGTAAGGCAAAACAACCATTTCCTATTAGTACGAATAAGAATATGTGATTTTTGAATTGTTTCCCTATGATATTTGAGGCTTATATAAAATATTTTTTTTACGGGTTTCATTACTTTATAACCATAGTGGATGATTTTAATTGACCAACATTGGTCTTTCTTACGAAATACAACTAAAAAACAAAGGTGTATCTCTTGCAATTTTTTAATTAGGTTTCCACATAATTTATTATACAAGTCAAAACACTATGGATAGACAATGGTTAGAATTTATTCATGGTTATCTAATGACTTATTATCTTGAACATAGCATGGGGCGACAATTTAGTTTTTTGAAGAATTTTTTCCATTTGGCAATTTTCAATTACATATTTGGGCGAGACCATAGCATTGGACTAAGAGTAGGCTCTTCCACTTGTGGCCACCTAGCCCTCATCACACATTTTGTGGATGAATTTGCTACACTTAATTATGCCTTTCAAGTGTTCAATTGAGCTACTTTCGTCGGCAAGTACTGGTCCCAAGCCAATCATACCAAATTTGGAAACAACCATAACGCCACCTTTTAATTCCATTTAGCGCATCCTTGAAAGTGAGCTAGAACATATTGTGCCAATAACTCCAATTATTCTAGGAAAAAGACAATGCTATATTTATTTCTAGTTATCTAATTATGATTATGATTATGTTTTAGCCCATCTTGACCTTTTAGACACCACATCACACTCAGCCACTCCTTTTGTCAACTCAACAATACATCCCCTCTCACACTCTATTTCTTGCTCTAAATTTTTTTCTCATGGTTAGATTATGTGGCGCCCCAAACCGAGACGTCACATCCTTACCTCAGAATCTATCGATTGGTAAATGTGATTCAGGATTGTTGC
>JAXCLR010000001.1:22947642-22964096 GCA_035584095.1 Annona squamosa
TCATTGCTAATCTTTAGCCGTAATTACCATAATTTAGCAAAATCATAAAACAATAAATTCACTTATAAATCACATATGTAAATATTCAATGCATATATAAAATCCTACTTAGGTTGGGGTTTCACAGATTGCTTTCTTAGTGGCCATCTCATCCATTGATGAGCCAAAATCATTCCCCTAGGCCATCAAATATGTACATTTGAGGGATTCCTTCACAAAGAAATTTTCTTTCTTAGACACTATTACCACTTGGTAAACTAGCTATCAACTATTTTAAGCCAAATATCACCCTCATGGGCTCATTGAATGCTACAAGGCACGACTTATTGTAAAAGGCTAAGGCTATAATCAAATCGAAGGTGTTGACTATCATGAGACATTTACTCCTAATGCTAGATTGGTTATTAGAAATTACTTCAATTATATGCTAGGAACTACACCAACTTAATGTGAATAATGTCTTTCTACATAGAGATCTAGAGGAAAAAGTATATATAAAAGGGGCGTATGGTAATGCCTAGAACTTTTCAATCTAAATTTTTCACTCTCTATAACTATATTTTTAATTATTTTTTCGCTTCTTACTATATAAGCATCTTACTTTTTAATCATTTATACACAACTACCTATATATGTAACCTATTTATTTTAACTTTATTCGCTTTATTCCTCATCATTACCTCTATCATATTACATCATTCTCTCATATTTAAAAAACTTTTAGACTGAAATTTTTTTTTATCAAAAGTGTTATTAATTTTCAAACACACTCGAAGCTTCCATAGGAATTTTCAAAAAAGGGGCAGTAATAGTTTGTGGGCCACAAAAATCTCTTTATAAAAACGCCAAGCATCCAAAATTAGTATCACAAATTCATAACATCTCTTCTTGAAATATATTTTTAACAACTAAATGTAGGTCTTTCTCTATTTATTTTTTATTGTGGAGGATCTTTTATTGCAATTTTCATCTATGTTGATGATATTATCATCACATGAACATACTTTATTCATATCTCTAAGCTAAAATGCTACTTGGATGACAAATTCCACATTAAGGATCTTAAAAAACTCAAGTAATTCCTAGGAATTGAAGTGAGATGCTCTTCCTTAGGAGTTACTTCAATGAAGCATAAGTATGTCCTTGATATCTCAACTGAGAGTAGTTTCGCATGTTGCAAACTAGCTTCTTTTTCGTGGACCAATAACACAAACTTTCACTTGAATGTAGTATAATTTGTAGTGATCTTGGGCATTAATATTGATCGACAGGCTGATTGCTTTACATCATTATCACTTGTTCGAACATTAGTTATGTAGTACATGCCCTTAGTCAGTTCATGCATGCACCATGAAAACCACATCTTGATATAGCATATCAAGTATTAAGATACCTAAAAGGCAATCCAAAACAAAGAATTTTCACTTCCTTCATACAATTCATTAATTATGTGTGCATATTTTGATTCAGATTGAGTAGTGAGTCTAGTAATGCGAAGATCTACAACTGGATACATTATTTTTCTTAGTTATTCACTCATTTCTTGACAGTCCTAGATATAAATTGTATTTTCTCACTTATCCATTGGAGTTGAATACTTAGCCATGGCTACTACTATTAGTGAGATCATATGGCTCCTTAGGTCTTTAAAAGGATCTTTAAGTAGAATTCGCTTCTCCAATTCTCCTTTTTTATGACAATCACGTGGCCATTCACATTGTACTTAATCGGTCTTCCCTGAATGAACTAAACATATCTAAATAGATTGTAATTTTATGCAGCAATACATTCAATCAAGAAAATTATTACTTCATCCGTTTCATCATAAAGGTAATTAGCTAACATATTTACTGAAGTAATTAGGTGTGATGGGTTCCATGAATTATTAGTCAAGTTGGGTATTTCTACACTTCATGCTCCAACTTGGGGGGAGCATTGAAGGAAATTATGATTTTGTATATATATTTTGTGCACACTAGTTAGAATCATGATACTATATTAGCTTAACATACAATATTTAGTTATTTTATTTTATTTTTATTTTGATATTTTCTTAATAAACATGTTTTCTTAGATGTATTTAATACATATACTAAAATTTTCCATTTTATAATATTTTTACATATCTACTTTATATTTTTAAAAAATCATGTTTTTAACGGGTGAAAAATGACTTATACCCTTGATTTGTAATAATAAAAAATAAATATCTAGAAGTATTATAAAATGGAAAAACTTAATATATGTATTAAATACACTTAAAAAACATGTTTACGAAGAAAAAATCAAAAAGTTAAAATAAAATTAAAAATCAAATATTGTATATTAAACTAACATACAATATATTGTATTTAGCAAAAGGAGAAGAATTTGAAGTAAGAAGCACACCAACTCTCTTTGGACAAAAAATTGAATAGATATAAGGATACAAAAATCAAGTAGAGAAACCATCTATCCTGTCAAAGAAAGGAGTAAGCTCTCTATTTCAAAAATCTTCTTCAAAAAGAATGAAAATTCTAGCAAAACTTAGATCTAAATACAAAGGGTGTAAAAACTAGAATTAGACCCACTATATGATGCTCAGTATGGGGGAGAAAGAGCTAAAACAAGGAGCACCTAAAAGCTATTCTTAGAAGGATATGAAGGTAATGAGTAAAGTTGTGATAGTGGAGGTAACATTAAACCTGTATATAGTTTTCTTCGAGCACAAGTGAGGAGATTGCTAAAGAGAAACCTTCGGCTTTTTTTTTTACCACCATTTGGTAATAATAGAAGAATTTACGACATCAGTGACGAGCTGTGCATATGTCTAATTAAAATACTTGTTTTAACACAAATATACGTGTCGTACAAGTAATAAAAAGTGAATAGAGTATCGTTCTCATGAGAATTGTGTTAAACGGATTAGCACCTTAAATTTCAATTGTCATATGTGAATTGGCAGATTGAATAGAACTTGTGTTTAAAGAGGTGAAATAAATTTAACTAAACTAAACCAAAATAGGGTGGTTGCAAGAGAGTTTGCCTTGAGATGAAAAGATAGGTGGAAGTATGAATTCATTGACTCATAGCTATATTAGATTAGTTCCTTTTTTAAGTTGATTGTGCAGAGATTATTAACATAAGTTCATTAATGTTTATATATGTTTTCCAACACATACAAACCTAACTAAGTTTTAGTTAATTGTTATGTTCCCACGCAACCAAGTAAAATAATGTTGATAACCATATAACTTAATCAAGATTAAACATGGTTAATAGGTATATTCCTATTCATATTAACATCTAACACAAATAAGAGTTGAAAAACTTGTGGCTTATATATAGATCTCATTCAGACCCCACTTCTTGAAGCACGAATTTGAATATTTGATCAATTTACATGGTTGCAAGACTTGTAAACACATTAAGCATGATGTATAAGGATAATCTCAAGTAACGTAAGTTACAACACAACTTTATTATCATTTTAAGCACAAGGAAACCAAATAATATAGTCTATGATATCAAATCATCCATATCTCCCACCAAAAGGAGATTCAACCTATAACCATGATATCAAATCTCTTCAATATCAAGTTTATAATCATCCCAAGCAATAAGAATAATAAATATGAAAAGAGAGATGAAAAGAGGAGATGAAACTCTATGTATTGTAGTGAATGACTTGAATCTCCACTTGATTCACCCTTTAGCTTTGAAGCTTCAGTTTTCTCCCTTCTCCACAGCAACCACGAGCTCTTTGGGGGCTTCTTTTCAAACCCTAAGTGTTCTATTCTTGCCCTCCCTTCACATAGCACAAGATACGTGCTAAAATTCACTCATGTGGGGGTCAGCGCCGACTCTCTGGAAGCTTTCCTACTTAGGGTTTCTCGAGCTTTCTGCAGTGGCTATGATTTGGCGCCTAGACACAACTTACGAGGCTGGGGTGACAACTTTGCTGGAATGAAAATCATCTATAACTTTTCAATGCACTTTCTTCTCTCCATCCCTTCACTTTAGCATATGGTCCAAGAGTAGAATCAGCTTGTTTTGCCTACAACAAAAGCAAAAACAAATAAATGCAATCCTAAATACTCCAAAGTGATTACTATAACCTAAAATGGCATCAATTATGTTAACTTTAACTCAAATTGAATGAATTCTATGCATAATGCATGGAATGTAGAAATGATGAAACTAATGCAAAACCTACACAAATTCACATGATTATCTTGAACTAGCATTCAAAATGAACACAAACTGAGTCTTGATAGCTCTATTTTTATAGGGTTATCAATCAGTTCAACCAAGTGAGGTCAAATTGTATTATAATCATACTCAGGTCCAAGTTACTAACATTCCTAACTTAATTGAAGAGAAACTCTAAGATATTGATAGAAAAATCATTTGAGAAATGTTTGGAAGTGGCAGTGGTTAGAAACAACGTATAGGTTAAGGTGATGGTGGACATCAGGACACCTAAGAAGGGACATTTTTAGTCTAAAAGAAGTAATGCAAGAAAAATTTGCTCAATCTTCAATATGAGAAGTTACCTTCCTTTTGTGAAAGATGGGGCATATGTATAATGATCGCAAAAGAGTAAGAAAGGGGGAGAATTTTTGTAAGCTAAATTACCTTACGAAGTTACCTTCGGGTAGGTTTTAAAAATAATGGATTTAGGGGTGAAGAAAGCGAAGGAACAGAGTGGAATCTATGGCATATCTTTGGATGGACAATCCAATAAATGAATTTAGTGAGCAGGATGGTGGGCAATTGAGGAGGCAAGACAACATAAAAATTAAAGGAAGTCAATTTACAAGGGAAAAGACATAAATAAAGAAGGTAATGGAAGAGGTCATTGGAAAAAAAAATAGTAAAAAGTACATAAATTTCTATAAGATATTAATCCAATGTTCAAAATTTGCTTTTCTTTCTCTATTAGAATCAAAGTTTCCATTTTCACACCACAAAGTAGTGAAATGGTTAAAAGTACAATATTTGAATCAAGAATCCCAATTCAATGTAACCTTAGTGCATGAGGGTGCAAACTCAGTCGTTAAAATGTTTTTATAAAACTGCTAATTTAGATATATTTAACTTATGGATCAAGTTCTAATATTTTTAGAGATTTGTATATATATTTTTTTATTTTTAAAATATGGGGTTCTATTATGTTCAAATGATTATGATGCCCCTATTTTTGGAAATAAAAATATATAAAAAATTTTAGCAAGGACAAAAGTTAGTGCGTAAGTTAAAATACACATAGATTAATACTTTTATAAAAAATCTCAAGAAAATTAGAAAATAGGTTTTGCACTAGGAGGTACTAAAGTTTCCATGCACCTAGATGTATTAAAATAGGACTCTTCCATCAACAATCTTGATGGCTTGCACAAAAATAAAGATGCTAATTTAGCTAGGTTTATAGGGGTATTTAAGTCATTTTAAATAATTAAATTATTTAACCTAGTGCATTCAATATTTTAAAAAACTTTTGTATTATTTGGTAGGTAATTATTCTCAATCTCACCACAAGTGTACAGGTTATAAATTGTAGTATATAAATTATCTATCCTCAGGGAATTTAGGACTGTAAGCTTTGTTTTTAACAGCTTTCGTATCAAATATAAAAAGAATAAGGTAAATAAAATGGAATAAAAAGTGAAAAGTGGAAGAAAAAATAACATCGAAAACTAGAATTAGTAGAAAATAAGGAGCGAGTACCAAAGGTATAGGGTTCAATATGTGTCTTTTACAACGAGTAGTGGTATAATTATTTAATCCAGATATTATTCGTTAAAGGAGAACAAACCTTAATTTATCCATGCACCTTCTCTCAAAAACTACAAAGCTATCATAATTTTCTTAATTATATATTCTCATGGGATTAAGTTAATTAGAATCTATTAAGTTTTGTGGTTTGTTCATGAAATTTCTCAAGGTCATCATGCCTATTCTCATGGTCTTAGATTTTCAGGTTTGATATCTTGATTATCATATATTAGATTTTCATCTCTCGGTTCCATCATCTAATATATAGAATCATGTCAAAGTACGAACTCATGTATAAAGTAAGTATTAAATTTACAAGATATTAAATTAACAATAATATCCATCATAAATAAATTAAAACTACACACCATATTACATTGTACGCATGTTACATTATAAACCCTAGATTTAGGATTTAGCCAAACATATTTAAGTCTAAAATAAAATTAAAATTCAGACCCATCTTAAACAATGCAATTAAAATTAAAAGGAAAAGAGATAGAAAAGCTTATTGAATTAAAGTCCCGATGGTGTGTTGGCCGCTCCACACAATTCGCCACTCTTGCCAGTGCTCTCCACCTTCTCTCTCTAATTCTCCTCCCAATTTTCTGCCTTGGAAAACTCTCCCAAATTCCCCTTTTTTGCTTCGTGGAACCACGTATTTATAATAGTTGAGGGCTGAAATTTTTACTGCGCATTCTGCTGTTTGCTCATGCAATTTGCTTTAGAATAAACATGAGGATTGCGCAGTTTAAGTGGATGATGTAGCTGAATTTTAGCCGTTGAATTGCTGCTTGACGCAATTGCATAACTGGACATGATCTGCATGGATTTTAAATCTTTGCATGGGCTGTGGATTGCATTGGAGTGCGGATTTTCCTAGTTTGCTGGAATTTTCCAGCCTTAATGAACGACTGAGATTATTCATATGCTTGGAAAATTTCTGGTTTGCATAAGATCGGTGGCTGCAAATCTTGGACGGTGGAAGAAGAATTCTGAACGGCTGGGATTTGTTGTTTTGCATGGCTGATTGCATGGTAAGAAATATTGGACGGTGCTGCATCTGCTTTGCTGGACGCTGAATAATGGTTGGTTTGGACGTGCAGAAAAAGTTAGACGGCTGAGATTGCTTGGATAGTTGCTACGATGACTGGTTTGGATTAAAAAGGACGGCGATGGCTTGCTGATTTTCTAGTGGGTCCCACCAGAAATTTGGACGGCTCTGATGATCAGCATGCCTTGGACGGTGCTGATTACATACCTTTGGACACTTGGAAATCGCTGATGTGGACAGCATGGAGATGGACACTTGTACTTTGACGCTGAATTTTGGACATTGAAAATATGAACCGTGAAATCGGGACGGTTGAGATTTCAGTTTCTTGATTAATTTGGATGATCCATCTTGTGGGCCGACTGCTGCAATTAGTTCATCTGCATAAAAATATTTAAACCAAATTATATACCCCACAAATTAATAAATAGGTGATTAATTAAAAAAAAAATTTTAAAGTCCAATTGTTGCAACACTTTAATAAAATATATCAAGCACTTCTGAATTTGTAGAAACAAATAAAAAAATGTAATTTCAAGTTAAAAGCTCACTAAAATTATTTAAATCACTTGAAATAAATATTTACTACCCAATTGTTGTAAATACACATTTTAAATCAAATTTCACATTAAACTCAAAGAATTACCGACCAAATGAGTATAAAATATTCACAAAATATATTATTAGTCACCAATTATCAGTAATATGTTTAATACAGATTATACGAATAATTCGTAAAATTCATCGGATCAGTTCATTGGAATTTGAATAGTCAGTAAAAATCATAAAATATATAGATATGAGTTTATGATTTTCTAGCATTATTGTAAAATTTGTATTTCCTATATAATTTCTAAAAGCAAAATATAATTAATTTTATCTAAGATATCAAAACTATATAGCTTATCTATGTCATTAAAGGACCATATAGGAAAGCAATATATTTTATAAAATTTGTGAAATATCCAAAAACTGTCAACTACGTACACACATTTTTTTTATACTTGAATAATTTGTAAATTATATTTAACAGGAAAAACAGAAATGGATAATCTATACAACTCATCATTTCCATGGATTGCACTACAGTTGTTTAGTTATATTTTTTGATAAGTCTAATTTATTATTCCAAATTTTGGGTATCAATTGCCTATTATCATTTATGATGATTATATTACACATTTGACATCTCAGATCGTTCATGGTAAATGCAATTTTATTAAAAGCATATTGTTTACTATAAAAAATATGCACTACAATTTATTATAAGTCATCTCGCCTACCCATACTCACACTGTACCTTTAATTTTACTCACAACCCTAATTTGCATTTTTCACAAAAATTAAAACGCTTTGACAAGCACCTTCTCATAGATTTTATACCTGATCTTTTATTGATATGCCACAGAAAAATGAATCCTAGTTATCGAAAAGAAAAAAAATGGATAGTTCCATCCTTTTACATCTTGGGGTGTAGAGTAGGGTACAAAATATTAATCATGAGTATGGATAAGGTACGAGTAGGTTGGATATATTGGGTATCCGGAATTGACCCACTTGGATATAACTATATGTGTATATATATGTGTGCATGTGTGTGTGTTATGTTTCGTTTGTAACGTCTTATGTGCATACCCATTTTCACAAATTCAAACTCAAATGAATCTTATGCGTAGATTGTGAAGTAATAAATTAATTTGTCTTTTTATATATATGTCATTGACTTACGAAAGCATTTTATTAATAAACTTGTGAATTATGATTAATATATTAATTAACTTTAATAATTAAGTTGTGATAATCTATACTTTTTATTTTTGTATAATAATATAAATAATAACATATGTACTTATGACTTTAAAATGTAAATAAGTACTACTTAATATTTTTAGAGTAACATAGAAATATGTGTTAAAAATATTGTATTTGAGTATTAAAAGTAGAAATATGTGTTAAAAAATATTGTTTTTATGTATTAAAGGAATCGATTTGAAATCAAAACTAGAACCAACCATATAAGTAATTGATAGGGTAGGGTACACTAGTGTGAAACCCTAATTTTAGAAACGTGTATGAAACCCTAGGGTTATAAACCCTAGGTAACATAATGATATTTTGCAATATATGGCTTTAGAAGATTAAATAGCTAATTATGGAATGTTAATTCGGATGAATAGTTCATGTGAATAGTGAACGTGAGATTAAGAAATATGTTAAGTTAATCACTTTAGATTAACTTAATCATAAAAGAAAAAAAAGGAAACTTCCCCCTAAAGGACTAAAGAGGAGTAGAGATTGCTTTTGGATTTTTTTATGATTTTCAGATTTTAATGGATTTTGAGGAGAAAACATTGAAAAATTCATATTTTACGATCCCAAAGTCGGATTAAGGTGAAATTTGTATGGATGACTAAAATATTATGCTGAATATGATGGATGTTAAGCCAAATATTATGGAAAATGTGTTTCTTGGAGAGCAAGTACGTGAGGCTTAACTTTTCTAAAGCAAGTCATTAATTCTACTTTTCACTTTTTGAAAAAGTAGCTTAAGATATGATATTTTAATGAAATAAAATATACAAAAATTCCCCAAAGTCCACCATGGGAAAACGTGAGCTAGCGTGGGGATTTGTGCCAAAAATTCAATGTTTGAGATGAGCTCAATCAAGGATAGTCGATGGTTGAGATAATTACGTCTTTTGATGAAAATCAAGCAATTAATGGACGGATCAGCAATGGAAACTTATGGCCAGAAATTTCCACCAAGGATAATAAGAAATTGCTTGGAAACGAGGTGGAAATGACCTAAGTAAAGATATTCATAATTAGCCAAAATTTCAAGGAGGTAGAATGCAATTTCATGAAATTTGGAGCACTATATAAAGAGGAGGGTGCCTTGAACGAATTTCACACCCATCCCAAGCATTCTTAGCTTGAGAAATTCATTCCTCACGTTTTTGAAGCAAGAGAGAAAGAGAGAGAGAAGGAAAGAGGGAGAAAGAGCCGAGTAGGAGGTGAGTTCTCCACTTGAGGTAAGAGAATTCTTTCCAAATTTTTTTTGGATGTTAAGTAGGGTAAAATTATGCTTAGATAATGCCTAAGTATGAGAAAATAAGTAAAGTTATAATGCTTAATTGAAATTATGCCAAAACATCGAAAATTTGGAGCAAAGATGGAGCATTCGAGAAGATAACATATAATATGTGAAAATAATGCTTCAAAAATGATAAATGATGATTTGAAATATATGAATATGATAAATATGATGTTGGAATGATAATATATTAATTTCATAATTTTTGAAATTAAGGATTACGTTTAAGTGAATTTATGTTGATTTTTAATATATGGAGAAAGTGATTTTTTAGCCAAGTAAATGATAGTAAATTCAAAATGTATGAAAATTTTCAAGATATACTAAGCATAAGCTATGTCATAGTATTTTTTATTTTTAGAAAAATATTAATTTACAATAACCACGTTTCTGTGAACAGTAACCTCGAATAAACAGTAACTGCTACAGTTATTTGCTATAGTAACCATGAACAAACAACGTGATTTTGGAAAAAATTGAGATTTATTTTTATATTCTATGAGGATATATTGATGAAATTTTTAAAGGATTTATAGATAAAATTTGATATAAATAATGACCAAGTATCTTTATAAGATTAACCTCTATGGGAATGAGGTAATGAATGGTTATAAAACAAGCATGGAAAGTAAACTAAGACATAGAATGGATGGATAAAATATCTATTTTTCTTGTATAGGAAAAACGGAAAGGAAAAGGTGGAGGACATAGACTAAGGAGGTAAGCAAGCAATCCTTTTGAAAATGATGATTTGTAAGCAAACTATTTGCTTTCTAAAATATTCCAAAATGATTACAAATTATTTGATTATGTTTTTTATAAATTAAATTTAAGGATGTCCATTCCTATAATATTTTGAAATGATGAATATTAATGAGTTTTTATGAAAAGTCATGCCCGCATATTGATATCATGTGATGTTCATGGACATGTGCACATGTATGATGTATAACGAAGAGGCTTTGGTGGCAATAGAAAGTGCATCATAGGGTCCCCCTTCATTATTGCCGAGTCGTATGGGTTGTGTGCCGATGGTGTCCTCCCCAGAGGTAGAGGTATAGGAATATTATGTGTGAATGAATGCATTGTATTTTTATACATTGATTGAAAAGTAAAACATGAATTTGAAATGATATTTTTAAGGGTTGGTGCAAATAATTCTCTACATGGGAATGACAAGTCACTTGGTGTAAGAGGTATATAATGCTCGGAAAATCAAAACTCATGCATGTAGGAACCATGTAGGCGTCAAGAGGAAGATAGGTTCCCCTTGATGAGGCCAAGTCGAAGGCAGTCGGTGTATTGGATCATGATATGTGAGATGTTCCCTAGGCTAGCGTACCCACACACAAAGGTTTATGTCAGGAGTGGAAAGGAAGCATCTGCACATCCAATGTTTATGAAATAATTTTTACGAAAATGTTTCTATTCCATTGATAGTTGATCACTTGCTAAGTGTCTCTTATCGAATGAAGAAAAATGCATTTACGAATCATTTATATGAATGATTTATGAAAGTTTTTTAAAAATAGTTTACGAAAAGGTTTCTATTCCGTTGGTAGTTGATCACTTGGTAAGGTCTTCTACCGAATTAAGAGAAATGCATTTAAATTGAGAAATGCTTGATTATTGAGTTTCGACTCATGTTTTGTTTTTCCAACCTCAAACAGGTGCAGGGAAAGCCAAGTGATGAAAAAGATCAAGTTGATTTGCTTATAAATGATATGATGAATGAATGAAAGAAGCATAGTTACAAAGGTATATAATCCTTTATATATTAAAGTATGAATGAATGCCCTAATGAGATATGATGAGAAAGGACATAGGTTGTATAAAATTATGAATAATATAAAAAATTGATGATTTATGATAATATGGATGAGTCCATTATGAATGATAATGAATTTATAATTATATGATTTATTCATGCTTATGTGATGAAAGAAAAGAAAAAGAAAGAAAAAATTAGATGAGTTCCAATTAAAAACCCACGGCGTGATCAGGGCAACAATCCTGAGTCACGTTTACCAATTGACAATGTCCTAGAGTAAGGACTATGTGGACGCCTCATTTCAGGGCGCCACAACTAGGAACCAAACCAATAAAAGGTAGGGTAAGGTAGGCTTTTTACAAATAGGGTATGGGCAGGGTTGACCACTTCTCGAACCGAACTGACGTAAGTTGTACCGTTAATTTTTACACCCCCATAGACACCTTAGTCTAAAATAAATTGTTGACCACTACCTGTGATAGATGGATTTGTACTAAAAGCTAACTTAATATAACAATAGACATATTATAAAATTATTGGGCCAATATTACATTGATACAATGATTGAAGGCACCTAAAAAGAGATCATCGAATCCAATGACTACATGAGTAGGAGCTTTTGGATTCCACTAAAGCACCCAAGGGTAAGTCATCATCTTCCACATGCACCTTGTGATTGTAGTCATGGCTGACCATCCATGATGCCATCAAGAAGTTGTCGCGACCATCAAACTTCATATTGACATCCTTTATCAACCCAACACCTGATAACTCTTAATATCAAGTACCCATTGAAAGGAGGTATTTGATGTATATCTATG
The DNA here is from genome assembly GCA_035584095.1 of Annona squamosa. Taxonomy (NCBI): domain Eukaryota; kingdom Viridiplantae; phylum Streptophyta; class Magnoliopsida; order Magnoliales; family Annonaceae; genus Annona; species Annona squamosa. Next base: position 22,960,140 of record JAXCLR010000001.1, read on the forward strand.
CAATGAACATGATACATAATGTTCCTGATACCTACCAATATTTAGCCGATACCATATCCCCATGGCAGATTGCATGCAAATCGTAATGCCCTATGGAACACATGAGAACAATTCCATTTGCCACATTACTTAAGCTATGAGATTTGAATCACTTTCTTAATCTACTTCTTTATTGTATTGTCCCTAAAGACATCATCAACCTACAAAACTACTTAATTAATCTTACAAAATCCACTTGCCCTTCACAAACCATTTGGGACACAACATTCGATCTTGTGATCATAACAGAGCAAATATAAGATGATGAAGCAATAAGACTATATATCGCAAAGATGGAGGATGGAGAAGGAGATTACACATGCTTAAATAAGTAGTAACTCTAAATTAAAGGAGCAAACTTCTCCTACTTTGAGTCATTTGTTTTCCTTTCCTTAGAATAATCCTAAAACTCTAGTTGATGACCCTACAACAAAATAGGGCAATTCAACAAACATTTTTGTTGCTATTGATAATAATTTCATTGCAAAAATGTGATTGCAACGAAAAAAATCATTGCACATTGGTTGGACTCTCACGGGAAAAAGTTTATTGCAACAAAAACATTGTCGTTGAAATAAAGGATGGTTAATTCGATGATTATTTTTGTTATAGAAAAGCTAAGTTAACCATGGTCAATACATTACTAATGAACAAATTTCATTGCAATAAGTCATATATTTGTTGTAATTATTCTTTCTTTCATTGTAATAAGTGATACCTTTAATTGCAATTGAAGACAATTATCCTACAAAATTTGGTTGCAATTGATAAATAATTTTCATTTATATTAATAGCAACAAAATGGTTACGTTGTTTCAAACTGAGCCCGATTGAATTTAATGCATTTAAATAGTGTTACATTTTCATTCACCAATTACTATAATATTTTGCAAAATTAATCATGCGTTCATCACAACCTATTAGAACAAGAAAAATAAAAGCATACTTAAAATAACTATATTAACGAAAGATAGTCATTCTCAAATACATCCTCCATAACGATTGTAACTTGAAAAAATCCAAAGTTTACGTTCTATCATAAATTGAACATGACTGCCCCTAGCATATTCCAATGCCTTTACTCAAAATGCTTGTCCATGCAGATATTTAAGAGCACTTTATTATAAAAATTTTATTACCACCATACGTAATTTAATTCAATAACTGCATTGAAAAAATACATAAACTAAACATACGGCCAAATATAATAAGAAATAAATAGGTTACTAATTATCATTGAATCTTTTCATTTATTTCAATGTGCATCATCTTCTTGCTTGAATTTGCATCATCTTTTGTGTATTTCAATGCTTTTGAAACCATAACTAAAATTTCTCATCTTCTTTTGCAATAATGTGTAAATATTTCAATATAAGTCAAATAGCATAAGACATGCTCTATTTGCTCTTATGTAGAGCCTTGAACCTACAAAGCCAATATAATTTACTAGTATAAGAATTTTTAAGTTATATGTACCAATTGTTAAGCATCAAATAGCAGCAACTAAGTTCAAGATAAAAGTTGTTAAGACTTTTGTTGTTGCCTAGTTGACTGTTGAAAAACATAGAGAAATGGGATATAGTTAGAAAGTGAATGTAGGTCCCTACCAGCCAAGTCAACAGTCTCTACTAAACTTTAGGATCGATGATAATGGGAAGAACACACACAAATGCATAAACATCAAATCAAATATTTCATAAGTCATAATATACTGGATATATTATCTTAAAGTCAAATTCTATAATATCTAACTGATCTAATCCATCAAATATATACATCACAGTCTCCCTACATATCTCTTGAAAATTAACATAAAAGAAGTTTTAAGTTTGATGTCATCACGTCTTAGCCTGATCGGGTGCACTAACCCTATGTAGATACCAACTACTGTGGTGCCCTAGCCCGAGTCACAACATTAGCCTTACTATAGGACTATTATTGATTGGTAAACATGATCAGGATTATTACCCTATCACACGATGAGATTTATTAGATATTTATTCCCTTAATCTTAACTCCTTATGAGTTTATATCATTTAACACATTCTAATTTCCATCAAATGCCTCTTTTAGGTCATTATAACATTTGAATATTCACAGGTTATATCATAAAATTCATATTCAATCATAATATGACAATTCATACCTTAGCATTTGCCCATAAATTTTTTTTTATCCATAGTCATAAAACTTAGCATGATTCTTATACAATATTGAGATAAATATTTAATGTTATCATACGACCATTCAACCATAAGTTCATACACAGGTAATTTATAAAAATTAATTAATCCTTGAAGCTCCACCTATGCTCCTTGCTTGGTGTCTCCTTTCACTTGCCTTTAAGGTTTGGAAAATAAAATTATGAATCGAAACTCAATAAGTAAGCTGTAAGGTTTTCAGACAATTTATTTTCATTTAAAACATCTTGGAAAGCAAACATTATACCCACTCTAGGGTATATTATAAAAATGTGATTCTTTATATCCATTAAGGGTATATCAAAAACAATGTAATGCATTATTTTTAAATATGACATCATAGGATAGTGGTTAGCTAGGCAACCATCCGTCTCCGACGTCTCTCCCATTCTAGGGAGGCGCCGCTTGCCCGAGGCCTATCTTGGCGACTTCGCCACACTAAAAGCGGACATTCGATCCGCTTACTCTTTTAAGGTGCGTCTCATACCTTGTGCACATGAATCATGTCGGAAATATGTGAAAAATAAGCTAAATCTATGTTTTGATGATTAATAAATCAATTTGAGTAAGTCTTCGCTACTAACTTGTTTGTGAAAGTGTTTAAAGGATAAACATTTGAAGAAAATAGAGCATGGAAGGATAAGTCGATTTCCAAGTCGACTCAGCCATCGACTTGAGGCCAAGTCGATCCCTAAGTCGACTCCAACATCGACTTCAAAGCGTCAATACCTTCCAGAGTTGGAAATGGGAGCAGAGCTGCCGAAATCGCAGACCAAGTCGACTCCAGCATCGACTTCAAAATGACGAAATCCTTCTAGAGTTGAAGTCAAGACCCCGAAGTGCCGAAGTTGCACCCCAAGTCGACTCCACTTGTGACTTGAGGTGAAGTTGCAAGCCAAGTCGACTCCAGTAGCGACTTGGAGGTGTCGTTTTCCGTCCAGAGTTGAAACCAAGATTTGGGGGCACTGAAGTCGCAGACCAAGTTGACTCCGGCATCGACTTCGATCGGGCAGAAGAGAAATTTCAGAAGACAAGCTGGGATTAACCGATTTCAAGACAAACTTGTATGAAGATGAAGATCAAGCCAACCTAGATGCTCAAACTGAAACATACGAAGACTAATCCAAGTCCAAGCAAGATGCATAAACTCAACCAAGAACTTGTTCAAGATTACATGATTCAAGACTCATGGATTCAAGGCTTGAAAACATGGAGCTAATGAAGGCAAGCTAAAGTGAAGACACAATGATTCAAAAGGAAATGAAAAATGCAAAATAATAACAAAAGGCATGAAGGAACCCAAGCAGAACTAAAGCATTCCATGTTTTCAAATTTGCCAAGCTAATTGATGAGGTGAAGTCGCACACCGAAGTTGACTCCACCTGCGACTTGGGTCAATTCGATGACCAAGTCAACCCAGCAAGGAACTTGAAGTCGCTACCGAAAGGTGAAGTCGCACCCGAAGTCGACTCCATCTGTGACTTGGGCGAAGTCCCACCCGAAGTCGACTCCACCTGCGACTTGGGTCGCAATGGTCGAAAAATATTCGAACGTTAGTGCATTAAATGTGTGCCACATACCTTCAAACTTTCGGATTCCCTCCACAATTATAAAAGGAACTCATTGTGAACGAGGGAAGTAGCTGAAAATCACTAAGTGTGCATAACTCCCATCTTCAAGAGCATTAAAGAGATCAAGCCAATTCAAAGAAGAAGAA
>JAXCLR010000001.1:22979549-22990045 GCA_035584095.1 Annona squamosa
TCTATTTGCTTTCAAAAAGGGGATTAATCTTTCAAGGGGTTAAGATTTTAATTTACCAAAGAATTTTTTAAAGAACCCAATTCACCCCTCCCCTCTTTGGTTTAGCCATCAACTTGAGACCAACAGATAGAAAAAGTACTAGTGGAACCTATCAGTTTCTAGAAAATATGTTGGTTTTATGGTATTCAAGGAAACAAACTAGTGTTGCTCTAACTACTGTAGAAGCCGAATATATAGTAGCCGGAAGCTGTTGTAAGTTTCATATCAAACCGATGTTTCTAAGTCAAGTGATGAACCTTTGAAAATAACCTTAGAGTGTGAGATTAAAAATAAATAATTATCACCTTAATCTCATCATTTGTGCCTGAATCCAATCCACTTATAAGGTTGAGCTCAAAATCATGAGCTTGTCTGTAAAATTTTATCTCATTTCGCCTTATAGGCGTCAAGCTATGAATTTTTTATGATTTTCAACACAATTCCATAATTTCCATTTTAATTTCTATTAATTAAATCATGGAAATTAAAATAAATATTCATGTCACATTAGCATATTCTAATCCTCATTAAGCCCGTTTAGTCATCTCGACTTACATTAGGCTTTGGCGATTACTCATAAACACCATTCTTAATTGCAAAACCTAATTGTAAAATTCATGAATTCATAAAATCATCCAAAAATCAATCAATTCATGCATAAATTATAATTACACCTTAAATGTAATTATATGAGTCCTACTTGGGTCTTGGTATTACATTCATATTCATTTAGGAACTTGAAATCAATTATTTGGGAACAAAAATCTTTCGTTCATAAAAATGCCTGTAGAAACGACTATTTTACTGTTCGGTTCTAAAGTAATCAGTGGGCATTTTTCAGAATTTGGCCTCTCTGAGCAGGTGTTCCTTTCCTTTTTCCACCCATTTTAGTCCCAATGCTTGATTCCTCACTTATATTTTCTTCTCTAGGACTAGATGTGAAGGGATTACCTTCGTGGAACCATACCAATCATCCTGAGGATGCTTGGGTCTCTTCCTAGACCCTCTTGGATGGAGTCCGTTGATGTCGTGGCACTCCCTCGCCGATATTGGATTGTGATGGTCTTGAAGCCGAAAGTTCGGCGGGTTTTGAGACGGCTTTAGGTGCCATGGATGCAAGTTGATGGATTATAGACGTAGAAAATAGAGAGATGGATGATTCTCTGGGGATTATGAGGGAGGAAAGATCTTGGGAGAGAGAGAGAGAGAGAGAGAGAGAGAGCTTGAGAGAAATGGGAGATTTTGAGAGGATTTGAAAAAAAAATCAAAAGAAAAGGAAGAAAGCCGGCATTCTCACCCTTGTGCGAGGCAGCCTAAACATCGCACTAGAGTTGACTTAAGCCCTAACCGGATTCAACTTCAACCCCTTGGAGTCGACTTGGGCTAATCGAAGTCGACTTGACTCCATCAACTTGGGATTATGTGTGCTTTCTAATTTTCTCCCCCTACCTAGATTTAACATATCATGTTTCTAATCAATGTCAATCACACCCAAATCATTTCTAATTTTATAAAATGGTTCTTTTACTAAAGGTTTGGTAAAAATATGTGCAATTTGATCTTCAGTTTTAACATATTCTAAACTGTTGGTCCTGAGTTTATGGTAACAACCCAAGAATGGAGGGGTGAATTAGGTATTTTAAAATTCTTTACATAAACAGAAATTTTCTCCCTTTTTAATTTACTCCCCTTAATGAAACAAGCAGAGAATATGGAGAAAAATAAAACAGTAAAAAGTAGATAAGCAAGCCACAATAATAGACATAGTTTCATAGTGGTTTTGGTGACCTTCCCTACTCAACTCTTCCAAGTTCATACCCATTGTGACTTGGGTTCCACTATTGGATATCAAATACATCTAGAGCAGCAGCTCTTCTCTAGATTCCAACTTTAAAGGGCTTGCACAAATGCAGCACAAATAGGTGATGAGTCACACTCTAGTCACAACACTACTTTATCTTCACTTAGTTTTGATTTCCAATATCAAACTAAGTGGTAAACACAAATAATGAATTAATAAAAAGAACTACACTTTACAGATTCATGTAAGCAATTTGTATCACGTGGAAGAACTTTTTGAGAGAATAGAATGATCAGTAATGGAGCTTTGAGTTGATGTAGATCACTCTAATGCTAGAGAGTGGAAGGTAAGCTTATTGAATGCTTCTCTAACCCCTTGCATGTCCTCTTGAATGCTCTTTTATAATGGAGGAGTAAATTCGAACGTTTAGTGGTAGGTGGTGCACATTTAATGCGCCAACATTTGAATTTTTTGATCGTTGCAAACCAATTCACATTTGGAGTCGACTTGGTATGCGACTTCATCCAAGTCGCATAGTGCAGTCGACTTCATATGTGACTTTATGCAAGTCGCAGGCTGGAGTCAACTTTGAGTGTGACTTTAGTCTTCAGCTTCCACTTCAAGTTCCATCTTTGAGTAGACTTAGTCTTGGACTTGACCCAAGTTGCAAGTGAGGTCGACTTCGGATGCGACTTCATAATCTATTGAGCATTTGTTGGAACTTAGGATTCTTGAAAGTGATCATTGTTGGAAACATGTGAAAAATAAGCCAAGTTTATGTTTTGATGATTAACAAATCAATTTGAGTAAGTGTTTGTTACTAACATGTTTGTGAAAATAATTGAAGGTTATAAAAATGAAGAATATGAAGCATGGAAAGTCAAGTCGATTTCCAAGTCAACTCAAGAAGCGACTTCAAAATTGACTCCGCATGCGACTTGGGTGAAGTCGCAGACCAAGTCGACTCCAGCATCGACTTCGAAACGACATTTCCTCCAAAGTTGAAATTGGGAACAAGAGTTGCCGAAGTCGCATCCCAAGTCGATTCCGCATGCAACTTGGGTGAAGTCGCAGACCAAGTCGACTCCATCTTCGACTTTAGTGCGAAACTTGCAGATCAAGACGATTCAATGCTAGATTCAAGAGAAGATGAAGGCCAAAACGACTCAAATATTCAAATGAAGATCAAATGAAGTCCAGAGCAAGCAAAGTTGCATATTTTTATAGAGAATCGAGATCATACATTTGGATCTCTCTTATGCACTCCAATACTCAAAGACTCAAGACATGGAGTCAAATGTGTTTAAGATAGAAGAATTATAAAGGGTCTTAAGTATAATCAAAGGAAGAACAACCAAACATGAAGAAATTCAAGCAAGTATGTATTCTAAGATTCAACTACTCAAGAACTCAAGAAAATGATTCCAAGATTCAAGTACTCAAGTACTCAAGAAAATAATTCCAAGATTCAAAGTATTCAAGAACTCAAGAAAATGATTCCAAAGATTCAAGTACTCAAGAACTCAAGAAAAGGAATCCAAGGTTCTCTATGTAAATGATTATACAGTGTTCCAAAGAGATATAAATCAAGGGAGAACAATCAATATGAAGAAAATCAAGTGATTAAAGTCATCTCTGAAGATTTCAAGTTCAACTAGCAAGCTGAAGAAGTGAAGTCGCATCTGAAGTCGACTTCACCTGCGACTTGGGTCAAGTCTAGGACCAAGTTGACCCAAACTGAAACTTGAAGAAGTAGCGAACAGCAGAAGTCGCACCCGAAGTCGACTCCAACTGCGACTTGAGTCCCAATGGTCAAATTTTTTTTGAACGTTAGCGCATTGAATGATCGCCACCTACTTCCAAACATTTGGATTCCCTTGCAAATTATGTAAGACATTCAATATGAACGAGGAGGGGAGATGAAACTTCATTAACTGAGCATAACTCCTATTTTTAAGAGCATTAAGTGATCAAGCCATCATATAGAAGAAGAACTTTGCTTCCAAACTGCCAAGAGCTGCTTGCTGAATCATTAAGCTTATGCTACAAGTTCTTCTCTGCGCCAAATCTGTCTCTACACAATAGTAACGTATAGAAACTTACTTTTACTTTTACTTCTTGTAGTGAACTTGATTTAGTTTGGATAACTAAGATCAAGTGTAAGCAAAGTAGTGTGTGATTAAAGTGGAACTCATCACCTACTTGTGTTGTGTATTGCTAATACCCCCTAGAGCTGGAATCTAGAAGAGAGCAGTGACTCTAGTTGTATGTGTGAAATACAATAGTGGAACTCAAGTCACAAGAGGTGTGAGCTTGGAAGAGTGGAGTAGGGAGGTTGCTCGAACTACTATAAAAACATTGTTTATTGATTTTTATTTCTACTCTCTGCACTATATTGCTTTTCATTTTGTTTATTCATAAAGGGGACTAGATTAATCTAGGGTAAAGTTTCTGTTTAAGTTTAAATTTTTAGTTATCCAATTCACCCCTCCCCTCTTGGGTAATTGCTATTAACTCGGGACCGACAATCTTGATACTTCATTTTTCCTCTTTTATCTTATTCTTCAATTTATATCCTTGGTTTTCCTTGTTTAGTCTTGAGACTTATTATGATATTCTTCTCTTTGAAGGATTCTTCCGTATGGCCTTGACTTTATGATGATTGTCCTTCTTGATTTTGATGGCTAAATCTTTAGTATATAGTTTTCCCTTAATAACACTTCAGCTTTGAAGGATTCTGATATGGCCATTTGCTTGAGTCGCTTGCCTAGGTCGACTTGAATTTCAACTTCACTCAAATCGTACCTGGAGTCGACTTGGTTCTGCAACTTCACCTAAGTCGCAAGTGGAGTCGACTTTAGTTGTGATTTCACCTGTCTCCAAGCCCAAGTTCAACTCTGGAACTCTTTTGTTCATTTGAAGTCAATTCTGGAGTCGACTTGAGTCTACGACTTCACCTAAGTCGCAAGTGGAGTCGACTTCATCTGTCTCTGTGCCCAATTTCAATTCTAGAACTTTTTGTTCATTTGAAGTCAATTGTGGAGTCGACTTAGGGATTGACTTGACTTAAGTCGATGGCTAAGTCGACTTGGGATTGCGAATTGGTCTGCTATGTTCTGAAACTTGAATTTTTATCCTTTAACAAAACTTAGCAAACTACATTAGTACCCAATTAATTCTCAAATTGAGTTGTTAATCATTAAAACATGGATTGTGCTTAATTTTCCTTGAATTCCAACATGAACAAATATCATGATTTTAAATATGTTCGCTAATGAAATGATGTCTTACATCTATGTGCTTAGTTCTAGAATGCAACACAGGATTTCTTTTCTAATAAATTGCATTGGTATTATCACATCTAATTGAAATATCCTTATAATCAATTTCATAATCTTTAAGTTATTGTTTCATCCAAAGTAGTTGGGCATAACAGCTCCTAGTAGCAATGTATTCGGCTTCCACTGTAGATAAAACAACACTAATTGGTTTTCTTGAAAAACTATGAAACCAACATGTTTCCAAGAAATGGACATGGTCCACTAGTACTTTTTCTATCTACTTTGTAATTAGCAAAATCTGCATCCAAGTAGCCAATTAGATCAAATGTTAAACCCTTTGGATACCATAATCCTATATTAGTAGTATTGATTAAATATCTAAAAATTCTTTTCAATCAAATATAACAATAATCCTTCTCTTCAAATCCAGGAGATTCAACATATACTTCTTCATTTAAGTATCCATTCAAAAATGCATTTTTCACATCCATTTGAAACAATTTAAAGTCCACGTGAGAGGCAAAAGCTAGTAGGATATGTATGGCTTCTAATCTAGCCACAGGAGCATAGGATTCCTCAAAATTAGTTTCCTCTTCTTGGGAATATCCTTTGACTACTAGTCTGGCTTTGTTTCTTATTACAAGTTCACTTGATTCTAATTTTTTCCTAAAAACTTATTTGGTACCAATAACCATGCAATCTTTAGGTCTAAGAACTAGTTGCTATACTTTATTTCTTTCAAATTGATTTAACTCTTCTTATATTGCAGCAATCTAATTTCATCATTAAGATCTTGATCAATAGAGTTTGGTTCAATTTTAGACTCAAAAGCAAATTCTTTGAAAATATCATTTTTTGACTTTTTAGTTCTTACTCCTTCATATATATTGTCAATTACTTGCTCAATTGGATAGTTATTTTTGAATTTTAAATTAGTAGGAGGTTTATAGGAATTATTACTTTCGCTTATCCTTTCCTCCGTGGAATTCTCTTACTTTGTTTCAGCTTATCCTTGTTGTTCTAGCTGTTCCTTTTCTTGATTCTTTAATGCTTCATCCGTATCACTTTACACATCCTCATTTTTGGTGTTTAGGTTAAATTCATCAAATACAATATATATTGATTCTTCTACTATTTGATTTCTTTTGTTAAAAACTCTATATGCTTTGTTATTTGATGAATAACCAAGAAATATTGTCTCATCACTTTTGGCATCTAACTTTTTCAAGTTTGATTTTCCATTATTCAACACATAGCAAGTACATCCAATAGCATGAAAATATGAAATGTTTAGTTTTCTTCCCTTCCATAATTTATATTGGGTCCTTTTCAAACTTGCTCTTTTGGTAACTCGATTAAATACATTGCATGTTGTACTTATTACTTCACCCCAAAATCTTTCGGATAATTTACTTTCATTTAGCATAGTTCTAGTCATCTCTTGTATCATTTTATTTTTCCTTTCAACTACCCCATTTTGTTGGGAGATTCTTGATGCAGAATATGTGTGGTGAATTCCTTTTTCATTGCAGAATTCTATAAACCATTTATTTTCAAATTCACCCTCATGATCACTTCTAATGGATATGATTGTGTTCTGTTTTTCATTTTGCACCAAAATCGAAAAAGTGACAAACATAGAGAAGGTTTCATCTTTGCTAGCTAAAAGTATTATCGATGTAAATTTTAAAAAATCATCAACTATGACAAATTTTTACTTTTTCCTACCAAAAATCTTGAAATTTACTTTTTTTGTGGAAAATGACATTTTCGATTGCTTGGATAATTAACATGCTTTGCACATATTTAAGCTTTGACAATCCTTCCACTAGGTTTTTTTCCACAAAGTCTTAATATTTGATATATTTATATGTCCAAGCATTTTATATCATATTCATGGATCATTTCAAATGGCTATAAGACATTTTTCATCAAGTTCATCAAATTCTTGGAACTTTGAGGTCTTGCAAGTGTTCTTAGTGTTGTACAATTCCTTTTCTTCTTTTGTTCTTCATTAAATGTCCTTGATATGCATTATTTTGCTTAAAAACTAAGCAATATACTCTTCTCTTGAGAAGTTCTTCCTTTTGGCTTTAATTCATGATGATTGTCTTTCTTGGTCCTGTTGTCCAAACTTCAATATAATGTTTCCGGATCATTAAAGGGTAGCCACATGCTTGGGTCACACGCTTGGGTCGACTTGGACTTCGACTTTACCAAAGTCGCATGCTTAGGTCGACTTAAAATGCGACTTCACCTAAGTGGCATTGTGGAGTTGACTTGGAAAGCAACTTAACTCTGAGAACTCGAAGTCTTCAACAAGGCTATAACCTGTTGGTCCCGAGTTAATAGCAATTACCCAAGAGGGGAGGGGTGAATTGCGTATTTAAAAAAATTTTATAACTTAAACAGAACCTTAACCCCAGATTAATCTATTCTCCTTTATGAAGAAATGAAATGGAAAGCAATATAATGTTAAGAGCAGAAATATAAATCAAACACACAAGATTTTGTAGTGATTTGGGCAACCTCCCTACTCCACTCTTCCAAACTCACACTCCTTGTGACTTGGGTTCCACTGTTGTATTTCATAAATACAATTAAAGCCACTGCTCTCTTCTAGATTCCAGCTCTAGGAGGCGTCAAAAAATCACAGCACAAGTAGGTGATGAGTTCCACTCCAATCACACACTACTTGCTTACACTTGATTTTAGTTTCTCAAACTAAATCAAGTTCAATACAATCAAACAAAATAACAAAAGAATCTACATGTTATAGTTGTGTAGAAGTAGTTTGGCGCAGAGAAGAACTCGTAGTATTGGCTTTGAAGAATCAGCAGTTGAGCTCTTGCAGTTTGAAGCAATGTTCTTCTTCTTAGGATTGGCTTAATCACTTAATGCTCTTGAAGAAGGGAATTATGCACACTTAATGATTTTCAGCTACCTCCCTCGTTCACATTTAATGCCTTTTATAATTGTGGAGGGAATCCAAATGTTTAAAGGTAGGTGGCGCGCATTTAATGCGCCAACGTTCGAATATTTTCTGACCGTTGCGACCCAAGTCGCAAGTGGAGTCGACTTCGGATGGGACTTCGCCTATCCGCAGCAACTTCAAGTTCCTAGCTAGGTCGACTTAGTTATCGACTTGACCCAAGTCGCAGGTGGAGTCCACGTCGCGTGCGACTTCACCTCGTCAGTTAGGTTGACGAACTTAAAAACTTTGGGATGCTTTTCTTTTACTTGAGTTTCTTTATATCTTTGTTGTTCTTCCTTGATTTAGCTCTTCTTTGAGTCATTGTCTTCACTTTAGCTTGTTTCCTTTGGCTCCATGTTTTGCAAGCCTTGAATCCATGAGTCTTGAATCTTGTATTGAGCAAGTTCAGTATATCTTGATTAGAGCAGTTGAGTTTATTCATCTTGCTTTCTTTGGTCTTGGATTAGTCTTCATATGTTTCCAATTTAAACATCTAAGTTGACTTGTTCTTCAACTTCACTTAAGTCTGCCTTGAAATCAATTTAATCCCAACTTGTCTTCTGAAATTTGCCTTCTGTCCGACTGAAGTCGATGCTGGAGTCGACTTGGTTCGCGACTTCACCCAAGTCGCATGTTGAGTCGACTTGGTCTGCAACTTCAGTGCCCCCAGTTCTCAGTTTCAACTCTGGACAGAAAATGACGCGTCCAAGTCGCTACTAGAGTCGACTTGGCCTGCGACTTCACCTTAAGTCGCAAGTGGAGTCGACTTGGGGTGTGACTTCGGCACTTCGGAGTCTTGACTTCAACTCTGGAAGGAATCATCATTTCGAAGTCGATGCTGGAGTCGACTTGGTCTGTGACTTTGCCCAAGTCACATGCGGAGTCGACTTCGTTTGCGACTTCGGCAGCTCTGCTCCTCATTTTCAACTCTAGAAGGAAATGATGCCTTGAAGTCGATGTTGGAGTCGACTTGTGGATCGACTTGGCCTTAAGTCGATGCCTGAGTCGACTTGGAAATCGACTTATACTTCAATGCTTCATTTTCTTCAAATGTATATCCTTTAATCACTTCCACAAACATGTTAGTAGCCAAGACTTACTCAAATTAATTTGTTAATCATCAAAACATAGATTTATCTTATTTTTCACATATTTCCAACAATCTCCCCCTTTTTGAAGATTGACAAAACCGATTTGAGTGTATACCTTTCAATTGCTTAAAAAACATGCTAATTTTGCATTTTGAAATTTTATCGTATTTATGCAATCAATCAAGTTAAAACATTCAACTAAAAACTATCATAAAGACTTAAACTCATATCCTGATTTCTTCTCCAAACTATTTAGACTCAATTTATGACTCAAATCCCTATCTCTTCTCCCCCTTTTTGTCAATGTATCAAAAATATATGAGGTTGCTCCCCCTAAACAGGTGCTCCCCCTCAGTTTGTGCTAGGTTAATTTAATCATTCCCATGTCATTTCTAATCTTATAGAATGGTTCTTTTGCTAGAGGTTTTGTGAATATATCTGCAATTTGATCTTCAGTTCTTACATATTCCAAACATATGTCATGAAATGGTGTCTAAGGTCTATATGTTTGGTCCTAGAATGCAGTAGATTTTTAGTTAAACATATGGCACTAGTATTATCACATTTAATAGGTATATCTTTAAAATCCATGTCATAGTCCCTAAGTTATTGTTTCATCCAAAGCAATAGGGCACAACAGCTCCCGGTGGCAATGTATTCGGCTTCCGCCGTAGATAGAGCAACACTAGTTTGTTTTCTGGAAAACCATGAAACCAACGTGTTTCTAAGAAATGGACATGTTCCACTAGTGCTTTTTCTATCTACTTTGTAACCGGCAAAATTCGCATCCGAGTAGCCGATTAGATCAAAGTTAGAGCCCTTTGGATACCAAAGTCCTATATTGGTAGTGTCTACTAAATATCTGAAAATTCTTTTCACAACTACCAAGTATAATTCTTTTGGACATGACTGAAACCTAGAGCACATACACACACTAAATAGTATATCAAGCCTAGAAGCAGTTAAATACAATAAAGAACCTGTCATGCTTCTATACAATTTTAAATCAACTGTTTTTCCTTTCTCATCTTTGTTGATTTTGATATTTGAGCTCATAGGCGTGTTTGCTCCTTTGCTATTCTCCATGCCAAACTTCTTCAGCATTTTTTTGATATACTTGGACTGGTTAATGAAAATTTCTTCATTTAGCTGCTTGATTTGTCATCCAAGGAAGAAAGTTAGCTCTCCCGTCATGCTCATCTCAAATTCTTTCTGCATAAGCTCAAAAAATTTTTGACAAAGAGTCTCATTAGTAGCACCGAAAATGATATCATCAACATAAATTTGAATGATCAATATATCCTTTTCTT
>JAXCLR010000001.1:23019785-23032155 GCA_035584095.1 Annona squamosa
CCCGCCAGTCGGGGAGTATCCACGTTAGGAAAGTATATATATATTTTTGAAAATAATAATATATATGTATATATATTATTATTATTATTATTATTATTATTTTTAATAAAAATAAAAATAAACTTGAGAACTTACGTTCTCTATCCGAAGCAAGAATGGAAAATGCTTTTCTTTGGAGTCTCCTCTCCTTCTCTCGTTGCCGTTTCCCTTCTCCCCTTTGGAATGAGAAACCAATTGGTATTTATAGGACTTGGTCGGCTTCGGTCGGCTTGGCGCACGTTCTGCGGCTAAACAACTTGGTCCCGCGGAACTTAGCTTATGCGGAACTCATGTTCTGCGGAACCGCGAAACTTAGCTTATGCGGAACTCATGTTTTGCGGAACCGCGAAACTTAACTTACGCGGAACTCATGTTGTGCGGAACCGCAAAGCTTAACTTACGCAGAACTCATGTTCTGCTTCATCAATGTGCATTAAGCCTTAGTGAACAAGTTTTTTTGTTAAGATATATGCAGGCCCAAACATTTATTTTTCATATATAAATTTTTTTTATTTTTTGATATTTGTAGGTATTGTTTTTGAATTTTCAAAATGAAAAAAAGAAATTCATGTGCCGGCACATGGATAAACGGGCTTCTTCGATAATTCAAAAAGAAATACTTACCGCATACAAAAGGAAATACTTACAAATATAAAAAAGAAAAATTTTATATACGAAAATATATATTTGGGCCCACGTTTGTGTGCTAAAAAACCAAAAAAAATAAAAATAAATGATGATTCAGACAGGCGT
Organism: Annona squamosa; assembly: GCA_035584095.1. Lineage (NCBI taxonomy): Eukaryota > Viridiplantae > Streptophyta > Magnoliopsida > Magnoliales > Annonaceae > Annona > Annona squamosa. Next base: position 23,020,578 of record JAXCLR010000001.1, read on the forward strand.
GTGGCTTAATACACGTTTGAATTGAATCATAATTCATGAAAAAATATATAGTTGCTGGTCGAAATTTTGTCTTAAGAAAAATTGGCGATTTTAAATATTAAATTGTTATCAATTGATTAATTATAATTTACGATGATACTGAATCCCTTCCCTTACTGCCTAGACCTCGGTAAAAAGTAAAAACAATGAAATTGGGATGAAATAATATGCCTATTGAATTAATCACGGCAAACTACTTCGTTAGTTGAGACTTTTTTTTCTTTCTTTCGATTTCTTGAATTTTGTCTGTATCATATTTTCGTCGGTTGATGACTACCTACTACTGTCATCATCAAAAAAGAGAGTCGTGTGGGTAGGAGTGAGATCTACGGATCTAAGATTTCAACCCATCTGAAACATGGCCCATAAATGCACTCTCATGAATTACTCATATGGCTGTCGAATCTTAAGGTAAGGTTGCCCACACCCTAAGTTATTAATGAGCCGTTCTCTAATTCGATTTCCATGATCGATTTATTGTGTTCGACGTGATGCCAAGCCAATTAAATTAAACAATATTTTTTTCGTAAGGTTGGTGTTGACCAATTTAGTGATCCGAAAGTTCCCAACCAACGGATTTAAAAACAAGAAAGGATCACAAACAGTAACGTTTACTAAACATTGGGAGAGGATCGCCTACAACAATGTTTACTAAACATTTGTTTAGAGCCTCGCAGGTTATGTTCTCATGTAATTTTATTCATTTTTTCTTGCATTGTTGATTGATAGGAAATCCACTTTAGATATTATATTTTGATCATTATTTATTTAGTTAAGAGTCCGAATTTTATAAAAAGCAAAGAAGTACATGGGCAAAATTTAATTAAATATATATATTTATGTGTAAATTAGTTAAGAGTCTGAATTTTTATAAAAAGCAAAAAAGTACATGGGCGAAATTTAATTATATATATGTGTGTGTAAATTATGAAAAATTCTTAGATTCACTCAAATGTTCATCGGAATGTTAACAATATTTTATATAATCATTTATGCATATGGTAATTTTATTTTATACAATTTAGGTATTGAGATAGCAATTTAAAAATGAAATTAATACTTGGCATCAAAGCAGTTTATTATGTTAATTTACACTGGTATATGAGGTCCAATAACAATAATAATCGACAAATGATGAAGCTTCTATGATGATATAAATAACATTAAATATAAGGAGCCTGATTATATACATCATGATGTATTTTAGGTTAAAATACAACATTTATTTATTTTTACGATTAATTATATTTTTATTTTTTTGATAAACATGTTTATCTAAGTGTATTCAATCTATCTACAAAGTTTTGCCATTTTATAATACTCCTATACAATTATTTTTAATTTTTAAACATTTGAGTATTTTAAGAGTTGAAAAATGACTGAAACACCCTTAAAATTGATGATTTTTTAAAAAATAAAAAATAAATATGTAAAAGGATCTTAAAATGGAAAAATCTCGTCCATAGATTGAATACACTTATATAAACATATTTATGAAAAAATTAAAAAATATAACTAATTGTAAATATAAATGAATGTTGTATTTTAGCCTAAAATACATTACGATATATATGCGTTGGTCCAAAGTTATTGGCAAAACCCAAGAAGGGAGGGGCAAATTGGTTTAAAAAAGCTTTTGGTATTTCAGATGTAACTCCTTGTAAAATAAATCTCTTTGAATGAAAAACGTAGAAAGTATCAATGCAAAGAGAAAGTACAAAAGAAAATTCAAAAAATTATAGTGGTTTGGATCAACTCTCCTTACTCCACTCCTCTAAGAACATGCTCTTGTGCCTTGAGTTTGTGAAACCCCAATCTTAGACACGTATATAAAACCCTAAGGTTATAAACCCTAAGTAATGTATTAATAAGAATTATAAGTATGAAAACATGTGTATTAGAAGTTAAAGAAATATAATTGTGGGATTAAACTACATGAATAGTGTATGTGAATAGTAACATCGAGATTAAGACACATGATTAAGAGTTAATCACTTGGATTAATCTAATCACAAAAAGACGAAAAAGGAGATTTAATCACTACAGGATGAAATAGCAATGCTTTTTAATATTTTAAGAAAATTTTGGATTTTAGTGAAAAATTGAAGAAAAATTCATAATTTGCAATCCGGATGTCGGATCGAAGTAAAATTTTTTATGGATGGCCAAATATTTATGATGAACATGATGAATGATTTAGGATTTGATGAAAATCATGAATCAAAGGCCAAGATTTAATGTCAAATGGTAGCCCACTTTTTTATTTAATTTTTTATTAATTAAAAGTAAAAAATCATTAAATAACAATCACTTTTAATTAAATGCAATGTGCTCAAAGTCCAAAAGGGGGGCTGGATGTGCAGGGGTTGTGGGATTTTGAGCCAAATCCAATGGCCCACAATTAATCTTATCATGTAATTAATGGTTGAGATTAATTTGTTTAAAATAATTAATTTTAATTAATTAAAAAAATCTATAAATTGGGCTGCTATGGGGGGGCATGAGGCAGCTGTAGGGTGACTGCACAAAGCTCCAAGTGTTGCATGGGATTTGAAGAAAAAAATAAGAATTTGATACCTTGAGCTAGGAGGGGTAAATTGCAATTAAGTAGAAAATCAAAAACTATAAATAGGGAGGCTTGGGGACGTCCAAATGCATTCCAACCCAGCTCCATTTGAGTAAAACCCCTTGCTCCCACACGTTCCCAAGCCAAAGAGAAAGAGGAAGAGGAGGAGAGAAAGAGAGAGAAAGTGAGAAGGAAAGAAGGAGTTCTTCACTTCGGGTAAGCAAATTCTATCCAAATTTCTTTTGGATGTTAAACAGGATAAAACCATACTTAGATAATGTCTAAGCATGAGAAAATAAATAAAGTTATAATGCCTAAGTGGAATTATGCCAAAATATTGAAAATTTGGAGCGAAGATAGAGCATTTGGGAAAATCATGTATGAAATATGCAAATAATGCTCCAAAATTGCTAATTGATTATTTGAGATGAATGTTTATGATAGTTATGATGTTGGAATGATGATATATTAATCTCATAGTTTTTGGATTTAAGGATTATGCTTAAGTGAAATTATGTTAATTTTTAGTATATAGAGAAAATGATTTATTTAGCCAAGTTAATGATGATGAATTCAAAATTCATAAATGATGAATTCAAAATTCTTGAATTTTTCTATGATATACTAACTGAGAGCTATATCATGGTATTTTTTATTTTTGAAAAAAATGTCAATTTTTGGAACCCATGAACAGTAACCCACATTGTTGTGAACAGTAAATGTGAATAATAACCCATGAACGGTATCATGAACTGTGATCATGAAAGGTGACCATGAACAGTGGTCATGAACAGTGATGATAAATAGTACCATGAACAGTAAAAAGCGTAAATTGGGTGGAAAAAGATGAGATTAGTATTTATATCTTAAAGAATACATAGATGGAATTTTAAAGGAATTTATGGATTAAAAAATTCATATAAGGAGGTAATGACCAAGTATCTTTATAAGATTAACCTCTATAGAAATAAGGTAATAAATGCTTATAAAGCATGCATGGGAAGCAATGTAAGACATGGAATGATATCGATAAAATATCATTTTTTCTTGTATAGGAAAAGGTGGAAGACACAGACTGAAGAGGTAAGCAAGTTATATGCTTTCTAAAATATTTTTAAATGATTGCAAATTGTTTGCTCATATGTTTTAGGAATTATATTTAAAGATGATCATTCCTATAATGCTTTACGTGAAATGATTGCTAACTACTTGTTAAATTACTTTCTAAATGATTTATCAAGTTTTATGGAGCATATCATGTCGGCATATGTATGTTCATGGTGCACAATAAAGTGACTTTGGTGGAGGTAGAAAGCGGATCGATGATCCCCCTTCACTATTGCTAAGTCGCAAGGGTTGTGTGCCGGTGGCATCCTCTCAGAGGTTGGACGCACGAGGAAAGTCATGAATGAATGAATGCATAACATTCTTATGAAATGCATGAAAAAGTTTTTGTCCTATTGGTAATTGATCACTTGGTAAGTGTCTTCTACCAAATAGGGAAAAATGCATTTGAATGAAAGGAAAATGTTTACTTGCCAAAGAAAAAGGCTTGCTTACTGAGTATTATTACTTGTATATGTTTTCAAAATGACAAATAGGCTATGGAGCTGACTCATAAAGGATGCTAAGTAGAAATGACCAGCAAATTTAATTGTAGTTCTATGTACACGTCCAAAAGAACATATGTATGATAATCATTTTGAAAACATGTTTTATGGATATTACAAACATGATTTACCTATGTGAATTATTTCAATAAAAATAAGATATGAATGGTTTTATGATGATATGGATGAGTCTATTATGAATAAAGTGTATGCTTAAGTGACGAATGAAAAGAAAAAAAATTTGGATGAGATCCAATTAAGAACCCGCCGCGTGATCAGGACAATAATCTTAACTCACATTTACCAATCAAATTCAGTCTTAGAGTAAAGCTTCTAGGCACCTCGGTTCGAGGCGCCACAAGATTCTACTATCCAAATGGAAATACAGTTAGAGCACTTGCTCTCTTCTAGATTCCAACTCCAGTGGGCTTTTACGGACTCTGCACAAGTAGGTAAAAAGTCACACTCCAATCACACACTACTTTGCCTTCAATTGTTCTTGGTCTTCAATACCAAACCAAGTAGAAACACAAATAAACAATAAATAAAAATAACAATACACTTTACAGGTGTGTAGAGAACAAGCTTCCGTGCAGAGAAGAACATGTTGAATGAGTTGTTGGTTGATCAGTTTAGCACTTGCTGTCAATCATTCAGTTCTTCTTGAAAGGCCTCTTTGATTATCACTTGAATGATTGAGAATGAGAATGTTAAAGCTCAATCAATGCTCTAGTTACTCTTCTTCCTTTCATTTGATGTACTTTAAATAGGAGAGGAGTAAATTTGAATGTTTGGTTGTAGGTGGCGTGCATTTAATGCACCAACATTCGAATTTTTCAACTTTTGTGATTCAAGTCTCACTCGGAGTCGACTTCGGATGTGACTTCACCCAAGTTGCAGATTAGAGTTAATTTGGGTTGCAACTTTGGTCTTCAGCTTTTTAGTCAGGTTTCACTCGGGAGTCGACTTGATCTCAAACTTGACTCAAGTCGCAGATGAAGTTGACTTGAGTTGCGGCTTCATCATTTACTTGGTTCATTAAAACCTTGTCACAGTGTGATCTTATATAATCCTCCTTGTTTAATCCTCCTTGTTTCTTCATGATTTATCTTCATATCTCTTTTCTTGTATATGTGGAGTAAAAAAAGATTTCTTGACAACATGAGTTTGGTCAACATCTTTTGAGCGCCTTTGAATGATTTTTGTCTAGGATGATAGTATGGTGTTTCTTGAGTTAAGTTTATCTTCCTTGATCTTAAAACATCATGATTTGAGCTTCATCTATCCCAAATGAATGTTGAGATCAACTTGGTTTACATCTTTACTCAAGTCGCATGTCTTAGTTGACTTCATGTGCGACTTCACCCAAGTCGCATGTCAGAGTCAACCGGGACTGTGACTTGACTTTGTCGGATTCAATTTTGGACCCCTGAAGATACCCTAAGTCGCTAACAAAGTCGACTTAGGTTACGACTTCACTCAAGTCGTATGCGAAGTCGACTTTGGTTGCGACTTTGCTTGCTCAAGCGTCCACATTTCAATGTTGTCGAAAAATGATGCTTTGAAGTCAATGCTGAAATTGATTTCAGTATCGACTTGACCTAAGTAGCTGCCTAAGTCGACTTGGCATGCGACTTGCCCTATCAAGCTTTAATTCTTGAAATGTGTAATCCGTAAAACAACTCAACACATATGTTAGTGCCTTGACACTTCTCAAATTGAATTGTTAATTATCAAAACATAGATTGTGTTTGATTTGCCACGCATTTACTACAATCTTTCCCTTTTTGATGATTGACAAAACCAATTTGAGATTGACCTTTCATAAGATAGATAAATTGTGAGATCATATCAACCTTTTCAATTGCATTTGATCAAGCTACATAGTTTTGTTTTCAGTTATCCATTATCTAATTATACAGTCCATTTCATATGCTAACACATACAAACATAACCAAACCATTCAATTTGCATTAGATATCATTCCATTTAGAGTTAATCATAGTTAATAATGTTAACCTTACATTCAAAGAATATCATATCAACTTAATGTTTCACAAAACATTCAAAACATATCATTTCCAATGAACCATTTACATGTATTCCTAAATATAGTTTACCCAAACTCGTTCTAAAAACTAAACATTTTCACATTTCTCCCCTTCTTTGTTAATCACCAAAAAAGAAATGGGATCAAGGAATTGAGATTTTTGAAAAACAGAAGAAGAGATAGGATAAGGCAACTGTTGATCAGGAATCATTTGATGACTAAGATATCATATAGAGCTTGGGAAATAGGAGAAAGATTTATTGGGGAGGAGGCAAGAGGCGATGATCGATCCTGAATAGTTGGATCAACTCTTACCGATTCTCCCTAGTAAGGATCAAAATCAAGTAAATTAGGAACAGGTTGTCCTCTGTTGCTACCAGAAGCAAGGCGATATTTGATGTGTTTAAGCTCTTGTTCCATTTTGTCTTGTCTGCCATGCATTTCCATGATATATATGTTGATAGCCCCAAATTCTTGAGAGATCCTACTCTCCATGGCATGTAGGTATTCTAGAATGACATTAGATGTAAATGGTTAAGTAGGAGATTGGGCAAAGTGAGCAGTAGCTTGAGATCCTCTAGGAGAGCCTGAGGCATGGAAAGCAAGGGATGTCGGAGCTCTAAGAGCGGGAGGTGACGATGGTTGGAAATCATGGGGAGGCAGATTCTCCCCCTCAAGTGGAGTTGCCTGTCTGTCTATCTTGGACTCCTCAAAATTTTCCTCCCATTTGAGCCTGTAGTTGTGCAAAACAAAATGCCTTAATATCAACTGTGAAGAGGACTTTATTAGTGGCGTTCGTGGGCTTTAAGACCTCGTATGGTTATCCTTCCAAGTCGACATGAAAGAAATCAAGTATCTTAGTAATCCATGTGTCATACGGCAATACCCCTTGAGAAATTTCTTTCTTTAATTCCAGTGCTTCCAAAACTAGTCTAGGTAGGCTAACCTGACCATGTTGGCTACTTTTCATAAAATTTCGGCCTCTTGGGGATTAAGCTAATTTCTTCTTCCACCTTTGGGAAAAATTGAATATGCTATAAGTAATCTCAATACTCTTAATTATGGAGGTAAATCCATGTAATGTAAGAACTTGGTATTTATTGCTCCTGGTTAACTAGTTATACATCTGAGTGAGTGTGAGCCCTGCTGGAAGCAGATCTTCAAACATAGGAACTTCTAGAGTATGATCCACCTTGCTACGGGCATTGAACTCACTAATTCCTTGTGCATCTTCTAAGTTAATTTTTACTTCTTTAACATCTGTATTGAAATTTTCTTAATCCCATAGGTAGTAGAATAGCCTTGTCAGATCTGGATAAATCTTTTCATCCTCTTTTAATAATGTGGTCCAGCATTGAAAGTAAAGTAGTTCCTTAATACCAACTTCGTACTCATGTAAAAATTTGAAATCAATGATTTTTGGTAAGAAAGTCTTCTTTTCATAGAAACGTTTGTAGAATCTACTATGTAGACACTCAGTTTTGAAATATTTATTGGCATCTTGAGAATTTGAACCCTTAGAACTGGGGTCCCTTTCTTTTGCTCATAGCTTCTATATTTTCACTGGATTTTAAATGTGCCTCATCTCTAGGCATAGAAGTGGATGGATTAATTTCTTAGAATCGAACTCAACAACCCATGGATGTTTTGGCTTCATCCCTACCACGTTTGGACAACATTCATTGCTGTCTAGGCATGTCCTCCCTTATGTTGGATTTGGAGGGTCTTGAGATGGGAAGTTTACTTGGTTTTGAAACTATTGTAGGTGCCATTGATGTGGAGAAGATGAAAGCTTGGAATTTTAGTGAACAAAAGGTAAGATTTAGATATTGGGTAGGTTAGAGATTGAAAGAGGATTTGAGAAGGGGAGTAAGAGAAACCAGATTTGAGAATGAGAGTGATGTGGAGAAGATAGTTGTATGGACCTAAAATAAGAGCCAACCAAAATGACGCCCACAGAGTCAACTTCAAACTATAAATCAAATTCAAAGTCGACTTGAGATGAGTGGAATCGACTTGGGTCCACCGACCTAAGTAAAAATGTATTCCATTTCCTAACCTTTTTAACTTATTTCGTACAAGCAAGTCATAACATTCATAAACATCACATTTAGTAATACTATTGCAATTTTTTCATTAATTTTATGTGTCAATATCAATCATACACATTTCATTTCTAATTTTGTAAAATGATTCATTTACTAATAATTTAGTAAAGATATCAACAAGTCAATTTTCTATTTTAACATATTCTAAGCAAATATCATAGTTTTCAACATGTTCTCTAATGAAATGATATCTCACATTTATGTGTTTGGTTATAGAATTCAATATGGGATTTTTAGTTAGGCATATGACACTAATATTGTCACATTTGATAGGTATATCCTTGTAATCTATCCCATAATCTCTAAGTTGCAGTCCCGTCCAAAGCAATTAAGCGCAGCAGCTCTCGACAACAATATTTCAGCTTCCGTAGTAGATAAAGCAACACTGGTTTATTTTCTTAAAAACTATAAAACTATTATGTTTCTAAGAAATTGACATGTACCACTAGTGCTGTTTCTATCTATTTTGTAACCGACAAAATCTACATCCAAGTATTTGATTAGATCAAATGTTGAACCCTTAGAGTACCATAGCACTAGATTGGTAGTGCCAATCGAATATCTAAAGATTTTTTTTTATAACTGCTAAATGTGGTTCTTTGGGATATGATTGAAATTTAAAATGCATGCAAATGTTAAATAATATATTAGGTCTAGATGCAGTCAAGTACAATAAAGATCCTATCATACTCTTATACAATTTTTGTTCAACTTGTTCACCTTTTTTATCTTTGTCGATTTTGATGCTTAAGCTCATGGGTGTATTTAAGTGTATTTTCTCCTTTACTATTATGCGTCCCAAATTTTTAAAGTATTTTTTTGATGTACTTGGACTGATTTATAAATTTTTTTATTTAATTGCTTGCTTGATATGCAGTCCAAGGAAGAAATTGAGCTCTCCCATCATGCTCATTTCAAATTTGCCCTATAGAAGCTTGAAAAATTCTTGACATAGAGATTTATTAGCAGCACAAAATAGAATATCATCGACATAAATTTGAACAATTAGCATGTCTTTTCTATTGTACTTAACGAAAATGGTACTAGCAACTTTTTCTCTTTAGAAATTATGATCAATCAAAAATTTACTCAGCCCCTCATACACACTCTTGGAGCCTGCTTTAATTCATATAAGGCTTTAGTTAACTTATAAACAAATTTGGATTGTTTTTTTTTCTCAAAACCAGAAGGTTGTTTAATATACACCTCTTCATTAAAGTATCTATTTAAAAATGCATTGTTTATGTCCATTTGATATTGTTTGAACTCATATGAGATGCAAATGTCAGTAAAATGCATATGACCTCTAATCTGGTCATAGGAGCATGTGATTCCTCAAAGTCAATTCGTTCCTCTTGTGAATACCCCTTGTCCACAAGTCTAGCTTTGTTTCTTACCACAAGTCGAATTTCATCTAATTCATTCCTAAAAATCCATTTGTTATAAATAACTATGCAATCTTTGGATCTCGGTACTAGATACAACACTTTATTTCTTTCAAATTAATTAAGCTCTTCTTATATTGTCAAAATCCAATTTCATTATTAAGAGCTTGTTCAACAGAATTTGGCTCTATTTTGGATACAAAAGCAAAATGTCCATATCTATTTTGTCTAAAGCCCCAAGTTTTTACACCTTCATATCTTACCAATTATTTGTTCAATTAGATAATCATTTTTGAATTTGAGATCCTTTGGAGGTTTGTAGAAATTATTATCTTCATTTACCTTCTTGTCTAGGTTTTGATCTTGCTTTGGTTCGACTCCCCTTTATTTTTCCACATGTAGCTTTTCGAGATTCTCTAATAAATTATCTGCATCATTTAGCTTATCCTCCTTTTTGGGAGTTGGGTTAAATTTATCAAATACAACATGAATTGATTTTTCTACTACTTAGTTTCTTTTGTTGAAAACTCTATATGCTTTGCTATTTGATGAATAACCAAGAAATATTGTCTCATCACTCTTTGCATCAAATTTTTTTATATTGGTTTTCCATTGTTTAAAACATAGCAAGTGCTGCCAAAAGCATGAAAGTATGAAATATTTAGTTTTCTACCTTTCCATAACTCATACAGGTCTTTTTCAAAATTGCTCTAATGTTTACTCAATTTAATACATGACAAGTAGTACTTATAGCTTCATTCCAAAATTTCTTGGATAATTTGCTTTCATTTAGCATAGTCCTAATCATTTCCTGTATAGTTCTATTTTTCCTCTTGACTACTTCGTTTTGTTAGGGAGTTCTTGAAGTAGAAAAAATATGATGAATTCCTTTTTCATTACAAAATTTTATGAATCGTTTATTTTCAAATTCACCACCATAGTCATTTCTTATCAATATGATTGTATTTTATTTTTCATTTTGCATCAGTTTTGAAAAACTAATAAACATTGAGAAGGCTTCATCTTTACTAGACAATAGCATTATCCATGTGAATCTTGAAAAATCATCCACAATAACAAAACATATTTCTATCCTCCAAGGGTCATAATGTCAGATAGCCCATAGAGATCCATTTGTAATCATTCAAGTGGCCTTGAGGTTGAAAATTCGGATTTTAGGGCTGCCCATAGTTATGTGTCAAAAGACACATTAAACAGGTGGAAAACGGGTTCCAAAATTGCTGTTATGGGAACCTATGAAGAATGGATTTTAAACCTCATGAGAATACCCTAAGAAAAGTGGTATTAAAGGTTAATTAAACCTTTGGAAAATAGATTAAATTTCTGAGTTAAGAAATTTTAAGAAATGCATTGTGTTTAAGTGCTAAATGAGCTTATGTTAAGGGATAATGATAAACGGGTGATGAATGACTTATGAAAAATGATTTTATGCAAAAATGCATGAAAATGTGATGAAATCCATGTTTAAGGATCTATTTGAAATGATATGATATTAATCCAAAATTTCGGATTTGAATTATAAAGTTCAGGCAACGCTATGTGCGAAGAAGAAACACCCGTATGTGTGTTTTGAGAAAAAATGGGAAAAAATTGCAAATTAAGCTTAATAAAGCTATGAATGATGAATATGGAATAAATTTTATGATATTGGGATGAATACCCTAATTTTATGGTTTGTGCATGTTATATATATATGCTACGATGTATGATAGCCAAATGTGCGAAAACGGTGCTAATATGTGCAAATTAAGTCATATATGTGTATGATGACTTATGAAGTCAAATAAATGATGTGTGTA
>JAXCLR010000001.1:23039710-23055063 GCA_035584095.1 Annona squamosa
CGCACCTATCATGTGTTTGATAAAATGCTTGTGTGACAGATCTATGTGTTGAATCTAAATTGTGTTGATGTTGCATGCGTGGTTTGTGACATATTTCATTGTCTGTTAAGAATGATGTGTTATCTCAAGTAGTTGGTTGTAAGGGTTGTTCATGGCCCCTGATTGACATGAGAAGAGGGTTGTTCATGGCCCTTGATGGACATGAGTGGATGATTCGTTGTGTTGTTCAATTTGTGTGTATGGCTATATGTATACGATCTCGGGAGTGGGTATTGGACCCGCATGTATTAACTTCATCATTATATGAGTAACCATCATTATACTTATTTCCACTCTGTGCTAACCATTATCTATTTACTGGGTCTATTTAGACTCATATCGTTTGTTATTGTGCCTTAGATTGCAGGCCAGATGGGGAACCTAAAGATGGGACAAGTTGAAGATCAAACCTGAGAGACCATAGCACAATATGTTACTTCCAGTTCCTTTAGATTTGTGCTCTTTTTGATAAGCATATATGTAGGCAATTATTTAGATGGTTTCGCTTTGACAACTATAATGTATTTGGTATTTCAGATTGGATTATAATCTTTGTTGATGCACATATGCAAGATTATTATATTTGCTTGATGTGTGAGGAAGATGTTTAATGATTTTCTTTTTAATATGAATGACCTTATTATATGAAAATGTAAGCATATAAATAGGATTGAATGTCATAGATTGAAATGTTATGAATATCAGGTCATGTACTCCATATTACCCTTCGTATGTTATAGGGAGATGCTGCCGAATTTTTCCTAGAATCTGTAGCACCTATTGACTAGTTATTGAGTAATTCTAGGAATGGGGTGTTACACCTGGTTAGTAACCCCATTTCTAGTACCTCGCAATTCCGTGAACTCTACTCTAATTTTTTATTATAATTGTTAGCTTTAGTTTAAATCCATAAATTCAGAATTTTCTACTCATCAAAACCAATTAAACTAATTAATAATTTTGGTTAACAATTCCTTGTGGGAACGATACTTTATTCACTCTTTATTACTTGACACAACACGTATACTTGCATGAATAAGGAGCAATTTTAATAGACATATACGCAGCTCATCAGCACTCTTATCAAAATGGGCTAGGGCGAGCCTAATCATTGTTCACGACTAGCTTTCCCGCTAATACAACTTAGTAAATTAAAAATTTCTCTAGGGGCATTGTCTCCTTAACCCCCACAAGGGGTGCTACCCCCTTGACCCCCACACTCGGTTATACTTTGTAAGGTGAAAGATAATCATAGTGCCCAAAATGGCGCGTTAATCATACACCTCTAAATCTATACCCAATAAATCATACCATAACTGAGCGGTGCAACTATAGAAACCTGTTAATGTATAACTCATACTCACATCCCAACATGCTCGTGAATGGTATCCCATACAACTCAATGTGCTCGGATCATAGTACATGCATATACACACTATACATTCCCCTAGATGCCATTCCTATATATGTTATGCATCCTACTAATATCATTAATTTCTAGCAGTATGTTCATAAATTACCTCATAAACAAGAAAAATTTATAATGAAATAAAATAAAATACTTATTCCTCATAAGGGACTTCAATGATAAATGCAACATATCAACAAGACATGGGAATTGCATAGAAATTCTATTTATAATGAAATCATCCCTTATCTTATTGAAAACTCTTCTCAAATACTTACAATCCTAACTATCCTATCCATTTAAACTTCGCCTGCTTTGATGATTACTTTTCTCATTCTGATCAAAATTGCTTTTCACCTCAATCATAAGAGTTAAATCTTAAAACTATGTTAGAAAATTTTTCTTCCCTTATTTGACAACAATCAATGATTTTTCCATCGTAGGAATAATCTTACATTGAAGAACTTTTAAAACAAATTCTTATGTAATAGATTCTTATGCAATAAAGACTACAAGAAGAGATTATGCAATAACAAATGTAGCAACTTAAATAAAGAATTTGTTAATCTCGAAAAGATGACTTTTACACTAGGTGGATTGAATTATTAAAAATTTCTTTCAGTTTAGGATTAACCCAGTTGATATTAATCCCCTATGATGAAACATGCTAGAAGATAAAATAAGAGAGTGAAAATAGAATATAAAATTGTAAGTAATAAACCACATAAAAGATAATAATAATATATAGTGGTTTGGGCAACCTTCCATACTCCATTCTTCCAAATGCACACCTCTTGTATCTTAGATTTCACTATTATATTTAACAATACAAAAAGAACACACACACTCTTTTGTATTCTAGCTTTAGAGGGCATACACAATAATTATTTATTGGTAAGACCAACTCTGATCACTTAAGTCTAATTTGTTTGTGAGACAAACTCAAGCCAACCAAGCATAATCCATTGGTGAGATAAACTTAAACCAACCTCCTATTTTGGTTCTGGAATGCGGTCTCCAACATCGATTCAAGAAAACAACAAAAAAGAAAATTTATACTTTACAATGTGTAATTAATTTGCTTTGGAATCTCCTTGTTATATGAAGAAGATGATCTTGCAGGTTTGCTTAAAGTAGCAACATTTCGAAGCTTCAATAGTTATTCAAATGATTTCAATATTCTTGAATATTGGAAGATGTAAGCTTGTTTTGTATTTCTAATCCTTCTCGTATTCATATTTCAATGATATTTACAAAGGAGAGGAAGATCTTGTCGCTGGAGTGGTAGGTGGGATGCATTTAATGCTCTAACATTTGAAATTTTTGACTGTTATAATGTAAGGTGGCAAGCAGAGTTATCTTGGAGTGAGATTGCACATCCAAGCGAAGTTATCTCAGAGTGAGATTGCACTCAATCACATGTGAAGTTGACTTTTGCTAAAATTTGTTATCTATTTTTTTGTATTTAAAGTTGCAATTGAAGTCGACTTGGAATGAGACTTTATTGAAGTCACAGGTTAAGTCGACTTGGGCTGAGATTTCACTTTGCCGAAACTTGCTATCTATTTTTTTGTTTTGAATTTGCAGGCGAAATTGACTTGGGCTGAAACTTCACTTTGCGGGACTTGCTATATATGGACTTAATCTCTTGAAATTTAATTTATCTTACATCTTCGTCTTTATACATATAATTGAAGACATACACTTGAGTACACTTACATATTGATTAGATCTTTTTTAATGATATTTTAATGACTTATTATTTATCAAAATCAAATTAATCTTTCTTAAAACAAGCATTAATGTACATAATTGACTAGCTTATCTTAGAGACAGATCAACTAATTAGACATAGTTTGATGTTGGAAGAGCAGATTGCATAATAAGATAGTTATTCAAGTGAAAATTTTGATTAGCTTCTAGTGAACCATGCACATATTTTGTTATTCTTTTGGAGAATGTTATCAAGTTATTTTGAGCAATAAAGATCAAGTAAAGAATGAGGTATATGAAGTTGAATAAAAGAAAATACAAAATTAATCAAACCTTGAGAAGAAGCATGATAAAAGCATTGAAAAAGAACCAATTAGCTTGTTTTGAAGAAATTAAGAAAGAGTAGTCATGCATACCATCAAAGATGTACAAATCATCTTTTAGTTTTCCTCAGTGAGAAATAAAACAATAGATAAATCTTAATGAATTGGATATTGATAATCATATAATTGGGAAAAATTCTTTCTTTTTTTATTTTATTTCATTTCTTATTGAGTTGCTAATAGGAACTAGAATATGACAAGTAACTATAACAAGATGATATTACAAAAAGAGTTATTAGGTATCACATTTGATGATAATCTAAGCTTTTGCAAAGAGAGAAATAAAAGAGTGCAAGATGCGATATAACAAATATTGAAGAAAAATCTGTATGAACTTGTCTTGAAAGATGGAAGATTGATTAATAGAACTTCAACTAGTTCAACTGAAGATGTTAAACTTCGCGTTGCTTGGGAGATAATCTAATGTATTTCTTATGAGAATTTTAATTTCTTTTATACATTTTTACTTTATTTTTAAGATTTTTCCATTTTTGATTTGGAGTCTTCATGTGTTATTTTGTAGGAGCTTGCTTGAGAGGAATGTAATTCAAAGGCACAACAAATTATCTAGAAAGTTAATTTGCACTTATTAAAAATACTTGTTTAGATCTTATTTGATTTGAATGTTAGACTGGTATCTTGATAAGGAATTGATATGTTGTTCTCGATATTGAGAACAACGTTAATTTTAAGTGCGGGTGTCAATGCATTACATTTTGACTTCGATTGAAAACAATGAATTCTTTGGAGCTAAATTTTGATTGATATTGTGTTGGCACATTAACATAGATTAAGATTTCACCCCCATATTGAATCCCTTATGAATATTTAAGTGAATTGAAAAATTATGATAGAATGTGAATGTTTATCAAGCTATGCAAATGTTAAAACGGGTTGAAATTTTTAAAAGCTTTTAATAAAATCATTGAATTTTTATGTCATATTAAAAATTTTTGGAATGAAGGAAATGAGAATGATGATCAGTGATGTTAAATTGGTTTCTTGTGCATGTTTTTATCAAATTAACCTAAAGCTTTTTCCCGACTACTTGAGGAGACCTGTATGCATGGAAATAATTTTCGTTCCGTATCTTATAGAATAATTTTTCTGATTTATCAAATCAAAATCTTAGTGCACACTTGTAGATTGATATATAAATATTATTTCCAAAAAAGAATTCAGGACTATGGAATATCACTTTTAAACACTTTTATCAAATACCAAGAGAGTAAAGTAAGAGCAAAGTAAAAAATAGTAAAGAAAAGGGTAAATTTTAGAAGCATAGAATAAAGAGTGGAAATCAAGAGATTTGAGTACCTAGAGTCTAGAGTTTCACATATAAATTTTTCAATGGACACATTGTATGATTATTTAATTCGAATATTGTTTGTTGAAGAAGAATAAACCCTAATTTGTCCTTTCACTTTCTCTCAAAATTTAGAAGGCCTATCTTAACTTTTTAATGACTTGTTGTCATGGGATTACGTCAATTAGAATTTATTAAGCTGTGTGGTCATTCGTGGATTCCTTGAGGTCATCATACCTATTCTCATGGTCTTAGATTTTCATGTTTAACATCTTAATTTTGTATATTAGATTTTCAACTATTAGTTCCATCACTTAATATATGAAATCATGCCATAATAAGAGTCCATGCACTAAGAAAAAATTAAGAACACAAGTATTAAATTGACAGCAAATATCCTTTATAAATAAATCAAAAACAACACACTCGCTATATTGTACACATGCTACATCCTAAATCCTAGATTTAGAACTTAGCAAAGCATGTTTAAGTCCAAACCCAAGCACAAAATAAAATTGTAACTCAAATCCATCTTAAACAAGACAATTAAAATAGAAAAAAAGAAGAAAGAAGAAAAGCTTATTGATTGACAGCTTTGATATTGTGTCAACCGCTCCTTACAACCTGCTGCTCTGTCTCTTGCCTTGCACTCTTCACTTCTTCTCAAACCCTTGGACTTTTTTCTCAAATTCTCTCTTTAAAATCTCCATTATTCTCCCTAAATTTTCTTCTGCCCCATTCTCCATGGCCACAACACCTATTTATAGTTGTGAAAACATGCTAATGTGTTTCTACGGAACTCAACTTGCATAATTCAGATGTATGATGGATTGCTAGAATTTTCTAGCTATTGAAATTGTGTAGCAATCTAGATGGCTTGGAGACTTCTATATGCATTAAAATTTTCAAACATGATTTGCTAAGTAGGGGTCTAGATGCATGTATGACTTGGACTTTTGTATTAAATGTACAACTTGCCTTGGATTTTTAATGCTATGAGCAAGGGATATTTTAATTGTATGGATTTAATTGTATGGATTGGATGTCATATACTTGAATTGGATTTTTGCATGAGCCCACATTTGGAGGCTTGCATAATCTGAATGTGAATTGCATGGACGATTGCATGGTGGGCCCCACGTCTAGAATTTGTTAGCCTACAATAAAAAATATAATTATATTATTAATTTATCAAATCATTAATAGGTCATCATTAACAGGTATCAATATATAAAAAAAATTACATTAGGCCCATTTGATTTCATGACAATGAATAAAATGTAATTTCGAGCCAAAATATCACAAAAATTATTTAAATAACTTAAAATTAATATTTAATATTCAAATATTGCAAATTCACGTTTTAAAGCAAATTTCTCATTAAACTCAAATAATTACCCGTCAAATTGGTATAAAATACTCATAAAATATATTATTATTTACTAATTATCAACACATGAGAAAGAAGATAATAAAGGCACTCTTTTGTTTGAACATTAGCCTATCTTCTTATGTGAAATACTTTTGTTCCTCATATTGAGCTTTAATTTTATTTCATTTCTTTACCTGGATATGCTATTATTGAAATGAATCATCTTCAAATATGTTTGATGGGAATTAAAGTGTTTATATAATTGAACGCTATCAAATATTTTTGTGCTTTCTTCATATACATTGAAATATGATAAGGAGAAGTAAGTTGGACTTTGTTAACTTAAAAAGAATCAAGGGTAATAGTAGGTTTTTGAAAAAAAAATAAGTAGGGGGTAGGGCATAAGGGATTTTGAAATTTGCATGTAACATGTATAAAAAATTTTAAGTCAATCTGAAGATAGTTTAAAATTGAATTTTGTTCTTTTGGCTCAAATTTAATGAGTTTGAACCTAAATTTGAAGTTATAAAAGAATTTTATTTGTTAGAATGTGTGTTACAGTAGAGATAAAAATGAGAGAGTTACATATGAGATAGGAGAGCTAGGAGCTTTCCATTTCATAATTTTTGAGCTCTAAGTTCTAAAGAATGAAATAATAGAAGTGTATACAAGTTAAATTTGGGTAGGCTAGAATTTTTATATTAATTGATGAATATAGGTTGAGATTTTTTTTAACAACTTAAAAAGCTAGAAAATATTTTATTTTATGGTTCTGATACTTGAAACGATTTTTCAACTCAAACATAATATTGATTTTTCTTGCTTGATAAAAATGAGATCCTAAATTTGATTTATGATACATGATACATGATTTATATTTGTTTGACGACAAACAAAAGTTTAAGTATGGAGGTATTTATTATGTCAATTTTATACCATGTGCTACAGGTGCTTTTATGTTGAAAATGTTGTGAACATGGAAATTTGTAGAGAATAAATGCTAGAATTAGCTAAATAAAGTGCAAGTGATCATATTAAGTTGTTATTTATACAAATAGGTGAATTAAGTCTGGAACGAAAGCAATAAATGAAGATTTAAAAGTGGAAAAGGAAATGTATCCAGGATGGTGGATTTAAAGGACGAAAAAGAGCAAAAACAACGAAGAACGTTATCTAAAATATACGAAAGAAGTTCTAACAAGGGTTGGGTTTTGTTAGCCTTGAAACTAAGAAAAAACAAAGGCAAAAAGTCATGTCCAAAGTCAACACGGTTTAAACGATATTTTTCTAATCCAAACATGGCTTAATTGTGTTTAGCTCATACAACCCTTGTTTTTGATTGACTTACACATTGTTTTCATTGCATTTTTATATTTGTTCAAAGGAGACTTATTTAAGGATGTTCAAGACATGAAATTGGGCATCTTTGAACATCTTTTAGGCAAGAGTTTAAGGACTAGAGACTAAGGTTTGAGAGAAAAAGCTACAAGAGAAGGAAAGAGAACAAATTTAAAGAAGAGATCCATGGCATTATTGGAGACAAAATCAAGAAGCTTTTATCTTCGTGGATGGTTTAGCGATGATTATTTATCAAAGATGGTTTGCTTTAATTTGATATCTTGGGCTACAAATGATTGTTTCATATTTGGTCTCACACTTTTGTGCAATTCCATATATTAAGTGAAGGAAATAAAAGGTAAAATTTTAATATAGAAAAATCAAGATATTAAACATATAAGTTTAGACCATAAAAATGGGCTAGCCACTTTTGAAAATTTTCACAAACTACCACAGAACTTAATAGATTTTAATTAATATAACCCCATGAAATGGGTGATTATGAAAGTTAGGATATGTTTTGCATGCCTAGAAAAAAATGTTAATTGACAAAAGGGTTTGCTCATCTTTAAAGCATATTATGTGGATTAAGTATATTAGCTATCAATTGTAGAAAATTTACATGTGATCCCTAGACCCTGGATATTTCTCATCCCTATTCACAATTCACATATGTTGTTTAGATTTTTATTTTTCTTTTAAATTAGGTTTTCCATTTTATTTTTCTATTCTCTATTTTCTAGATAATTGAATTTGTTATAGTTTGACTTTCAACTTGATCTTCATAAGAATGATATTTTATATACTATAGGCTATGACCATGAATTTGCTAAGAGCCTAGTAATGATCACACCAGATTTGCTTAAAAATTGCC
This sequence comes from Annona squamosa, assembly GCA_035584095.1. Classification (NCBI taxonomy): domain Eukaryota; kingdom Viridiplantae; phylum Streptophyta; class Magnoliopsida; order Magnoliales; family Annonaceae; genus Annona; species Annona squamosa. The sequence goes on from JAXCLR010000001.1 coordinate 23,048,144, forward strand.
ACTTCAAACCAGATCAAACTTAATTCCACTCGATCGACCTTGAACTTTGTGATCTAACTTGACCATATTGAATAATGTAGCATCTTCTCAATGTACACATTAGAATTTCTCTAATTACCACACAGTTCTTGATTTGCACACCCATCATCTCCATACCTTTGAAGCAAAATTTGCTTAAGTTGACCTCACTATCATGTTTAGAGCACCTAAAATATAGGCATACCTGAAATACAAAATCTTACTTTAGGACACCTAATTTGAACTGCATGTGCACTTTATTCTATAGTCCTCCAGTGCACCAAACCATATGCATCTCACCTTCTCCAAACAAGAAAGAGGCTTGAAAGACTAGAACCTAGCTGCCTTTTCTCTAACAACAACCTAATCTCCACATGTAGCCTCCATCATTGCTATCACCCAGCGCCTCCAACACGTTGTCTCAGTTGTTAGCACAACATCGATTGTCAAGCCACCGTGTCTGTTGTTGCAGTCGTTCGCTTTGGTAGAAAATCCATATACCCATAGGGCTCACCACAAAAATCATCACACCATTATTTTGTTTCAAGCACCACGTTAGAAAACCTCCATCGCCATTACCAATGATTTACACCGCTTCTAGTGTCTTCACTACCAGACGACTAACAAATCTACCATCAAACCTAAAACTGCTGCCTTTATACTGCACAATCTGCACTACAATCCAATGAGAATACCCATTGCCAATTGCTCACATTGTATACCGTCATCACATCCTGGACATCCAATCACCACGAGACATGTGCCATCTTTTAAATCAACTTTCATGATCTTACTCACCAAAACCATTGATCTAACAAATCCTCTTCCAGAATCGTTGATCCGCAACAATAGCATTGATGCCACTTAGTAGTACATGTGATTTAGATTTATATGGATTATAATGAAAGCATACATAATAAAATATGATCAAATAAACAACAGTAAGATTATACACACAGGACACCAAAATTTACATGAAAATCCTTCAAATTAAGAAGGAAAAAATCATAGGAGGGAGATAATAATATACTATGATAAATATATTATTGAAGTACATATAGAATGATTCACACTCATTCTCTAGATGCTTCACATCCCTAAAAATGAACACTATGACAAGTCTCTATCTCATGCCTCATTGGGACACATCATAAATTTCCACTGAGTTTCTAAATAATATTCCTATAAATAGGATTCCCTATGATTACTTACATAAAACCAATCTCTTCAATTAAGAAAGAAAGAAAGAACCATAAGAGAGATATCTATTCTCTATAATAAATAGAGATGTAATTTTATGCATCCAAGCTAATGGGTGTGATTTTCCATCCGCTTGTTGTGTGTTGTTCAATTCAATGAAATGGTTGTAAACCGTTTGATGAAAAATTTTCCAATCCCCCTCACCTACGGACACAGGTTTAGCAAAAAAAATGAAAAGCGATACCTCTCTTGTCTCTCTTCTTGGCCTCTCCCGTCTCTCTCTCTCTCGCCCTCTTCCATCTCTCTTCTCTGGCAATGGCGATGAACAAATGAACCACACTGCTCCCATGTTGCTCCCATCACCCACTACGTCTCCTCTCCATTCCTCCCTCTTCCATTTTTGTCTCTCCTGTGACAAAAGTAGCGCTAATTCTAGCAACCTCTCCCATCTCCTACTTCTTTGATAATGGGTCACTTTTGTTCTGGCATCTAGATCGAACTTCACTAGATTTAGTTAACCTCATAGTTGGTAGATGGGAAAGCCGCACTAAGGCACAAGGGGATCCTAAGGCCTAGGCGCGAGGTTCACCATAGATAAAATTTATCTAAAAAATAGTAATGACTAAAGCTAGTGAACAAGAAAATAATATTAACTTTTGAGGAGTCAAATAAATGCATACTTTTAATTATCAAGAACAAAAAAATTCAACTAAATATAATTTCATTTCAATAGGCACATAGCAGCAATAGCGACAATTAAGTTGAAAGTTGAAACAGTTAAACAGCAATTCTATTGTGCAACAATAGCAGCAACTTAGTTATTAAATTAGAAACAACATCACACATTCATAATAATGCACCAGAAGTAGCACAATAGGTAACATTAAATTTTGATTAAATAATAGGTAGCATAATAGGCAACATATTAGGTACTTTTTTTTTTTTGATTTGCCAGAGCACCCCGCTCAATGGCAACTGCTGGAGCCAGAGCACCCCGCTCAATGGCATCCGCTGGAGATGGGACTTGAATCCCGGTCGGTGGGCACGAAACCCACACGCGAAACCAACTGCCCTACGGGCAGGTTCGCAATATATTAGGTACTTGCAGCTGCATAATAGGCGACATAACCAATTGGATCGATTGGGTCGGCAACATGATAGGCAGCATCAGCATATTATTATTAATAGGCAAAATTTTGATTAAAAACTAGGAAGAAGCATCGAATGGATCAACAGCACAATGACAACATATAAAAATTAAAAACAGCATTGGAATATGCATATAGTAGCGGCAGGTGACAGCATTGGTCAACTGGACCCACTGGCCTACTGAAGAAGAAGAAAAAATGGGGGAAGATGTTGTAACAAGGTACATGAGCAAGAAGAAAAAATAAGAAAACAGTAAGAGCAACACTGTTGAGATTTCGAGCAACGAGAGAGTGAATTGGAGGAGTAGGGTACCAGAGGCCGGAGCAAGAAGAAAAAAAGAAGAAGAAACAGAAGATGCAACACTGTCTGACTCTGACAACACTGGCCGAGAATAGTAGCAGCTGTCCAAGCCTTTCTTCTCTGACCGTCAGACAACAAGCTTAAAGCCCTGAATTTTCGGCAGCTAGAAGCCCCAAACGCACCCTCCTTTCCCACTCTCTTTTTCCGTTTTCTCTCCTCTATTGTCGGCTCTATTTTTGGCAGCCCACAGCCTTAAATTGTAAGTCCTTTTTATTTTCATTTCATTTTTTTTTTTAAAAAAAAAGCTAACTTGCAACTCATAAAGCCCACAGGAGCACGACTTGGGCTTGGAGCCTAGACGCTCACCTGAACGCGCCTTTGTGAAGTTGTGCACCTTGCCATACATATAGGTGTAGAGTGTGTTTGGTTGGAGGTAAAACTTTTGATAAAAAGTTTTTAGAGTAAAAGTTGTCAAATCAATAGAAAGTTGTATGATATAATAGGAGTAATGATGAGGAGTAAAGAGAATAAAGTTAAAATAGATAGGTTAGTTGTATGGGTAGTTATGTAGAAATGATTGAAAAGTAGGGTAGCTTGTATAGAAAAATGTGAAAAAATAATTAAAAAATAGAATAATTATGGAGAGTGAAAAGTTTTAGATTGAAAAGTTTTAGTTGACATTTTTTTACCCTAAACAAACACACCCGTAGTGTCTTTACCTGAGCATGCCTTGCGCCTAGGCATGCTTTTGACAACTATGGGTAACCCATCTCACACTTTTGCATCTCCCCTGCCAGATCAGTAGCCAAGAAAATAATAATACATAAATGAAAAACACATTGCAATAAGCAATCAAATGTCCTTGTAGCAAGACGGCGAGCTGCAAATTTCCATGAAAATAGAATACATGTCAAACATCATTGATAGAAAATTTTCTTATGGAGAAATGAAATACTAGAGAATAAAATAAGAAAATGGAAAAAACAACAGAAATCATCGAGAAAGATTTCAATCTTATATTAAGAGAGGGATTTGATGGAAGAAACGGACAAAGTTGATGTAGGAAACTAACTTGGGAAATGGTATTTTTATAATATTACAATATGTAATTTTTTGGTATTCCTCTCTTACTATATTTTGTTAACTTTTTTTGTCAATGATTGGCGCTAGAGATATACTTTACAGCATTACAATGTGTATTTTTTGATATTTCTCTTGAATTGTTTTCTATTCACACTCTTTCCCTGATGATCAGTGTTAGAGATATATTTTGTAGTGAAATTCTTGTTAGATACATGATTTCTTATTAGATAGATTTTTGAAATACTTACTGAATCATTTCATTGTTGTTTTCAAATCTACGAATGTAATGGGTGGAGTCCATCCTACAACCATCATCATAGATCAAGATGTAGCTATTGGAGTAGCAATTGTAGCAATATTTTCAAATACTAATCATCTCTTATGTTTGTGGCATATACATAAGAAATTGCTTAGAAAATTATCTCATATCACTCATCAGCATTCCACATTTAAGGTAAAATGTAATAACTATTTTTTTTTTACACTAATAGTGAGGAGGAATCCGAGAGTAATTGGATTGCAATGCTAGAAGAATTCGAATTATAAGATCATGCATGGCTGCAAAACATGTATGATGTTCGTCATATATGGATTCCTACTCACACTAAGAGGATATTCTAAATGGGCATGAGAACTAACCAACGCAGTGAGAGTATTAATGCCTTCTTTGATTGGTTTATATCTCAAAATTCAAATTTAATTGATTTTAAAAATGGTTATCACAAAGCACTTGAGCGAAGATGTGAAGCTAAAGCATATGCTAATTTCAAGACCTTTTATTATAACCTTAGTTGAAAACTAAATGTAGCATTGAAGGTCATATGACCAAGGCGTATATTAAGAATATCATCTTGGAATTTTAGACAAAAGTGGTTGAATGTATGCATCATGTTATAGAGAAGATTGCAGATGAGGGCGCAATACAAGATGGTGGGTGTTCTTGTTAGAAGGGGAAGATGGCAAGCGAAAAATCATAATGTGGAATGGGGAGAAATGGTCAATAAATGCCCATGTCTAAAATTTGAGTAATCTAGTATTGTATGTAGGCATATCGTCACGTTGTTTTATTTCTTAAAAATGAAAACCATCCTTCCATTTCATATATTATCACGAAGGACACAAGATGCTAAATCTTAGTTTAAATATTTGTCAACAACTACTAACTAGAAAGTTGCACAATCTCTTGCTATTCGTAGTCATGCATTATCCAAATGGTGGTCTTATATTAGAAGCAAGGCCTTACACAACTTGGATGCATTTGAAATTATCAAAAAGAATATGGAGAATATGATTGTTATGTTTTTGGCATTACCCAAGCCTCCATGTACAAAGACCATCATTTGAGATGAAACTATTGCAAGAGAATATCCTACAAGGTGTCAAGTGATAACTTCAATCTTTCAAGCCAAGGATAAAATGCAAATTTGGATAATGATATAGGAGGCTCTTATGAAACAATAGCCTCATGATAGCCTCATGCATATGGTATCTTGCCTACACATTTTTAGTAACAAAAGGACTTCTAAATTCATGAAAGGACCTTTAGAACAACCACACAGTGGAAAATTCTTTTGTTATGGCTGTAAAAAATACGTTGTGGGTCATGACAAATGGAACTGCCTCGCTTTCAAGGTCCAAAGCTCAAGTGATGAATCTACTTCGATAGGTGATGACGGTTACACTTCTAGGGGTTAAGTTCATGGCGAAGGCCATGGTATATTTTGGATCTATCTTATATTGTAATTTCCTTATTTGAACTCATGTTAGCTCCAAATATTGATGTAGCCTAATGTCTAAAATTAATTGCTATCTTTTCTTATTAAATAAGTGGGCACAAGTGAAATGACATCTTCAGGTGCAAAAATTAGGTTACATGGAAGTAGGACTTCTGTTTGTTCATGTGGTCTACAAGTTGCGATGTGACATCTCATACTACACTAAATCTAGGCCGCAGTTTCTTTGATGTCTAAAATATCATGTAAGTCTATCTTATTTACTATGTATATGTTCTACATTTTTTTAGTTTAGAGTTATATTGCATAATAGCTGAATAATTCATTTTATTCTTTATTCCTATGTTTTGCAGGATGCTTCACTTACATGTAACTTTTTGAGATGAGTGGATGAGGGTCATTCATCAAAAAGAGAGATTATTTCAAAGCATGATATTGGAGTTGACAACCGATCACAAACCCAAGCCTCGACCTTCAACCCATAGCAAATACTGGTGGATATGGGAGAATTGATACACTTCATTAATGATTTGAGAGAGCATTAGATGGTAGAAATACAAAAACTGAAACACACAATAGAGATGAGAGACTTGGAGATGAGGAAAGCAAATGAGAAGAGAGACAAGAGATATAAAGTTTGTTGACAATGTCAAGAAAAATAAAATCTTACTCATTACCATATATGATTTGGTTCTTGTCATTGCCATTTATTTAGCTTTCTAAAATAGTTTTATATTTGTAAAACTATTATGCAAGGTAGAGACCTTCTATTTGACTGTAATATGTAGGCATGGAATAGGTTGGAATTGGTCTTGTTTTATATTTAAATATTACTTGTTACTTAGAATGGAATTAGATGTCAAATGTTACTTGTTTCTTATAATGGAATTAATTTTTCAATGGTAGAAATTGTGGATTCCATTTGCTTATATAGCATAACTGATGATTAAAATCATTTCGACACCATTTTGCTAAGGGATGGTCATACTTAAACACATTAGAAAAAATTTTCATAGTTTCAACAAACAAGTTAAAGCAAAAATTTCATTTATGAAAACAATTTAGAAAAGCAAAAATCCTTTAGAAAATTTGCTTGCTTGCACCAGCCCTAACAAACGACGATGCGCTCGCGAGAGCATGGAGGCGGGAGCATAAGATCGGGCTCCATCATCCTCTCAAATAATGGTTTCATCTTCTGCTAAAAAAGAAAAGAAAATAGCAAGCAAGGAATTGATGCGTACCAAGTGCTTGTCATTAAGGGCACTGTGATCACCAGTTTAATCAAAATTAATTGAAACACATTAAAGCTACCACTATGTGGGTGATAGTGGAGGATAACGGTGAGTCAGGTTGAATCCATAGAGAGGCTATATAATTTTGAATTATTTTAAGCAAAAATAAAAGAGAAAAGTGAGAGAGGGTGTAGAGAAGAGAAAG
>JAXCLR010000001.1:23061816-23091566 GCA_035584095.1 Annona squamosa
AATCTAGAAGAGAGCAGTGGCTCTAGTTGTATTTGTGAAATATATAGTGGAACCCAAGTCACAAGGGGTGTGAGCTTAGAAGAGTGAAGTAGGGAGGTTGCCCGAACCACTATAAAATCTTGTGTGTTGATTTGTATTTCTGCTCTCTACATTATATTGCTTTCCATTTTGTTTCTTCATAAAGGGGACTAGATTAATCCAGGGTAAAGTTTCTATTTAAGTTGTAAATTTTTAAATTCCCAATTCACCCCTCCCCTCTTGGGTAATTGCCATTAACTCGGGACCAACACATAATTCCTTTCTTTTCTATATATATGAAAGTATATTAGTATACTTTCTCATTTCATCACAACATATATTATAACATATACAATTAATCACTTTAAGTAGAAGGGTTAGTAACAACTACTTTCATTCCATATGCATACTTAGTATAGTTATAAACAATTTCATATCTGCATTGAGTAACACTTTCTTATCAACATATTAAATCTAATCAATCATATTCAATAGAAAGGATCGATAATAATCCTTTTCTTTTCATATAAATTTATTATACAAGTGCAACTCAATTCTACATGTATGTCACAAGTACATTTACATCAGAACATAATATATCCATTTAACATCCAAAAGTCAAAAAAGACTTTTTCTAACTTCATTTATCCTTTTCTTTCTAAATAATGCCTACCTCGAGGCTGTACCAATGTAAACTCCTTAGTGAGTGTACTGGTGCTAAATCAGTCTTAGTGCATTTTTATTTTCATCCTCATTTTCATTCTCTATGGACCCTGCACTGGTGTCTTTTATCATTATTTTTTCTTCCATATATTTTTTTCTATGGGCTCCTCGTCATTCATAATTCTTAGTATATGGTCATCTAGTCATCAAGGAAGAGCTCCTCGACCACAAGCTCGCCTTAAGTGCGGGCTTCCTCTATCAGTAATCCTATCAGTCATAAGGGGTGGACTTGGAACTTGTCTTTCTTAAATATCCATCGTATATCTATATTTTCCTTGATTCCTTATCCTTTCTCTACTTTTTATTTCTAGTGTCCCCTTTTCATAGTGAAAAATTATTTTTCCTTCATGAACCATCTACCTTTCAAAACATACCTACTTAGCTATATCTTACAACATAATCATAACAAGACATCACATGTTCATAAAACCTAAAATCAATATACATTTTATATATTCTATAATTTCAGTCTATCCCTTTCATCATTTTTCATTTTTTCTCTACGCCAATCTGTCAATCCTTGCTAGGATACCATCTTTGTAGTATTATATCTTTTCTTTCCACATCTCTTTGCCCTTCCTTATTATGATATCACTCTTTCTGATATCAAATCTTTTCTTTCCACGCTTATTTACCAATTCTTGCTCTGATACCGAGCTCTGTGGGATCTCTAACCCAAGGCGTCACAACTTAAGCCTTACTTCGGGATTGTTTTTAAATCAGTAAATGTGAAATAGGATTGTTGCCTTGATCACGTGATGAGATTTTTGAATCCATTTCGTTTAGTAGAAATTTTTTTCCTTTTTTTTCCATTTCCTTCACCATTTTTCAAGAAATATATAATTGAAGTTAACTATACATATCATTCTCACCATTCATTTTACAAGTAATTATATACCTGTAACATATCAACTTATTTACATACATCATGAACATTCATAACCTAATATCTTCATGATCAACACAAGCATTCAATTTTTCTCTAAACAAACTAGTTCTTACATGATAGCTAACAATTTATTAACACATTAAGGAATACCAGTTCATACTTCCCTTCAAATTATCATGTCCTTTTTTGTGGCGCCCCAAACCCGAGTGTCACATCCTGAGCCTTACCTTGGGATCGTATTGATTGGTAAACGTAATTAAGATTGTGCCCTCTCACATGGAGAGTTTTAATGGATGTTTATCCAATTTAATATTTCCTCATAAGAGTTTGATTTCTCATATTTTCATCTCAAACATATCTAGATCATTTCTAACCCATCATTACATACAAAGCAAGCTGATCAAAAATAATTCATCAATTACATAAATCAGATGTCACTGCATATATTAATCATAGTCAACAACATAAAACATTCAAATAGTTACAACCATTCAACATGAGTTTTTCATAACATAACAGTTTTAAATTTTTCCCATTCACTTTAATGATCTTGCACTTGCTCCTTTGCCGTGTCCATTCCTTCACCTGTCTTTGGGTTTAGAAAACAAAATTGTGAGTCGAAACTCAATAAGCAAGTTATTTATATTTTACAGGCAAATCATTTCAGACAATATTTTGCATTTAAAATCATCTTGGAAAGTAACTTATACCTTTTAAAAAGGTATATCTTGAAAACAAAAAATCCTGTACCCATCACGAGTACGATATGCATAATGCCATATAAAATCATGAACATATACATCATATTTCCCTTAGGATGGAAGCTAACTAGGTGATCATCCGTCCTCGTCATCTCCCATTTCAGAGAGAGCGACGCCAGCCTTGGGCCTATCTTAGCAACTTGGCCACAACAAGGGGGGACAGTCGGTCTGCTTATACCCTTCAAGTGGACCTAGTACCTTGTGCACATGAACTTTTCATAAATCTATCTTTAACATGCTAGCATGATTTTTCAATTATAAACTTGGAATCTCAATAGTTTTCATAGTATTTATTAAAGGAAATTTCATAAAATCACATTGAAGTAAAAGCATCATTTCAACACAATTTAACTAAGGGATGACCATCCTTAAATACCTCTAAAATATTTTCAATATTTACATCAAACAGTTAATACAAAAATCACATTTATTCAAAGCAATTTAGAACAGTAAAAATCATTTAGAAAATTTTCTTGCTTACCTACGTTCCTTAGCTTTCCAACTCAGCCTTTTCTTTGCTTTTGCCTATGTGAGAATAATATAATTTTTCATATATTTTTCTTTTTCTTGTATTCTATTTAGTTTTTTAACCCATTTTCATTAGCATATACCATTCATTTGACTTCTCAAGTTATTACGCACATATATAGCATATATTGCATATATTAGCACATTTCATTAGTTCATACACAACATATATAACCCCATAAGTAGGGTAATCATTCAACCACATAAAATTCATCCATTAATTATTATTTGTTGGTTCATTAACCTCCATTTACCATTTTTCACTCCTTTTCCAAAATTTACACATCAGTGCTCCTTTTAAGGACACGTTATCGCCTCATACTTTATAAATTAATTTCAAATTTTGAAATTAATCATTACGCACTCCAAAAAGATATATAATCATGAAATATATTATATTTTCATACATTTTTTCACATAATCACATTCCATACATCATTCATCACTTAGGCACATTTATCTTTTCACATATGCCCATTTGACAACACATACATAATATATTTCATAAAATTTTCTAAGATAGCAACTTGGTCACTAATTCAGCATGATAATTACCCTTAATTATCACTTTATTTAGGATATTTTTATGGGATTTAAATTCACTAATCATAGGTTCTCAAAACAGCAACTTTGGAACCTGTTTTTCACTCGTTTAACGGGTCTTTTGACACATAACCCAAAATAATTTAATAAATCCGTATTTTCAGCAATTAATCCAACTTTTCTTAATCTAAATCTAGATTATTAACACGTGTTTATCATTCATAAATTAATACCCTTCAAAACAGCAAGTTATTTACCCGTTTCGGATCTCGTTTCCACTTCGTTTAAACATTAGTTCATAAATCCATAAAAATCAGATTTGGGGCTTATCTTCCCAAATACTTTTGGGCATCCATAATGCCATAAAACTAGGGTATTTTACCCTACATAGCTTTCATAAATCATGAAATCCCATTTTCATACCCTTTTTAGCAACAAAATGAATAAATTGGTTCATATACGTCACTTTGCATTCCATATTTTCTAAAATTCATTTCTTAAGCTCGAATCAACATATGTTTTTCATTAGTACATGATTCATAACCTCAACATATCATTCATATAAAACAAAAACTTTTCATGGGGATTTAGATTTAACAAGTTGAGTTTTCAACTCAATAGTCATTCAAATCATCATCTTCACCATCTAAATCATGGAAATTCATGCATATAGCCTAACACCCATTCAATATTCAATCAAAGGCCATATTAAATCATTTTTTAAGGAGTAATTAAGCATCAATTTAATATTCAAATTTTAGAGTTTAAAACTCAAGATGAAAAGCTTAAATCAATGCACAAACTTACTTGATTGATGCCAACACAAACCCTAATCACTTGAGATGGTTTTCTCCACCAATTTCCCTTGCTTTTCCCTACTATTTTCTTCCTTCTTGCTGGCGAAAAATGGGGACATGAGCTGCTGGTCTTGAGGGAGAAATTCCAGCACTTAGAAAATTTTTGCAAGCCTCAATCCATGTGAACGTGCCCCATTTTATAGAGCTAGATATGATCCAGCTGTGGGCCCCACTTGTGCTACATTTTTCCACACCACTTAATGCTCGCTTATCCCCTTATGTGCTGGTTAACTCACAACCTAGTAAATTGCTTTTTACCATTTTTTTAAAATCCGAAAATCTGCTTTAATCAAAATCATCCAGTTTTCCACAGCTCACGTCCATTTCTACCTTCATTTATATAAAGTTTTTTTCATTTTTTAGTAATTTCCATTTAAGGGTAAATTATACACCTAATTACCCTTTAATTCATGCATTATTTTGGCACTAAAAAATTAGAAAAAATTACAGAAATCAACATATCATGCAGGTCATTTGCCCATCAAGTTGTCCACATTTTTTTCTCTCCAATGAAGATATATTTTATAATTTTTTTGTAGGGATTTTTTCATGATTAAATGCATATCCTTGTGTCCCTACATGTCAGCTGCATGTGGCCATATTTTATAACATAAAAATTCAAAAATAAATAGCAAGGGCAGCCCCTTGGACATCCCAATGTGGACACATAACCTATGCTCATGTTTGAGCACTTGTAGCTTCATAATAGTGGGCATTCATTACTGGATTTTATTTAAATTTTAGCATTTTATAATAATACATAAAATACATTGAAAATAAACTGCATTTGACACCTAATTTTTTATTAAAATTATGCAATTATTCCATGTACTAAATGAATGGTACTCTTGATGTGCAAATGTCAACAATGCATACCTTTTTCAATGCAAGTATTTTTTCAACATTTTATGCTTAATCTAAACCTTCCAAAATGTGCATCTCATAATTTCATTCAATCGTTTAAAATTTCATCTCAATCCGATTTTCCTAGCTCAAGTTATAGACATTTAAAGTTAACGGTTAGATTTGAGATATAATCAATAAATCATTATACTCATTTCATCAAGAATTTTTATAACCCAATAATTTCATAATACCAATCCCAACATTATCAACTTTCATCTCAAATTTTACTTGAATCAGCCTTACAGGCGTTGAGTTGTGAATTTTTTAGCATTTTTTCACTTAACTTGACAATTCTCATACAAATTCTCATAATACATATTAAATATTTTAAAATAATTATCCATGTTGTATTGATGCATTTCAATCACCAACAATTTACTCTAATTCCATTATCTCATATTAGCGCATTGATTACTCAAGTCATCATTGCTCATGATTAACCCTAATTGCAATAATTAGCAAAATCTCATAATCATTCAAAATTTAATAATTACACATATAAATGTCATATACATGATCAATGAATTCATATGGGTTCTACATTAGTTAGAGTTTCACATTTTTCCCTTTTGAGCTTCCTTGAACCTGTCTGGGATTGGGAAGACAAAACGTGAGTGATGAACTCAGTAATCATGCATTTTTCATTTTCATATAAATGTATTTCTCGTCGTTCGATAGGAGACACTTATCAAATAATCAACTACCAACAAGAAGAAACCTTTCATGAATACCTTTCATAAAACCTTTTTTTATAAGGACAATTTTATGTCCTAAAATATTTTCATATAAACCTTTTAATATGAGGACAAATATATGTTATAAAATATTTTGATGTAAATTTTTTTAATGAGGACAATTGTATGTCCTAAAATATTTTCATATAATCCTTTTTATATGATGAAAATTATGTCCTAAAACATTTTCATATAAACTTTTTTATATGAAGATAATTATATGTCCTAAAATATTTTTATATAAACCTTTTTATATCCCAAATTTTGGACTTTTCAAAAGCAGTGCAGATGCATATAAATGTTTTTTTATCTATTTGGACATCGTTATGTCCTAAAGTTTTTTCATATAAACATTATTTTCTATGGACATTGTCATGTCCTAAAATAATTTCATGTAAACATTGTTTCATGTGATATTGTCATGTCCTAAAATATTTTCATGTCCCATTTTGGTGCTTTTAAAACAAGCATATGCATATACATCTCAACCCTCTGGTAGATGACACTTACCAAGTAATCATCTTTCCATAGGAAAGAAACCTTTCATGTGATAACATTATTGCACTAGGCAACCGTCCATGATTCTATTCCCATTTCAAAGAGGGCGTCGTCGGACTCGACCACACGTAGAGGTGGCCCTCGGTCTGCAACCGTCTTGATCTACAACTACCTCTACCATGGACCAAGTACATGATCCTCACGTACACTCATTTATACTAGCATTCTTATGCTATCATGATTTCATAAATTCCACACAGTACTCAGACCAAGCTGTTTTTAAGTCAAAACTTGATATAACGTAATCTATCACAGTCCTCATACTGAGCCCTTCTAAAATCGAGAACTAGACATAATCATTTTGAAAATAAAAATTTTCATAAATCGTTTTCAAATCATAATGTTAGGATGACCACCCTTAAATAATTTTGAGAATATTTTATTAAATTAATTTTACAAAACATTTGCAGTATTTGAAAAAAATAATATTTTCAAAAATCATTGCTTGTTTATTGGTAAACAATTTTAGAATTCTCATTATAAAAAATTTGAAAATATTTTAGCATTCGAGAAAACCAGGCTTTTCTTACAAACATTTTAATTCTAATTTCTGGGTTTTTTATGAACAACGGACATGCAAACACATTTCCATCCATTTCTTTCAGCATTATATACCTTGTCCACACAACATCCTTGTCGCTCTTATATAGAGAAGAGTTTGCATAATCTTTTGAACATCATTTAAATAAAACAATCATCAAATGATTTTATATCATCAATTTATTGAGTGAATCATCCTTAAAACCTTTTAAAAACATCAATACAAAATAATTTCAAAGTATTTCAACTTTTAAAGAGACTTAAAATATTTCAATAGACTACATCATAACATCTAAATAAACCATTTGAAGACACTTAAATAAGCCATTTCAAAAATCTTATTTATTTATAAATACCATTTTATGAAGAATCACACCTTTTTTTACAAAACCCTTCAAATTTCATTCCAATCCAACTTATGTATCATAAGATATGAATTAATCAAATAATTAATCAATAAATAAAATGAAAATGGGGCCTTAATTAGCATGTTACCTCACCATTCTCTACTCCATTTGAAGCTTCCTTTTTTGTCTTCTAGTAGGTTTTTGTCCCCTTGTGCACACTTAAGCAAAAATGATTAACTTAATCACCTTGCTTAATTAGTTACCCTAATCTCATTCATCTTAATCAAAGGCATATAACTTAACCTTTTTAATTCCCTAAAACTTTTAATTTCCTCCTTAAACAAATTCCAACTATATTCATTAAGCTTAAAATCCCAAGTTTCATACATGATTAGAAAAATTAATTTAAATTAAAAATATTATTTAAAGAAAGATATCTTTTTTAGTCTGATAATCTAAGTATTATAGCAAAATTCAATACAATGATGGACTGAAGATTTATACATGGTAAGTAGAGGAGAATAACAAAAATGAGAAGAGAAATGAGAAGAGAAGATGAAACTCTATGAATTTGTAGTGCATAACTTGATCTCTACTTTTTCTTCTCTCCTTGGCTTGAAACCTTATTTTTCTCCTCCTTTCTCAACAGCCACGAGCTCCATAACTTCTTTTTAGTAAATCCTAAAAGATGTATCGATATCCCATAGCAATTGGACATTCACACGTGTGCGAAATTACACACAAGAGGGGTTAGCACTGTAGCACCAGTGTGGTTGGAACTCTCTAGAAGCTATCTATTTTGGAAAATTCTAATATGTTAGTGCCTGAGGCTAAGGTGCCAATCTATCTGTCTCCAATATTCATTTGTGCTTGCAATGCAACTCTCTTCCCATTACTTTGGCATAAATTTTATGAGTTAGTCATAATCTTTTTTTGCAATAGAAGACACAAAATAGGTAAATGCTATTTTAAATTATCTAATTCAATTACAGCAACCTAAAATACTATGTTTATATTGAATTCAACTAAAAATGCATGAAATTTCTTCATAATGCATGAAATGTGGAAATGATGTAAACAAATGCAAATCCTATGAATTTACATGATTCTCTTAAACTAGAATACAAAATGAGCCTTAACAATTTTATCTTTATAAAGTTATCACTTCCCTAAACTTAAAACAATGCCAATCTTTGAGCAACACGTAAATCAAAAATGCAAATAGCACATGTAAAATCAAGACTAGTTCTAAATATTATTAATACAATCATATCTCTTTACTTAGAAATGCAAAAAATAATAATAAATTGAAATAACTCATGAAAAACCTTTAAAATTGAAGCCTAACTATGCATTTTGGATCCAAAAGTTAAGATACATTCAAATGTGATCCATAAATAGTTAAAAGTTATAGTTCAACCTTGCTAACAATTCTCTTAAGAAAAAGTTCTTTCTAGGACAAATGTAATATGTAGATTAATAAGCTCAAAGTAAATCTACATCTAAAAAAAATACATAGCTTTTATCCATCTAATCTAGTTGTCCTAGACTTAGTAAAATAGCATAAGTGATTCCTCTAAACTTATTACTTTAACTATCTTTACCATATTTCAAGATATTTAGAGAGTTTTCTTTCTATTTTTTCTTTTTTTTGACTTCCTCGCCATATTTCAAGGCATTTGGGGAGAATTTTCTACGAAGCGCTATTATTGTAGCTTTCCTTTGTCTTTTTATGTAAATCTTGACATTTATTGATGCCAAGTCTCGATTACCTAGCTTAGGATAGTCTCTCCCTTAGTTATTTATGCAAAATTCTAAATCCTATTAATGGTAATATATATGTCAATTGATAACTCGCCAAAGTGCGAGTTATCATGGCCAATTTTAGACTATTTTTGCGTGTTAGTCCAAGAAATTTTGTTGATTTTATATCCTTTTAACTCATTTTTCACTCGCTTTGCATTTTAGGAGCATTATGTAATTTTTATGGATTTTTAGTATAAAATAGGTACTTTTAGTTCATTTATGTAGTTTCAGTTATTTTTGTTGGAAGGACGGACAATTACAGGCATGCGAGCAAGTCGATTTGAAAATAGAGCCAAGTGAAGAAGTAGGTAGGCTGGCACCCAAGCGCCACCCTACATGCTTTAGCCAGAAGTTATAGCACCTCACATGGAAAAAGTTTCTAGGAAGTTGGCACCCAAGAGCCGGTGTGAGGAACCTAGGCGCCACTTCACAAGCATATAGATGCATTCTAGAAAGCCTCCAAGTCACAAAGATTCTAGGGAGTTGGTTCCCAGGTGCCGGCTAGGGGCGCCTAGGTGCCATGGCACGAGTTTGCAGGGCATCTCGAAGAGTTTCTACATTATACATCATCTAGTGAGTTGGTGCCCAGGCGCCGGCTAGGGGTGCCTAGGCGCCAAGGCAAATCCGAACACGTGGGTTTCTGCACGTGTGCTGCGTGGGCTAAACAATTTAAATAGAAACCTAGGGATTTGTGCAAAGGGAGAGAGAGAGCCGACAGAGCAACCTTACGAAAAAGGAATAGAACCCGTTTCAAACATAAATCCAAAGAGTAGATTCGATCTCTTGGTGGAACCTTCTGAGATTCAATTTTCTCTTTCTCATTCTATTTCCTTTTCTCTGTTATTCTTTGGAACACTTTTATATATGGATGTAATGGATTGTTATGCCATGTTTTTGAGCTAAACTTCCATTAGATGGATAGTTAGGATGAATTGATATCTAACTATATTGTTTGGTTATTTAAGATTCAAGAATGAATATTTGATATTTATATGATTGTGAGATACGGATTTACCATTGCATATAATGTTTAATGCTTTTTATAAGATTCGCTACCTTGTAAGATGATTTAATTGCAAGATTAATTATTGAAAAAGGAAAATCCTTGCCAGATCCATGTATAGGGCATAGGTTTCTTCATTGTTAAGAAAAATTGTTTAATGGATAGGAATATACCGTTAAACCCTATGTAGTTGTGAACAAGTTATGTATTTATCAATTCCATTTCATTTAATGACATGAGAATATAGCGATAGAATGAGGTGTAATTAGCTTTATATGTGTTGAAAGATAAATATAAGGACTATTGAACTTCGACTAGTAAATTCCTGCACAATCTAATGAAAATGAACTAACATGATATAGTTTAAATTTAAGGATTCCCAACTATGCATTTGTCATCCCCAAATGATAATTCCCTTTTAGTATTTCAGCTGTCCTATGAAACTCGTCTCTATTTTTTTATGCATTTGATATTTTCAATCTTAATTACGAAACCTCATTCTCTTCTCACTGAAAGCAATTAAACTAATTGACACTCTTAGTTAGACCATATCCTCATGGAAATGATACTCAACTCACTCTTTATTATTTGATCGACACGTATACTTGCGTTAAAATGAGTATTTTAATTAGATATATGTGTAACTCGTCACCAATATATTATACACACATATATTCAACCCTAAGTCTCAAGTGAAAAGATGAATTTCACTATGAATCAATGAGATAATTTATTTACTTTAAAGCAAAGGGTTGAAAACAAATAGATATATGTAGGCTCAAAAATGGGGTACAAAGATTGCAAACAAGATACAACATTCAAGCACAATTAGGCATAAGCATTCATATTATATGAAAAATTACCTCAATCATTTCAACTAAACATGTTATTAAATACTAGATATTGAAAATATTTCTTAAATGTTTGGTAAATTTTTAAAAAATACTAATGTGTTTTTTTTATTAGTAAAATACTAATGTGTTAAAAGGTCTTGAAAATGCTATATCTGAATTTGAACAGGTCATGAATAATCTAAGAGCTCTACCCGAATGATGGACTCCCAAGATTATTACTATTAAGGAAGCAAAAGATCTAAGCACGTCAAAGTTGGAAGACTTATCAGTTCCTTAATGTCCTATGACCTAATAAAGAAGAAGAATAAGAACACCACAAAGGAAAGAAAGTCATTGCATTGAAAGCCACACAAAGTTTAAATGAATCCAATTCATCTTCTCATAATGAAGATGAGAAGTTTGCATTTCTCACAAGAAAGTTTCAAAAATATGTGAGAAAAGGATAAAGTTTCGGTTCCGAAGGATTTAAGGAAAAAGTAGAAGGGAAAAAAGAAAAAAGTAACTAGATGTTTCATATGTGATGAAGTTGGACATATATAAGCCCAATGTCCTACACCTAAAGAAAAATAATAAAAAAAAAGATAAGAGAAAAGAGATATGAGCAATTCTAGAAGATTTTCAAAGCTTAAGGACAGAGAGATGTACGTAAATAAGGACTCATCTACAAAAAGCAGCTCTTCAAATGTAGAACATGAATCTACAAATTGCGTCAAAATATGCTGTGTAGCAAGAATTGAGGAAGAAGACAGATAAAATGTCTAATAGCAACTGAACTAGTGATGGGTTAACTGCCACAACTAACACACAAGCAGTGAGGAGGTTTGTCTTAGAGCAAAAGCCAACAACACTTGGTTTATGGATAGTGGCTACTTAAGACATATGATAGGGGATAAGGTTTTGTTCCATAAACTCAAACTCTACAATGGTGAAACTGTTGCATTTGGCAACAATGAAAAACTAAAATAAGTACTAAGAGAATAGTTTATAATATTTTAAATGCATACCTAGAGGAAGCATTATTTGTTAAAGGATGCAAACACAACCTAATAAGTATTAGACAAGTATGTAACAAAGATTATACAGTTGTGTTTGAATCATCTATATGTGATGCCTCTGATGGAGACCATGATGGAGATCAAATAGTGTTTAGTGAAAAAATACATCGAAATATATACTTGGTTTCTCTTAATGAATTGGGTGGAAAATATCTTATGGTTGTTGATAATGATCCATGGGTATGGTACAAGAGACTTGGATATATAAATATGTCAAATATCAAGACCTTGTGGAAAAAAGTTTATTAGAAGGATTACCAAAGCTTAATATGATATGGAAAAAATTTATGAAACTTGTCAAATGTCCAAACAGTTAAAATTATCCTTTTTACCAAAGAATGACATCTCAACTTCAGGGCCACTTGAATTATTGCACATGGATTTTTTTGGACTATTTTATATTTTAAGCCTTGGAGGAAAGAAATATGTCTTTGTTATTGTGGATGATTTTTCAACATTCACTTAGATAATGCTATTAGCTAGCAAAGATAAATCCTTCTCCATGTTTGTTAATTTTTCATAACTAGTGCAAAATATAAAAAAATAAAATACAATTATATCTACTAGAAGTGATCATGACAATGAACTTAAAAAAAATATTTTATAGAGTTTTGTAATGAAAAAAGAATTCACCATATATTTTCTGTACCAAGAACTCTTCAGCAAAATGGAGTAGTTGAAAGAAAAATAGAATAATACAACAGATAGTTAGAACAATGCTAAATAAGAGTAAATTATCAAAGAAATTTTAAGGTGAGGCTATGAGTACAACTTTTCATGTCATAAATTACATTACCATTAGAGTTATCTTGAGAAAAACTCCTTATAAGCCATGGAAAGGTAGAAAACTAAATATTTTATATTTTCATGCCTTTGGTTGTAGCTGCTATGTATTGAACAATGGAAAAGATAACACTGGCAAACTAGATGCTAAAAGTAATGAAGTTATACTTTTTGGATATACATCAAATAGCAAAGCATATAGAATTTTTTTAAAAAAATCAAGTTATTGCATAATCCATTCACGTTATATTTGATGAATTTAACCAAACTCTAAGGAGGATAAGCTTAGTGATACAAATGATTTATCAAAGAATTTTAAAAAGTTACAAGTTGAAAAGCAAGGGGGAGAAGAATTTAAGCAATATCAAAGATTTGATAAAAAGGTAAGTGAAGGTAATGTTTCCTAAAACCTTTTAAGGATCTGAAATTCAAAAATAATGAAAAAGATCATTCAATTGAACAAGTTAAAGGAGACATATATGAAAGTGTAAAAACTAGTGCTCTCAACAAAATATATGTGGACATTTTGCATTTGTATCCAAAATAGAGTTGAACTCAATTGATCAAGCTTTCAACAATGAAAACTAGATTATTGCTATACAAGATGAGCATAATTAGTTTGAAACAAATCAAGTATAACACATAGTTCCTAGACCCAAGGATTGTACTGTTATTGGTACCAAACGGGTCTTTAGGAATAAACTAGATGAAAGCGGACTTGTTATAAGAAATAAAGTCAAACTCATAGCCAAGGTGTATTTACAAGAGACGGAAATTGATTTTGAGTAATCATATGTCCCCGTGGCTAGATTCGAAGTCATATATATTTCCTAGTGTTTGCATCGCATATAAGCTTCAAATTGTTCTAAATGGATGTTAAAAGTGCATTTTAATGAAGAGGTTTATATTGAATAACTTTCTGGCTTTGAAGAAAAGAATCAATCACAATTTGTTTATAACTTGACCGAAGCCTTGCGTGAACCGAAACAAGCTACATGAGCTTGGTATGAAAGACTAAGTAAATTTTCGATAGATCATAAATTTCAAAGAGGAAAAGTAAATACTACCTTATTCATTAGGTACAAAGAAAAAGATATATTAATTGTTCAAATTTATGTAGATGATATTGTGTTTGGTGCTATTAATGAACTCTGTGCTAAGAATTTTCCAAGCTTATATAAAGTGAATTTGAAATGAGGATGATGAGTGAACTCAACTTCTTCCTTGGACCGCAAATTAAACAGTTAAGTGAAAGAATTTTCATTAATCAATCTAAATATATCAAGAAAATGCTTAAAAAATTTGGAACACAAAATAGCAAGGAGCAAATAACCCCATGAGTTCAACAATCAAAATTGATAAGAATAAAAAAGGTAAACAAATTTATCAAAGATTGTATAGAAGCATTATAGGCTCTTTGTTATACTTAACTGCATCTAGACTTGACATTTTATTTAGTGTTTGACTATGTTTAAGATTTTAATCAAATCCCAAAGAATCCCATATGACAAATTTAAAGAGAATTTTCAGATATTTAATTGATACTACTAATATAGAACTCTAGTATCCCAAGGGCTCAATATTTAATCTAACTGGATACTCAGATGCAAACTTTGCTGGTTATAAAGTACGTAGAAAAAGTACCAGTGGAGCTTATCAATTCCTTGGAAGCATGATGGTTTTATAGTTCTCAAGGAAGCAAACTAGTATTGTCTATCTACTGTGAAAGCCGAATATATTACAACTAGAAGTTGTTGTGCCTAATTACTATTAATAAGATAACAATTAAGGGACTATGGTATAAACTATAAAGACATATCAATTAGATGTAATAACACAAGTACTTAATTAAAAGTCTCATATTACATTCTAAGACCCAAAATATAGATGTTAGGCATTACTTTATGTGATACCCTAACCCACATAGGGCTCATTTATATGCATTGGATATATAAATATGACTCATGCATGATTTAATTGAATTATGAATGATTTTTTCTGCAATTTTGATGATTTAATGCAATTAGAGCCAATGGTTATGAATGATAATTAGATTAATCATTATAAGCCGGTATGGGTCAATATGATTAAAGTGGCCTAATGAGGATTGGAAAGTATTAGTGTGTCATGAATAATGAATTTAATTTTCATAATTTGGTTAATGAGAATTAGAATGATAATTATAGAATTGAGTTGAAAAATGCTACAAAATTCATAATTTGACGCCTGTGAGGTGGATTGAGATGAAATCTGAAAGGTAAGCACATAATTTTGTACCCAATATTATGGATAGATTGGATTATGAAAATTTGATGGGATTAGGGTGATAATTAATTATTTTCATCCAAAATTCAAAAGTTAATTTCAAATGATCATAACTTGAGATAGAAAAGTTATAGTGAGACAAAATTTGAAATGACTAGTTAAAATTATGTGATCAATGTTGTGGAAGGATTAGATTAAGCTAATTATTGTGAAAATATGCCTAAATGGGAAAAAGCGTGTAGCATTGACTTTATGCACCAAAAAGTAGCTTTGCATTTATGTAAAAGTTGAAGGGATTAATTGTATAATTAATGACACAAAAGAGGTATCAAAAAGAGCTAATTTCAAGGGAATTTTATGAATCTCTAAAATGGCAAAATCTATGAAAAATCTCAGGCATAAATGCTGGATTTAAAGAGCGAATGGACTAGCTCAATGGAGGCATGTGTATGTGGCACTCCATGGACGTCCAAGGGCCCCAAAATGTGGATTTTTGTGATTTTTTATATATAAAATCTATACCTAAGATATCTAGGGAGCCAAGGTGAGTAAATAGCCATAAATTAGAGTGAAAATTTGTGGCAAAAAATGTAAAAATTAAAGCCATGTGGAAATGATGAATAGTGGACAACAAGGTGGCTTCATGAGGTAGACATCCAAGGGCCTTGTTGCTTGATTTTTCTGATTTTTTTAAGATACAAAATGAGTATCTAAGTGAGCTACTAAGGTAAATAAATAACCATAAATTAAAGCTGAATTTGTGGAAAAAATTGCAAAAGAGGAAGCTTCATGGACGTCACTTTGTCAAGTTAAGAAAGTTGGAATCAAAGTTGTCAAAAATCAAGTAGGTATACATGATGCATTAAGTTCTTTAATTCCAAGTTTCCTACTTCAATTTTTGGGATATGAATATGCTTCATAATGAACCCTTAAAGATTAACTTATGATGCCCTTAATTAGGGCATTAAATGAGTATGAAATGGTATGAATAAATTTAAGTGATTCAAGAAGTTAAAATAGATGATAGAAAGGAAAATGGGTTGATAACTTATCTTGAATCTACTTAAATCCATGTGGTAGGTTGCTGTTTTGAAATAATATCATGATTAGATTATGAATCATGATTTAATAAAATATATATATTGATTTGGGCATAAGTCATGAATTTTAGAAGGATGGGATAAAGGGTTACGTGTATGACCCGGTTTTCATGTTTTATGCTGAATATGATACATGAATTATATTAAATGATTTATGGTTGATTTAGAGGATAAAATACTCTAAATATAATAAATTTTGGATATCCAAAATGGGTTGGAAAAGCTTGCCCAAAATCTGAATTTTAGGGCATGTGTAGGAACGTCCAAGGAGGAGCACAAGGATTACCCAAAACGTATATGGGTATTGCTATTTTAGAAGCAATCAAATTATGAATTTTAAATATGTGTAAATAACCTAAATTTGAATTAAGAAAAGTATGATTAGTTGCTGAGATTAAGAGATTAAAAATCTGTTTTGATTTAAGTACCAAAAGGGATGTTGAAAGTGTGTAAAACAGGTCTCAAAGTTGCTGTTTTAGAACCCTATGATTAATGGATTAAAATTACATAAAAATACTCTAAATAAAGTGTTAATTAAGGAGTTTAATCATGTTGAATTATGAAGCAAGTTGCTAATTTGAAAAATTTTTAAAAATACATAATCTATGTGTTGTAAAATGGGCATGTATGGAGAGATAGAGATGAATAAATGATAAATGACTTATGTGGGTTGTAAAAATTCAAAACAATGTATGAAAATATGATTAAATGTATTATTATGTTGCTATTTTGATAAATAATGATAATATCAAATTTTGGGATTAATATATGAGGCTTAGGATGTCAACTAGGTGCTTAAAAATGAGTAGGACGTGTGAATTATGAAAAATATGTGAAAAATTATAAATGAGAATAATGAACCTTCATATGGTGATTAATAAATGTATTATAATATATATGAATGTTACCCTACATATGGGTATTGAACATGTGGTGTAACGGAAGGTATGATGCATAAGTTTGTGCTATGTATGTGCACCCAATTTGAAATTCAAGTGGGTTGTGTATGTTAATGAAAATGGGTTGGAAAACTAAATTGAATGCAAGAAAATAAAAATTATATGAATGCTATGTCATTCTTATGTGTATAGGCAAAGGCAAAGAAAAGGTCGATCAGGAAAGTTGACGTGATCAAGGTAAGCAAGCAATTTTCTAAATGATTTTCTTTCTCAACTTATTTTAAAATGGTTGCAAATGACATTCTATCTTCTTTAATTTGTTTAGCAAATGATATTTGAATTTATTTCTAAGGTATTTAAGGATGGTCATTCCTTAGTTCAATATGCGTTAAAATGATCCTTTTATTTATGATTTGATTTGCATAACTGCTTTATTAAATGTTTATGAAAAATAATGACTTATGAATTCATAAATGAAAGATCATGCTAGCATGTCAAAGATGAATTTTATGAATGGTTCATGTGCGCAAAAGCATTAGGTCCACCTTAAAGGTGTAAGTGGACTAATTGTCCCCCTTTGGTATAACCAAGTTGCTAAATAGACTAAAAGCCGACGGTGCCCTCCCTGAGACGGGAGAAGACGGAGACGGATGGTTGCCTAGCTAGCTTCTATCCTATAACAGACATGTTTTACGATTTTGCATCACATTATTTATGATGTACCTGTGATGGGTATAAGGAGCATGTTTTCATGATATACCTACAAGTGGATATAATTTTGTTTTTAAAGAAATTTTAAATAAAATATGTTGCCTGCAAAATGAGTTGCTTGAAAAATATACAACTTGCTTATTGAGTTTTGACTCATGTTTTGTTTACCAAACCCATAGATAGGTGAAAGAATGAAGGTGGCAAAGGAGCATAAATTGGGCATTAAGGAATGTAAAACTTTATGATTACTTGTATGTGTCACTTACGGTGAATGGTTGTA
This sequence comes from Annona squamosa, assembly GCA_035584095.1. Lineage (NCBI taxonomy): Eukaryota > Viridiplantae > Streptophyta > Magnoliopsida > Magnoliales > Annonaceae > Annona > Annona squamosa. The sequence continues at coordinate 23,079,977 of JAXCLR010000001.1, forward strand.
AATGACTTGATATTGCTATCTTGATATTCATATAAAATTTATGCTATAATAGGTGCTTTATGGACAAGCGTCAAGGGATATTCAGCATGTCATGAATAACTATGATTATCTATGATATAATATGTCTATATCAGGACAAAAATGTCCTAAATGGGTATTGATGGAAAATAGCATAAAACTAACTCCTAAGGAGTAATGGTTAAATGGATAAAGATCCATTAAATTCCGCCGTGTGACAGGACAATAATCTTGATCACATTTACCAGTCAATAATGATCTCGAAGTAAGGCTTAGGATGTGACACTCGGGTTGAAGGCGCCACACTTTATTAGAGAAAATATTGAAAATCATGACATTTGTTTGAAATATGTTAAAATTAAAGACCAAATTGTAGACATTTTTACCAAACCATTGAGAAATGAATCATCTTATAAGATTAGAAATGAAATAGGTATGATTGATATTGAAACCTAAAGTTTGTGAAAAATTACAAAATTATTGTATAAATATATTTTTTGTGATTGTTACAATTGATAAATGATATGATAGCTTGATATGGGTAAGATGGGTAACACACAAGATATGTTCATACTTGGGTCGATGGAGTGAAGTTGACTTCACTCATCCCAAGTCGATTTCACCAAAGGGTTCGGAGTTGGCTCCTTGAGCATTCAATCGTTTTCCCCATTTAGGCACCAACTAGAGCTTCGACTCTCATTGTTTCATCTCTCCCATCTCTCGCAAAACTCAAAAACCTCAAAGTCACCTCTTCTAAACTCTAATTTTTACACTCCTTGACTACTATTTGTCTAATTTTCAAGTCATTTTCACATCTTTCATCTCCAATGGCACCCAAATCCGTCTCGAAGCCATCTAAATTGTCGGTCACTTGCCGATCCAAGTCAAACACTCAGGAGGAGGTTCCTAAAGGCAATGGATGGTGTCTAAGCAAGCTCGGGATGAAGCTATGACCTCTACAGGTCGCTAGGTTCGGTTTCATGAAGGTAATCCCTTTATATTAATTTCTAAAGAGTAAACAAGTGGGGAAGAAGAGGTAGTGAGCAAAAGAAAAGGAACTCCCACACCTAGAGGACAAGTTCTCAAAATCCCTATTGAGTATTTTAGATATGAGAGGCAACATAATTGGTTTTACAAATATTTTTGCGAGAGAAAGACATTTCCCTTGAAAATCATTAATTTCAAGTTCCTGCAAGAATATGAGTTTGAGATAGAAGAATTACTAGACTGTCAAGGATGGACAAGCTTACTGAAAGAAGATGGGAAAATTTACACAGATCTAACAAGACAATTTTATTATCTGTGAAATCAAAAGGAATCGAGATTGACCTTAGCCAACGTCATGGAGTAACAAAGTCAAATGTATTACTAAGAATAGGAAGCATACTTGGAGTTCCATGCCCCGAAGATCATATCTCACACTTACTAGAATGTACAACCAACGACTGAGAGTGACAAACACCATCAGGGCATCAAATTTTTGCATTACATGGGTTTGCCACCACGAATGAGAGTATTGAGACTCTTGATAGCTCATTGTATATATCTAAAAGGTGGAGAGTGAAACCAAGTCAACCCTCAAGAGGTGGAGATTTTATATAAAGTTGCAAATAGGCATAGGGTTAATTTGCCTTGATTGTATTTGGAAGTCCTAGAGCCAAAAAAGTACAATCCAAGAGGAATTTTGCCTTATGGAACATGGATCACCAAGATCCTAGAAAGTTATCATGTTGACTTAGATGGGGGAGCCTTCTGAAGTATTGAAGCCCACGAATGCCATCGACAAATCCCTCTTGATAAGAATGAAAATCGACATAGAGGCTTTTAGGGCAACTGAACTACATGCAAGTATGGCGGGACCTCTTCCATTAGAACAAGATGAATTATCTGTTTAAGATATCCCACTTAAATCAGAGGATGCTCCAATTGAGGGGGAGGCAAACTCACACCCAAGATCCCCTCCTTTACAACCACATCCATCTCCCATTCCACTAGCTCATGCATCCCCCGTGTCCCATGCTTCATATTCCCCCTATGTATCTAGGGCCACTGATCATTTTTCAATTTACCCTCTCACCCATCCACTTCCAATGCTCTCCTGAAGCATCTTAGAGCCATGGAGAGCAGAATCTCTTAGGAACTAGGATCTATTAACCTATCTCTCATGGAAGTTCATGAGCAGCAAGATAAATTAGAGCAAGAGCTTAAACATATCAAATACCACCTTGCCTCTAGTACCAAACACACCTAACTAATTTCTAGTCTTCCTAATTTTAACCCATCTAGGGGGGAATCTCATATCTCCCATGCCGCTGTCTAAAACAAGACCTACCTCTTTACTCCTTATGATTCTTCCTTCCCTCCTCAGCCTCTCAACTTGACAATGAATCCTACCCTATCTCTCCATTTATTTACCACAACGCCTCCCATATCTTCCCACTTCTTATGCCCTATCTTTTGTGATTGACAAAAAGGGCAGAGGATGACAGACTTTGTATATCTCGGGTTGGGTAGCATGTATTAGGACATTTTGTTATAACATAGTTGTAATGGTTGTGTTATTATGCAATGATAACAATGATGACTGAAAAGTGAATGATTGTTCATTCTATTGTTTAGAATATGAGACTCTACTCATTCTTGTTGTATGCCATGTATTAGGGCTTTTATGTCACCAAATTGCATTTTCAAATGAAAGAAAGGTTAATCTCAAATTAGTTTTGTCAATCATGAAAAAAGAGTGATTGTTATGAAATAAATAGCAAATCAAGTGTAATCCATATTTTGATCATTAATAACTCAATTTGAGAAGTTATAAGATACTAACAAGTGAGCAAGGTTGTTTTATATTAGGAATTTTCAAACTCAACGCATGACAGGTCCAGTCGCAAAGCCAAGTTGATTCGAGCATCGACTTATGTCAAGTCAATACCCAAGTTGACTCCAGTATCCACTTCAATAGATGATTTTTGGACAGCGTTGAAATTGTGGATGCGTGAGTAAGCGAAGTCGCACCCAAAGTCAACTTTGCATGCAACTTAGGTCAAGTTACAACCCAAATCGACTTCAACATGCCACTTGGGTGAAGTTCCAAATGAAGTCGACTTAGTCATGCAATTTGAGTTAATTTCCACTTCAATGCAACCCTTATATTCGAACATTGGCGCATTAACTACATGCCACCTACTCGTAATGTTCGAATTTATTCCCTCTTTGTTTAAGACTCTTCAAATGAAGTAGAGAAGGTTAGCTAGAGCATTGATTAAACTTTCACCTTCCAACTTACAAGCATTCAAATAATCATTTAAGTGCTCTACAAGAAGAATGGTGTCATTCATTGTAAGTGTTGAAGCGATCTTTCTCAAATTCACTCTACACGTTCTTCCTCGTGTTAAAACTTTCTTTACACCATCTGGAAAGTATAGACACTTTCTTTTATTCATTCTTTTGTGATTTCACTTGGTTTGGGATTGGAGACCAAGATTAAGTGAAGACAAGTAGTGTGTGGTTGAAGTGTGACTCTCCTCCTACTTATTTGATATTTGTAAAAGACTCCTAGAGCTAAATCTAGAAAAGAACAAGAGCTCTAGTTGTAATACCATTGATATAGTAGAACCCAATATCAAAATTGGATTTTTATAAAAGAAATCCTTACTCATCTATACATCAAGTAAAATGTTCTTCAACCTCAATCCTATAGTCTAAAAATATCAACACAAGAAACATAAGAAATCATGAGTCCCAACCAACTCAGTAAGTAGGATAGCGAAAAAACTCAAATATTAAACAAAACAAACATCATTTTCATAAAATAACTCAAATATCAAATATTTCAAAATTCATGTGTTCATCCCTCCCATGTTCATGCAAATGTTCATTCTCAACATCACATCCATATCTCCTAGCACACCAGGTAGACTCATCATCATCAAACCTTTTACACGGCTATATTGCAATATACCATAACTCCTCTTATTTTTCGGCTTGCCCAAAAAATCATGATATGCCATGCTCAATCTGCAATAAACATCATGCCCATGCTCATATACTCATATTAGACATATCTAACTCAAATAATTTACTTGCCAAAAAATTTTATGAATCCATCATCAACTCAAATAAAATTTTCTTGCTCCTCGATTCAATAAATAATTAAACCAAGAAAATTATACATCTTAAGAAAGAACTTTTCATAAAAAAATTTCAAACAAAACATCAAACTCATCACAAAACATCTATGCCCGAAATTAAATATTCATCAACATCCATAAGCATCTAAATAAAAGCGGAAAATTCCTACTTACCTTTTATGCAAATTTTCGAATCTCTAACTTTGGACTTTATAAAATTCCAATATATTTGTACTTTTATCTAATCAAAATAACAATAAAATTCTTAAATAATATTCCAAAAATAATTTTTCTTAATTTCATTATCAAATGTTCTATTTTTCTCATTCTCAAATTCCAAACACCTATCTGGAGACATCCATCTCTCATATCACCTTAAAGTTTCTAAAGTAATTATTAACTCTAACAATAAAATATCATTCTAAAATTATTCATCTAGATTCCATGCTCATATTTCATCTCCATAGAAAATCCCCTTTTCTCTACCCTATTAGGGTTTAGAATTTCTAATTCTAACATCTCAATTTCATGTTAAATCTTTTCCATGCCACCATAATATTTTAAATAGATGCAATAAACAAGAAAAACAAAGTATGATTAAAAATAAATTGCTTACCTCAGTTTTCCATCCACTTTTTCCGGAATATGTGAACTTCAAATCCAACCCGCAAAATTCAAATCCACCAAACCTAAGATTCTCTCTTCTTTTTTCTCGATTTTCTTCTTTTTGCCGATTTCTCTTTTCTCGTTTCTTTTTTTTCCCCATCCGAATTGGCTCTGGACGACTTAGGAGGAAATGAAGGATTTTCTGTTATTTCGAAAATAGTCCGTAGCATTTATTAATTTTGAAAATAGTCCATTTCCTAATAATATTTATAAATACTGGATTTTACATTTATCTTCTGTAATATATACGGGAGCTTATGTATCCTGTGAGTTTATGTGGGAACTTGTGTTCTCTACATAAATATGCTTGAGTGGAATACCAAATGTCTATTTATACAATGCTTATAAAAAATATATATTAATTGAATTAGATTTGACCATGTCGTCCATTGGATAGAAATTATAGAAGTTGCTTGGAAATTTCGGAACCCATTCCCTCAGAAAAATCATGACGTTCTAAAATCTTTCTGTAGTATTTAACCAAAAAAATTATTTATAAACTTCTTATATTTCTCCCACAAGCAAATTGTGTTTGAGGAGGAGCAACCAAGTACTAGTGATGTGCGTACCATTTTGCATATCATTTAATTGTCATTGAATTTCCATCATTTTTAATACAATGGTCTACACATTATTGCTAATTTTGAGTAACACTCAGGTAACCCAAACCATTTTACTCACCATACACGCGTTTGACAATATTGGAATGAACAATCATCAGTCGATTCTGTCGCTTTCAGATAATTTATTTTAACTTGAGCCGATGATCTGTCATCATATATATTCAATAATGTTAATTTAGCATTTGGCTTGATTAAGTAGTCATGATCATGCATTTGAACTGTGTCGGCAATGGCATGGACATGAGCAGTCATCATGAGCAGTCATCAATTAATATACCATGTTGGCTCGCATTTCACAATCAGCTTTTTTTTTTCACATTACCCATCTGGTACTGTATCAGCATTCAATGCCAACAGCTAGCATTTTAGGATTAGGCTGTGATAGCTAGCTTGGAGGCCATGGTCAGGACTTCGAGTACTAAGAAATTTTCATAGCTAGCTAGCAGAACCAAATATGGAGAACATGATGCAACAGGTGGACGAGAGCTTGGTGGAGTTGAGGGAAAGCTTCACGAGCAGTAAGACAAGGAGTGCTTCATGGAGGAAAAGTCAGTTGAAGGGGCTTAAAAGGATGTTGGAAGAGCAAGAAGACGAGATCTTTAAGGTCCTTTGGGAGGACCTCGGCAAACCCAGAGCCGAAGCTTTCAGAGATGAGGTGTGTATTTTGATCTGCAATCATTGCCCTGCCACTCTTCACTCGCTCAAGCTTTTCGCTCAGAAACACATTTCAACAACCACCGCAGGAATTTCTAATTTTTCATTTCCAACTTTTTTCTATTTTTAATATAATCTCTCGTTTTCTAATGTTAATTTTATTTTTTGTCATTTTGAATATTACTTTTCCAATCTTAGTGTCCATCTGGCAATTAAAAGAAGTTATAAATTTAAAACTTTTCGTTATTCACAATTATCCTATTTTTTAATTATTTTTCAAGCCTTCTAATACAACTTTCTTATTTTTTAACCATTTTTCCATAATTACCTGTATAATTATCTTATTTATTTTAACTTTATTCATTTTATTCATCATTATCATCATCATGTTATATCATTTTTTCTAATTTTAAAACCTTTAACAACAAAATTTTTTTTCAAAATTTTTATTTATGCTCAAACACATCCTTAAAATAAAATTTTCATTCCCTGTACATAACAATCCCTATTCTTTCAATCTTCTCGGTATTATTTATATCCGATTCTATCGCTCAATATACTTCAAAACACTCAGCAATGATTCTTCTAAAGCGTTTCTAGAATCTTAATTATTTATTTCTAAAGATGTATATTGGTAATGAATAATATTTATTTGTTAACATTAAAGTTATTTTGCACTCAACCAATACGGTTACTATAATAAATTTAATAATAAAATTCCAATTTTATCAATGAATAGAACTGGTTGCAAAAGCTTACTTTTCTTGAACTAAATGACCATGGAGCTGTGAATACCATTTTGTTTTGTTGATTTACACCATAAATATCTCTTCAAGTTTTTTCTTTTTTTCACAGGTTGGATTCCTTCTCAAATCTTTGAATCTCGCGTTGAGTTGTGTCAAGAAATGGATGTCAAAAAAGAAGGTGAAATTTTTTGTAGTTGTTTGCTATTTTTTATTGTGTCTTAGACTATGAGTGTGTTCAGGAGGTAATAAAGTGTAGAAAATAATATGATATAACATCGGCTCTCAGGAGTAAAGATAATAAAGTTAAAATAGATAGATTAGTTATATGAGTAATAATTTATAAATGATTGAAAAATAAGGTAGTTGGATAAAAAGATGTGAAAAATAATAAAAAAAAATAAAGTAATTGTGGAAAATAAAAAGTTTTTAGTGTAGTTAAATATGACCATAGTCTATCATTTATTATTTATTGGAATTTTTGCATCTGTAACTACATAGTTTAGTCAAAATTGCAAGCATGTCACTACTTTTTTTTAAAAAATTAAGGTTTTTTTCAAATATACCTACTACATTTGACCTTAATCTCAAATGTCTCCAGAACATTTTCGAATTTTCAAATACATCTACTATATTTGCATTTAATCCCAAAATACTCATTTCTTAGGTTAATGTTGTTAGTGAATATGTAAAATTACTAATATGCTCTTCAATTTTAAAACGAAATTAGAAAATTTGAATGTCATAATTCATTAATGCGTTAATTGCACATGAGTTCTAAATTTAAAGATTATTTATTTCATTTCATCATATATTATCTTATAATAGGGATATTTACAAAAATTTAACTAACCATTGTTTATGAAATATGCATGTTTGAGATTAAATGAAAACGTAGTGGATATATTTGAAAATGTTGTGGATATATTTGAGAAAGCCCGAAAAAATTATAAGTGTACGATGTTTTTACGTAATTAAGAGCATACCATTTCGGTTAGGATTACTTCCAAACCGTTAAAATTTTTAAGAAACGATCACAATGCCCTCTGAAATATTTAATGTAAATATTTATCAACTTGAGTTTTTTTATTATTTAAATATTTATTGAATATTTTAATCTTTAATAGTACGCATTTTCTTGCAATGGTTTTTATAATATTTGCAAGATTGAAAATGATAATTTTATTTTTAGGGTTTTTTTGACATTTTTTTAAAAATTTTAATGGCCAGCTGAACTAAACGAAATGATGCGAAAATTTTTCAAAATAATTACGTAGAAAATTAGTGACACGCTTGTAATTTTGTGTAAATTTTGTAGTTACGGATGCGAATATCCCTTATTCAACAAAAAACACCATATTGCCTCCATCCCAATTCCCTTTGTTATTGCTTACATGACATTTCTTCCTTCTGTTTTCTTTTCCAAGAAAAATTGTTATGCTCTTTTCTTCTCTTTTCCACCATGTTTCATAATTATTTTGGCTCCTATAGGTAGATTTCTCATAATTATTTATCAGCTGTAGTTTTAGCACCTAAAACGGCATAGTTGCCTCATCAATATAATGATTCCATTATCATTATTCTAGTTTAAGTGTCAAATCTTCTCAATAATCATCGATAACGATTGGTAACGGTTTCGTTATCCTATCTTGGAATGTCGATAATCCATCTGTACCATAACAGAAAATTCCTGATCTTTTGATGCGCATTTTGTTATCAGTCACGTCATTAAATACAGACGATCCTCAGCCGTTATTTCCAAAAGGGGCAAAAAAAGTGATCTTTTTTCTTAAAAGTCCTAAAATAGAGAGGGGATATCGTAGTCTGATAGGGGAAGCACTTACAAAAAGTTTTGAATAAAGACAAAATAATTTCTTAGAATGATTCTGTAGAAAAATTTGCACGGAACGGTAATTAATAGAAATAGTTCTACTTTTTATAAAGTTCTTTTTACATCTAAACTATGTAAAATAAGTTAATATGTATAAATTTAAGGAGTTGTGATATTATGCTTGCGGTTGTAACTTACCTAAGTAACAACCTTGTCTTTTTTATATTATTTTGTTTCATTTTTATGTGAGTCCAAGTATGTTTACTTTAGACACTTAAATTTATTAAATTTGAATTCTTAAATTTATTTTTTTTATAAATTTTTAAAAATAAAATTTCTTTACTATTTTTCATATATGAAGAGTGTTAAATACGTGAACTTTTTTAAAAATTTATAAATATATATTCGAAAATGATAAAATTTGATGTATGATTTAAACACACTTGGACCCACACAAAAATTTAAAGAACTAAAAAATATACAAAACCTAAAATACATAAAGTTATTATTTAGGTAAACTACATCCATAAGTATAATATTATAAATAACTCATATTTATAATCCCAAAAATTATTTGAATTACGAAGTCGTTTGACATGGGTATTTGACATTATTTGAAAGTGAAAGGGAATCTATTAAAAATAAATACATAATAGGGAATAATTAATTAAAACAAATGTTTGTTTTCAGTATACAACTGATTGCTTTTATGCGTTTTAAAGTTATTTTTTATATCTATGTCATTCAAGATATAAATTAATTTGCATATATTTATGATGCAAAAAATCACATTGATTGAAAATTTATAGGTTAAAACATTTAATATTTTTAAGGTGAATATGAATCTATTGAAATCTAAAACATAGTTTCACTTCTATGAAATTTCTTTTCCGTGTAACTCCTTTCATATTCCAAATCTTGATAGTTAATAGAAAATTCACTTCATTTATTATATTTAGTATCATTATAGTATCTTGAAAACCATTTTATTTATTTAGTTTTACCATTTATGGGTCCCATTTATAAATATGTAAAATCAATTTAATAAAATAGTTTAATGCTAAAATATCAATTTAAAGTAGTTTTTTCAACATCTAAATGATCAAAAATATCACTACTATATAGATAAATGATTTTATAAAATATTATTACATTCCAATACATGTGAGAATGGATTTAATCATTTTTCATAATTTACATGTGAATATATATTTTTCAACAAGTGTGACCTATAAATACACTTAATTATGATGAAACTTGATGTCCTAGATAAACAAATGATATAAAATATAATTAACAAATTAGATTTTTCATCAAAGATCAAAATCTTAATTAAGGAGGTTACACGTTTTTTGGTTGCATAGAAGCAAAGCCCTCTAATAAATATATAACATGAACACATTTTCAAACTAATCATTTTCGGCATGAAAATTATATATATGCATATATATGAACATCGTATATATTTTAGATATTAAAAAAATTTTCAGAAAATAAAAATTGACCATTTGCATAATTTTTTACAATTTTTTTTTTTAAAGTGGGTTCTTATTCCGAATTTTTGAATCTGTACTTATCATATTGAGCCAAAATTGCAAGCGTGTCACTATTTGTCCAAAATTTATATCCGTAATTATAAGGTTGGTATAAAATTATAGGTCATATCTACAAACCTTAAACCCTTTTTAAAAATGAAAAATACCTCCGTAGATAATGAAATAAAAAATAAAAAATTTCATTAAAATACTGAAAAATTTATTTTTCTATAAATATTCCTCACATGAATAGATCTATTTAATATGAGGAATATTTACAAAAATTAAATTTTTAATTATTTTAAAAGCATATTTTGTATTTTTATTAAGGAATTTTTTAAATATAAATTTCTTATTTTAAAGATATTTTCTTATATTTTTATTTTATTGTTTACAAGAGTATTTTCTTCATTCTTCAAAGTGGGTTCGAGGTTTACCAATAACAAAAAAATAAAATAAAATTTAAGGTTTGTGGGTATATTGTCAATTTGTGGCAAACCGTATTGATATAAATGCAAATTTTGCAAACATAGTTACATTTCAAACAATTTTGTAGGTGCGGATGCAAAAATTTCTTCTAAATTCTGTACATATTATATCACAAGCTTGGATACATACGTACTCTGAGACCTTATTTCATTTTTCTTTTCTTTCATTTTTATGTAGTCCCACTTATAATTTTTAAAACTTATTATGCTTAGATTTTATATATTTTTAATTTAAAAATTCAATAGGTTCATCTAATAGTTTAATTACATTTTTTGTAGCCATAGAACTACATGGTAAAGCAACAATATCATGTTTCAACTTCATGATTGGTCCTTAGAGGATATTATATAGGATTAATCAAAAGGTTCACGAGTAATGAAGGAGGGATCATTCAATCACTTCCTTATTGTGATTATCTTAGAGTATAAAATATGAAATATGTGTTATGGTTAGTGAAGCACTCACTCAGTTTATCATGCTCTATGAACGTACGAATATAAGGTAAAATACTTTCTGTAGCACTTAATTTCATATTCAACAAAGGACTTTTATACTCAACTTTAAACACGCTAAATGGAGATCTAACAAATTTAACTGATATTTTAATCTCACCTTAGTTTTATTTACTAAGATGACATCAAGACAAGTTAATCCTTGGTTATTATTTAAATGCGAAAAAGATCATTACCATATGATACTTAGTAATCATTTTGTCCTATCTTTTCCACTTTAGCACCAAGGCGATCACCTTATGTGAAAAGGCAGATGATAGGAAATTTTTGTAATAAAAGTAGACGCGTGATCTTTTCACCGGTCCAAAAACGTATTTTTTAATTTTTTTTTTGAAAAATAATTTTATAAACTTGTTAATCTAGTTATATTTAATTTATAAACCAAGTTT
>JAXCLR010000001.1:23130503-23146607 GCA_035584095.1 Annona squamosa
TCATTTTCTATTGATTTGACAACTTTTACATACAAAATTTTTCATCAAAAGTTTTACAACTTCCCAAACACACCCTATATTTCTATAATAGATTTAGTGTTTCTTACATGCATTCACATCGTTAATCTATTAATAATATTATTAGGATGATTTTTTGATATACCCACTTAGTTTGACATTAATTGCTGATATAACTACATTGTTTCGCGAATTGCACATTACCCTCACAAAACTTTTACAAAATTGCTTGTGTACCGAAGTCAATGAGTGTTAAAAAGTTTAATTTGCTAACATACCCACTTAGTTTGATGTTAATTGCTAATATACCCACATTCTTTCACGAATTGCATATTATCTTCATAAAATTTTACAAAAATTGCTTGCTTACTTATGTTAATTGCTGACATGTTAAACCTCTTCTACCTACACAACTAGGTATTTTATAAATTATAAGAGTCTAATGTAACTTTAAATATTGTCACTTTTATTATTATCTAAAATTTTAATATGCTTTTGGCTACGAAAAGATGTCATGGTTACGCAAATAATTTTGGTGAAATTTTGTAGAGTTAATATGTAATTCGTAAAGCAATATGGATATATCCGCAGTTAGTGTCAAACTAAGTGGGTTTATTAATAAATTATACTTTTTTATTTAACAACTATTAACATGAGGACACAAGCAATTTTGGTAAAACATTATGGGGTAATTTATAATTTGTGAAACAATATGGATATATTAGCAATTAATGTTAAACTAAGCAGATATATCAACAAATTACTCATATTATTATTTTAACTAAAGTTGATTATATATTTAAATAAGAAGATACAATTGCCTAATCTACAATAGCACTTCAAATCCGACTAAAGTTATGTTAAAGTTTTTGAAAGGGTGGTTGGCTAATACACTCACTTAGTTCGACTATAATTATAGATATATTTACATAGTTTCTGAAATCAAATCTCAATCATAAATAATCTTTACATTGTTGACTACAATTACAAATATACTCATGCTCTTATGACTCAATTAATGTCCTATCACAGCATATGTATATTAGTAAATACACGCAAACTATATAAGTATATTTGCAATTTAAGAAATTGAGTATATTTATTTTTTTCGAATATTCTCATGTAGTTTGTGTATTTTGCAAATACACCCACACTATAATGATGTAGTAATGAAGTTATAATGACACAGATATTATATAGGGATTATTTATAATTTTGAAACTATATAGGTATATTTGCAATTACGATCAAATTAAGTTAGCATATTTGCAAATTACCCTTTAGAAATGAAGTCATAATAATTTACATTTTTCTTGTCATTTTCGAATTTCTGATTTAGTAACAATAACAGAACTGAAATTTTGTTCCTCCTAACACATTCCTCAGTTGGAGAAGCTATCAGACAGCATTGGATTTATTAGATCAAGGCCACAACCTCTGGCCGTATACGCGTTCACACATGATGAGAAATTCAAAAAGCGCATCATTTCTGAAACATCCTCCGGATGTGTCACATTCAATGATGCCATCATTCAAGTAAGTTTGATAGTTCTCCCCTTATTTTCCTCGTTAGCCATGGCATGTATCATCATCAGCTTGCAATACGCCTTTGAAACATACTTTGGCACGCTCAGTGTAAGTGGATTGGAACAGTGAAAACAGTGCATGGACATAGCTTTTCAGTTCTTCCATACCAGCATCTGCTGTCCCCTACTGCCTTGAAATTCATGCCAGCTGCTGGAATGGGAAAACAGTGGTCGTGCGTTGTTCCTATTGTGATAGTGCAGGCGCCGTCCTAACTTGCTGTTGTGTTTGGTAAATAAAAATATATATATATTCACAACTTTTCTGTACAATTTTTTTGTATAATTATCCTGCTTTCGTATTTTTTTTTTACATTTTTCCACGCAATTACTCTGTCAACTTTATGAATTTTACTCATAATTATTACTCATGTTATATCACATCGTTACTGTTTATTTCAAAAAAAATTTCACCAACATTTCTTTTTTATTTGTAAATTAATGCATGTACTTTGGATATTTGCATAATAGACCCTTTAAACTATGGCAAGATAAACTTTGTTAATTGATGGAACCCAAAGAGATCGATGTTAATTTTTGAATGCAAAAATTAAACTTATATAGTTTTTAATTTTTAAAGGGAAATATTTGTGTACTCCTTTTTGCACTATGTACCCCATCCGATTTTTTATTTAAGGGCTGGTTTTACGTAATGAATGGCATACAACTCTTCATAGGACATCTTATTTATTTGTTTATTTATTTTTTATTTTTCATAAGCATATTTTAATTAGTGTATTTAACTCATATATTAACTTTTACCTTTTTCAATATTTTTACCTATTTAGTTTTAAAAATAATCAATTTTAGGGGTGTTTTAGTCAAATTTACCCTTTGGAAAACTTTTTTAAAAATAAAAATACATATGTAAAAATATTGTAAATGTGAAAACTTGATGTGTATTTATTTAAAACTTGATATATGAGTTAAATACACTCGTTAAAACATGTTCATAAAGAAAAATTAAAAAAATAAATAAAAATAAAAAAGATGTCATATGGTGGGCCGAATGGATCAGCCCTCTTTCTATTTTTGTTATGTGTATATATAATCCAAGCCATGCATCCTGTTTCTCTCCAAACTTGATATTTATATGATGTAAAGAATCATTTTAATTGGATATGCATACAATTTACGGCAAATGCAAATGGAAACTCATGGGGTTGCTTAAAATCATCGAAATATATCATTTTGATATTAAATCCAAGGGGCAAAAGATGCAACAGGGACGCATAAGTCTCTCTCATTTGCAAAATAGACATTTTATATTTAATATTTGTAATTCAAGCCACAATTATCACTAACATTGAGACTCATCAGTTAATGATGTCGATTTTGCCATATTCTAAAAACCTGCAAGGTTTAATTTGCAAATTAATACCCAAAATACAGTGCCAAATGATAATTATGTGAAGTTGTAAATAGGCCATGCTATTAGTATAAAAATCAAGTGTCTATATTTGTCATTCACATTTCTTTCTGGAATATTTGTAGTTTGCTTGTGATACAATACCTTTTGGAGGAGTCGGAGGAAGTGGCTTTGGGAGGTACCATGGGAAGTTCTCATTCAATGAATTCAGCCATGAAAAAGCTGTGGTTAGAAGAAGCCTTATAACTGAACTGAGTTTTGGGTACCCACCATGGTCTGATTACAAGCTCAGCTTCTTGAGAGCTGCATATAATTTTGATTATCTCAACTTGTTCCTTCTCTTGATTGGTGTAAAGAGAAAATAATGCGCAAAATCTTTTGTGCTGTGTGAAAACAAAATTAAAGGATGTCTCACAATATTTATAAAACTACAGTATTATTTGTGGAGAAGCATGAAGAATCCAATGTTGGACTAGGTGTGGTTCTTACAGAAGCAAAACTAAAGATGACTTAGGCATTCTTATGTTGGCGAAAAACTGTCAAGTTTCATGCATTCCATTGTATCTCATACATCTTTCTTTCGATTACTAAAATATTTTTTCCATTTGTCTATGCAAAAGATTTTTATAGGAGAGTTATGAAGACAAAATAGGAAAGAGAACTACTGCTCTATTTTTTATAAGTTCAGTATTAGAAATAAACTATAGATTTTTGCTTCCAACTTTATCATTTGAGGCCAAATCCAAGAGAAGTTATTGTATACAGTTGTCTCTACTGATGTGATGTGAAAAATTCAACTCAAATCTCTTTGTAGGTTATCTGAGTTGCAGTCAACATAAATGTTAAAAATTTGGCTAGCTTAATTCAATTTAATAATTAAAGTTTATAAATATTGTATATGTTGATTATTTTGATCAATTTGAGATGGTCATTTTGTATTGCCCCGCTAGTTGTATCCTCTAATTAGCAATCATTGCAGTAGAGATATGGCGGCAACTTCAAGGATCTATCACACTTAGGGAAATGAAAGACCACATGCACATGAAAGAACATTGTAGGATGAGTAAAGAGGACGATAGAAGAAAGAGGAAGGAACCTCTAAACAGATGAAGAGAGAAAAAATAAGATAGAAAGAGTAAAAGAATAAGAGGAAAGATAAAAATAAGAATAAGTAATATGAAAAATTAGAAAAATGCTTCTTATAAATCTCAAACTAATACTCCTTAAACTTACAAAAGTTGTACTTATACATATTTATTAAGGATGTAATCTTTTAAAAACTGAAATTGCATATTTTAAGTGCATTAGGAAAGTAAACTTAAAATAGATAAAAATTTATTTAATAGATTCTAAAATGCCCTAAGAGATCTTATAGTATTTTCCAAAGATCCTAAAAATGAAAAATTGCAACAAAATTTTTAGAAATATCACCTGATATTATTGCCTATTCATTAGATTTTTGGGCCTAAAATATGCATTTTTGAAATTTTGCTTTTGATTCTCATCAATTCACCCAAGTTTCAATCACTAATTGGCAAAATTCAACTTCAGTAATCCATATACCGTCAAAATCATGCTTGTTTCTCCACTTGACAAGATATCTTTGTACAATACTTGATCCAGGACTAAAAAAAATTCATCTTATAGGATACTCTATATCTGATCCAAAGAAGTATATGACACTCGTGGAAGTATAGTGGTTTTAATGTTTAACCTATTTGTTGAAATTCCTGCAATCAACTTGGAGGCTTAAAATTACCCCAGTAAATAAAAAAATTCTTCATTTTGAAAGTAGAACTAACTCTTGTATCCGATGGTAAATCAAGTTCATATGCATTGGACCTCGATTTTCTTAAGACACTATGAAATAACTCTTGACACATATCTTTTCAATATAGGCTGATAATATCTATAATTAATTAATAAAATTATTTTATCCCTACCAAAATGACTAGCAAAACCCCTGTTATGTAATTTCCAAATTAAAAAAAAAACTTGAAGTGATGTGTTAAGAACACATTGTTTTGTTCCTTTAAACAAATACCTATCATGAGCCACATAATCATGACAATTTCCATTTTGCAATTCATGAATAATAAATCCAAAATTAGCAAATGATGGATATTTTTTTTTCAACTTGTCAAATCCAATGTCATCAACATTCATAGATGAAGAATGACTACAACATTGCGAGCATCTATAGGTTTGTTTTCATTTCTATCCCGATGTTTGAGAACAAATATATAATCTTACAAAAAATCAATCCACGTATCATTTCTAGCACTCAATCATTTTTGCAGCTGCAAATACCTCAAAATCATAGGATATGACTACAACACAATTTCAAGAGGTAGCCACTAACGAATCCAAAATTTAAGTGCTTGTATAATGAGTATCTTTGTTTTTCAAAAAAACTTTTTAACTAAAACTTTTAACTCTTTACAATTATGTTGTTTTTATTTCTTCACAATTTTGTATACAAACACCTTACTTTTTAATCATTTTCACACAACTATTTATACAGCTAACTTGATTATTTTAACTCTATTATATTTATTTTTCATTATTACTCCTGTTCTATCATACTATTTTCTTTTATTCTGAAATTTTTTGATTTTTACACCAAAAATTTTTCATCTAAAAGTTTTATCATTTCCCAAACACATCTAATATCATAATTTTTTTTTTATCATATGTTGAATATTTTTACTTAACTTTATTAAGTTTTTAAAAAAAGTACGCAATCAGATGACCTTCTTGGCTCAAAGCACTCTTGATTTCAACCCATGATATATTATAAGCAATTTTAATAACTTTAGTAAAATTAGGGAGTTGTAATATAGGTATTTCAATCTCCTTAAATGTCGTAGAAGTAAAAATTGGCCATTGATTTACTTTATTTTTCAAATAATTTGTGATAAGTGTCATGATTGTGCCAAACCCTTTAACAAATCATCATCATCATCGTAATCATCATAAGCCATTTTCCACCTAGGTGGGGCCAACCACATGGATTCTATTATGCCATGCTTGGCAATTTAAGACTGAATTTTTTATAGTTTGTAATATTTTTAAATATTGTTTAATTACTTCCATCCATTTTTTTTGTCTTCCTCTCATTCTCCTACTACCTTCAACCTGGACCGACTCTGTTTTCCTAACCAATGCTATTTTAAGCTTTCTTTTAATATAACAAAACCATCTTATTCTATTTTCTCTCATTTTATTACAAATGTTCTCACTTTTAAGTTTTCTCGAATTATTTCATTTTTAATTTTATCTTTTCTTATTTTATCAGTCAACTACATTAACATTCTCATTTTTGCTACGCACATTTTATATATATATATATATATATATATTGTTCTTTAACTGCCAAACATTCTGCCCTATAAAGTATAACAGGTCTAATAACAGTCTTATACAATTTTTCTTTTAATTTGATTGGAACTTGACGGTCACATAAAATTCCTGACGCATTTCTTCATTTCTTCAATCCTGGTTGAATTCTATGCATTATATATTTCTCAATTTTTTCGTTCTCTTAAACTATTGATCCTAAGTACCGAAAGTGATTAATTCTTGTTACTACTTGATCTAAAATCTTAATTGGTTCCTCATCGGGGTTCACACTATTATTAAAATTGCATTTCATATATTTAATTTTAGTGCAACTAATTCTAAAACCATTAAATTCTAAAGCATTTACCCACTTATTCAATTTAAAATTTAGTCATTCTTTAGTTTCATCTATTAAGACAATGTCATCTACAAATAATATACACCAAGATACTTCTTCTTAGAGATGTCTAGTAATTTTATCTATTACTAAAGTAAAAAGATAATAACTCAAGGCTGAGCCTTGATGTAGACCTATTTTAACTAAGAAGACATTATTATCTCCACTAATGGTCTTTACATTCGGAACAACCCCCTCATAGATATCTTTAATAATATCAATATATCTGTAATTAATTCATTTCTTTCTCATCGTTTGCGATATTAACTTTCTTGGTACTCAATCATAAATTTTTTCTAAATCATTAAAAATTATGTATAAATTCTTTTTTTTTCTTCATATACTATTTAAATATTTGTCTAAGTAAGAAAATAACTTCAGTGGTTGATCTTCCTGGTATAAAACTAGATTACTTTTTAGATACATTAGTTTCCCGTTTTAGCCTATGTTCAATTACTCTTTTTCATGATAATTTACACGATTTTGAATATCTCCCTTTTTTATAAATTGGAATTATAATATTTTTCCTCAATTCACTTGGCATTAATTTTGTTTTTATAATCTTATTAAAAAAATTTGTTAACCATGTTGCACCTATATCTCCCATGTACTTCCATGCCTCAATTGGTATATTATCTGGGCCTAAGGCTTTTTCTGTTTTCATTTTTCTTAGAGCTTCCTTTACTTCAGATATTCAAATTTTTGAAAAATAACTAATATTCCTATTTTCTTTTCTATTTAAACTAATATCTAATATTAAATGTTCGTATGAGGTATCATTTAGTAAACTATAAAAATAAGTTTTCTATCTTTCTTTGATATCATCATCTTTGACTAGAACTCTTTCGTCCTCACTTTTAATATATCTAACATATGTTCAATCTTTTCCTTTATTTTCTCTTAATTTAGCCAACTTAAAAATATTTTTTTTCACTTTATCTAATTCTTAATCTGTCATATAAGTTCTCATAAGCTTTGTGTTTAACATCGCTAATAATTTTTTTAGTAGTTTTTTTTGATAGTTTATATCATCATAAGTTTGTATCATTTTTATTTCTCTGCCAAACCCTTTAACAAAATGCCTATGAAATGTAGCCAAACCATGAAAACTTCACACTTTAAAAATAGATGTGGGTTATGGTCATTTCGTAATGACTTTTACCTTTGAGCGATCTACAGAAATTCCATTAATTGATACCAAATCCTACGAAAATCACATGATTTTTTAAGAAATAACATTTCTTAAAGTTTAGTGAAAACTTTTTAAATTGGAGTGTCTTAAGAACATTTTTTAAATATTTCAAGTATTTTTCCTTAGACTAACTATAAATGAGAATATTAACAAAATAAACTACTAGAAACTTTCAAACAAAATGTTGAATTACCCTGTTCCTAACTCTCATAAATTTACTTATAGTGTTTGATAATCTAAAAGGCATAACTAACCGTTCAAACAATCCATCTTGAATTTTAAAGGCAATTTTTCATTCATATCTTATTCTAACTTGAATTTGGTGGTATTTGCTTCAAGATCTATCTTAGAGAATTATTTTTCTCCAGTCATACAATCCAACCCACTATCAAGTCTTAGCATAGGAAATCTATACCTTATGGTAATTTAGTTTATTGCATAACTATCAACACATTCTCCAAGATTCATCTTTTTTATTAATTAATAGAGTTGATAAAATACATGGGCTAAGACTTTCATGAATAAATCCTTTATTAAGAATTGTGGTTAATTATCTTTTTAGTTCAACATGCTCAGTATGATTGATTCAAAAATGAAGCAAATTTGGTAGTTAAGATCATGATATGAGATCAATAACATGAGGTGGAAGATCATTTTATAATACATTAGGAGTCACATCTTCGAATTCTTTCACTAATGCTTGGATTTTCGATAATGTTACATTAATCTCATGAAGAATTGTATTTGTTTCCTCTTTACCAATATAACTAGAATGAATCTTGAATCTTGACATTCTTTTTCAAATTATTTTTAGTAAGAATATGCAAAGGCCATGTTTTAGATGAATCGATGGGAGATCCTTGTGGGTTCCTATCAATTTTTTTATGTTCAATAAGTTTCAATAGGATAAAATTTTCATTATGCTTGATAGTATATGTGTTTTGTTTCTCATAATGATTACTTTTAAGTCATATAGCCATGGGCCACTAAGGAGAATATGAACCACATCCATAAATAGTACATCACATTATTATAATAATCCCCCATTAATATAAGAACCAAATATCTATCATTAACGTGAAGTGTAGTTTTATCTACCCTTGCTGCATGATATGGATGATGATGTGATTTAATTTTTAATTTCAATCTAGTTATTGCTGATTTAACAATCACATTCATGGAACTCCCTCAATTTAAAATAATCTTAAACATTATATTCCCACATTTAAAATTTTGATGAAATATATTTGTATGTTTCAAATCACTATTTGAACAAGAAGCGGCCAAAATGCAGCATACTACATTCAATTGGGGACCTTCATTATAACTATACTCTCTATCAAGTTCATAATCCAAATGTTCTTAAAAGTTTTATTTACTTAATCAATGGTCACATCTTGATGATTCCTCTACATGAGTGATTATGAGTGTATACTAAGAACATTGTGATGCAATATAATTTTTACCCCCATAGTGAAAATATGGACCATTAGCTCATTTACTAATGACATTAAATAAAAAAATTGGATTATTTTTCTCTACTTGTGTATTATTCATAAATGGTTTAGTTGTTCATTGAGAAGATTTTATATTAGAATTTAATTTGGGTACCCTTGTCTCCAAGTTTGTAAAAGCAAACTTTGTTAATGAAATATTTTTGAAAATTATTCAATTCTAGAACTTTATAATTTGCATCTTCTTAAAAATAACCTAATGTAATTTCAAAAAAGTTTTGATTTCTAATTTCAAGCCATTTATAATATTTTCTTATGTAGGCCAAGAACTTCATGTATTCCTCATTTTATTTTTAAATCTTCAAATTTGTTAAGATAGTTAATTACACTTAATGACTATTATCTTAAATTCACCAATTATTTAGGTCACTGGCTTTGATGATATTCAGGAAGATACTTTTCTTTCAATTGATCTTTCATTTCAACTCATGAGGTGATAGGTATTCTTATGCATTGACATTCATCTAGAACCCTTGCCAATAACGTTTGACAAACCCAAGAAATTTTTTTGTAAATATCAATCATTGTGCTTCATCCATATCAAACCAACAAAAGAAATCTTCCATTTCTGCAAACCAATCTAAGAAGGCATTAGAGTCTAGATGATCATCATAACTAGGAGTATCTATCTTAACTTACTTTGCTACCTAGGAATTATTAATTACATCTTTTTGTTGTAGTAGAAAAGATATATTATAATTTCTTTGATGGGTCTTATGTCTATGGCTATTTGTAAAACCAATTTCATGAGAATTGTAGTCGTCTTCATAATTTTCTGAATTTATATCCATTTTTGGAATATGTGAATGCTCTTCATTTGATGACCTCTAGCATGCATGTATGAGTTTGGGAGAAGGCCAATTATGATAGAAAAACTACTAAAAGTACGAGCATTATGTGATTGACCATTTCAAAATGTTTTTCCCACAAATGATTCTTGAAGATTTACTCTTGAATCATCCTCAAGACATTTTCTAGTACTTTAATTCAGTCTATTTACTAAGGAAATAAGAGATTAAATGTCAGTGGTTTCTTTTTTTTTTTTGAAAATTTTATTACTTTTGGGCTAAGGTATCACAAAGTGTTTTCAAAGTTTCAAATCAATTAGTCAATAGAATTTGATAAAGCTTCAAATTTAGAATTCAATTCAACATTAGTAGGCATGGTGATTCAAGATTCAACTTTTGCTGATATAGAGAAGAACTTCAACTAAGATTGAATTTGTTTAAAAGCAAAGAGCTTGACTACAAATAGATAAGAATTAATTACTTTCAACTATAGAAAATGTATTTGTTGAGGTCCAAACTTACCAATGTTAGCAAGAAACAACTTGGATGTGATTATGTGGTTCATCAATTGGATATGAGTTCAAGTGTTCTATCACTTGGTGTATTATAGTGAGTGACAATGGAAAGTGATTTCAACAATTTCTTGGTAGGTTCTTCATGATGAATAGTAGGTTGTTGTGATGGATATTAATGGGTAGTATCAAATGAAAATGGAATGGATAGATAACAACAAACAATGACAACTCGTGGATAGGGAGACACAAACAAAAATTTGTGAAAAGAAGTAGATGGTAATACTAGGTTTGGCTCTGATACTAATTGATGTACGATGGATAAAGAGAAAGCCAGAAAAAAGAGAGAAGAACCTATAAAGATATGATATGAGAAGATAAAAATAGTAGAAAAATAGGAAAAAAGATAAGAATAAGAATAAGTAGAAGGGAAAACTAAAGAAATACTTTTTGTAAAGCTTAAACTAGTGCTCCTTAGAGCTTACAAAGGTTGTACTTATAGGAAAATATGCTACCTTATTTTAGCAACATTTATTAAGGATGTAATCTTTTAAAATTTGAATATTGTTAGTAAATTACTTAGGAGAGTAAACTAGAAATGTAAACTTAAAATGGATAGAAGATTATTTAATAGATTCTAAAATATCCTAAGAGATCTTATAATATTTTTCAAAGATCTTAAAAATAAAAATTACAATAAATTTTTTGTAAAATCTCTTAAGTTTCTTGTCTGTTCACAAGACTCTCTTAAAAATATTAGCTCTTCACAAAATTCTCCTAAGATTATTGCGCGTTCATTAGATTTTTGTACTTAGAATAGGTATATATGAAATCTTTCTTTCAATTCTTATCAAACATCATATATCAATCATAGATATTCAAAACTAATGCAAATATTACACCTATGGCAATATAAATAACTCATATCATATCATTTACATCTCACCGTCATCATCTATACATGCACGCAAGCATATAACCTTTGGTAAAAATGAAATGTATATTTAGAAATCATAATTATTATAATAGAGTCTCAATAGCTTGTGTATTAATAAACTATAACTAAATATATCATATATATTCTGCCACTCAAATATAAAATTTAACAAGAATGTGAGTTTTCAAAACCCTAACTATGATGGGACAAATCTCAATAAATGAAATAAACTAGAATTCACATCTTTTGATTTCTACACTCATAATGTTCCTTAACATCTTTCTATGGAATTACTCATCCCAAGCATGATCAAGTATATCACCTATCTCTAACAAATATAAACAATTAAGTAAACATATTATCTTTATTCTAAGAAATTAGTCTATCATTTCTAATACATATTTTGAAACTAATTCCCCACACCAATTTAATTCACCTCAATTTCACATTTGTTTCCATTCTATCCTACTACCAATAGTATAAATTACTTTGGATCATACTGGTTCTTTCCTCCATTCTAACTCATCTCAATTCATGCTCTAATTCCACTACAGTGCTCCACTAGTCATAGCCTGAGATCGATAATCACTATGATAGAGATCTAGCGGTATCTCTGGAATTTGTTACACTTCAAGAGGTAAAGGACCACATGTACGTGAAAGAACTATATAGGTACAATTCCAACATCCGTCCAAGTAAACTAACACAAGCTCCATTTCATGTACAACACAATTCAATATAAGCCAAAAGCAAGAGCAACAAATTATGTACATTATTAAGTTACAACATACCCATGTCCAGACAAATCTAACATATCAAGCCTCATTTTGTGTTTTATCAAACATATCATAGGCAACATCTAAAAAACTCATAAATTCCATGAAAAATTATTAAAATTCAACCCAATACATTCTATATACAATCTGTGGTCACAAACAATCACTTCAATATCACTAATCTCGTGGATTTCAACAAGAACCCAATTCAATACACTCAGGTGTATTGCACCTATTTTTTTATAATTTTTAATCTAAATGTATTTAACAATTGTATCTATTTTTATCATTTTTGAAAAATTTTAAATATTTTTCAGAATTTTAAAAGCCAATGGCATTTAAATTACTAAAAATGCCACTAGTTTTTTAAAATCCAAAAAAAGCTATAAATCTTAAAAAATGGTAAAAATTGATACACGTGTTAAATATAATTAGATTAATAGTTATGTGAAAAGCTTTCAAAATATTAAAAAATAGGTAAAGTACACTCGAGTGCATTGAACCAAGGTCCTTTGACAAAAACTTTAAATCCCAATGCTTTTAACTTCTTCCCTTAACCATGCCCCTCATAAAATAATCCAAATGAAGTACTACAACAATGGTTCCATAAAAGAATGTTAAAATAACATGCTTTCAACTCAAATCCATATTTTATTTCAAAAGAAAACAACTTGTAGATTGTGGCCTTTGTTTATCGCTTGTAAAGAGAGCAAAAGCTTTGACTTATAATCGATAAGTGATAATAGAACGAAAGACACTAGGGGTGTTGCTTAAAAGAGTATAATAGGGAGGTTGCCTAAACTATTATAAAAAAATTTATCTTCTTTTATGCATTTATATTTTCTTCCTTTGCTTTCCTATTTTAGCTCTTTACTTTTCATTCAAGGAGAATTAATCTTGAAGGGTTTATGTTAAATACAAAAGAAAATTTTAAATTACTCAATTCACCCCTCTTCTCGGTAAAGTCACTTATTCGGGATCAACACCACCTATGCTCTTCCTCCTTCTCATCCCCTTGCTTCTTGAGGTCGTCTTCTTGACAACATTGCCCTCTATCGTTACATAAACTACACCTCCCTCTGCCCCTTCAACAAACCGCTCATCGAATCCCTCATATCTATGACTACTATGGTGCCCCCTTGACTTTGATTCTAGCCATCCTCTCAAAACTCATGATAGATTCCAAAAAAATTGATGTTCATCTCACGTAATTGCATTCAAAATCTTAGAAATGAGAAAACTAAGAGGCAAACAAGAAAGGGAAAATTTTCAATGAATGCTTTTAGGATTTTTTTTCTTTTTAGAAATGAGACATGCTTGGAGATGGAAGCAAGGAGGGACTGTTTTGTGATTTTAGTTTTAATGTATATTGTTTAACATGCTATTTGCTCATAAGGTCATTTTTGCACAAGGTCAAAAGTTAAAGGTTATAAATGCAAATTCAAAACCCATGGGGTTAAAACAATTATAAAGTAAACTTACATGGCAATTTTGCAAATTACTTGCTAATTGGTGTTTGTGTTGGGTGTGAAGACAAGGGAGCAAAGGCCAAGGGAGGGAGAGTACAACAACCAACCAATCATGAATGTGTAGACTATGGAAGTGTGATGGGCCCATGCTAGTTTTCTCAAGAGCTGCCAACCATCATCACTGGGTTGGTAGATGGCAACTATGGCTACTTTTCTTACTAGGGAAGACAAAATACCCAATTTTTGGAATGGCATCTTGGGCACTAACAAAATTAACAGAAGAGAGATTTCATCCAAACATTATGAGTGTTAGAGGAATTTTTGAAATTTTGTAGTTATATTAGTAATTAAGGATAAAATTTATGGTTATAAGAAAATCTTTCTTGTTTATATCTAGTAATTTGGTTTTTTGCAACATAATTCTTTTTTAACATTATTTTGGAAACCCATGTTGTATATTACAATGGGCAACTAAGATATGCATAGCAAGTTCCACTTCTAGGAAACATCATTTCTGTATAATCTCATCTATTTTTCTCACCTTCATAGTTTATGAAAAATTCACTTTATCCATTATATTATGATGAAAATTTTATTCTTTGTGTAGTGTCATTATGCACGGCCTAATATAAAAATATATAAAATCAACGTAATAATATTGTCTGATGTTAAATATTAAATTTAAACTTGTGTTATGAATATCTAAATCATCTCAAATATTGTTATTATATGGATAAATGGTTCTATAAACTGTTATTAGATTCTAATCTATATGTTATGCATCAAAGCATTTTTATAATTTACACATGAGCAAATTCCATAAATACTCACGAATTTCATCTTTCATTCCATTTATACTCATGAGTTTTGAAAAATGTCTCGCATACCACTTATTTTAGTTATAATGCTACTTATACCCATACCATCAGTGATTTTCAGTTAACTTATCAGATATGCATTTTTAATAATATAATAACTTCAAAATCATCAAATTGCCATTTGCTTCACTCCAATCTCTTATAAGGTTTTGGTGACCCGCAAGGTGGCAAAAATTCTCAAATCATCTACAGCAGCCTCTTTCTTCATACTAGCAGCGAAGTGGATTCTTAATTTTGTTGGCAACTAGCTGAATCGGTGATCCCATGCTTGTTGCTAAATGGATCTCCATGGAATTTCAGAGGATTTGTTGCAGTGTGTTCTTTTGGGCTTGGTTTGCTTGAAAGATTAGATGATAGATTCACACAGGGATATTACCCCGACCAAAGAAAGCAGATGGTACCTGAATTTTTAGAAAGGAGATGGCTGCCGAACATCAAAGGAGGTTGTGTCGTTCGCCGTTTGAAGTTATTGGGCCAGAAGGGTCGGGTTCAAGTGCAAACGTTTGCACTTTTGCATAAAATGCAAATGAGGGCAAAAAGGTAATTTCATAGCATGAGAGTAGAAATGTGGGTAAAGTGTGAGTATGGGTAGGTGAATTAAATTATAACACTTTGAGGTGCATGCATTTTTATGATTATTCACATGATTTTAATAAATTACTATAGATGATGAGTGATCCCCAATGTTAAATTGAATGATATTCATTCCAAATTATAATCTGTAATGTAGGACTGAAATTATAAAATTAAGAATAGTTTTATTTAAAGAAATAAATTTGAATGACTGATATAATTTATCTTGTTTGACCGTTGATAAAGATTTTACAGATTTTACGGATTTTACAATTTTTATGAAATTTATGGGAATGATGTGTTCCACTGGTAATCTTGTATTCATTTTTCCAATGAAATAAATTTTATAGGTTATTTGAGTTTCACGGATACAGCGCATATGAAATTTATAAATTTTATAGATTTTACGAATTTTATAGAATAAATGATTTTGATACGTATTCGTTTGGTACGATAAACCAGTTATATAGTTTTAACAGCTAAAATAGAATTGATGACATTTCATGTTCACCAATTAAATGGACAATATAGATTTTAAAGAATTATGCAAAATTGTAAACTAATATTTACATAATTTATGAATTTTATAGAGTAATCGTAAACAGATGTATTGATATGATGGATTTTATGGATTTTATAGATTGTTCATAAAATTTATATGAGATATATTATCCGTAACTGTAATACGAAAATATACTAAAATATAAATATAGATTCTTATTAAAATATAAACAAATCCAATAATTGGATATTTTA
>JAXCLR010000001.1:23164845-23182939 GCA_035584095.1 Annona squamosa
AATTCTAAGAGTTGAAAAGCACCTTCATAGATTATTTCAAAACACCTACATAAATCTCAAAACCCGTATATAAATTCAATTTATGACATTTAATGAAAACCATTTCAAAACATTTATTTATTTTTAGAAATCATTTTTGTAAAGAATTACATTTTTCAATAAAACTCCTTGTAAACCACACATGTATGAACTTGTTTATATTAAAACCATCTTAAAACCCACATTATATTTTCAAGAACTAAGCTTGCTTACTTTATAAGCAATTCTCCACATCATTAATATAAATATAATCAAGTAATTTTAATACTTGAATATAAACATTATGCTTGAAAATTCACATACTTTTCTTATAAGCAACTATGAAACCAACTTATTAAAGCAAGTTCATGAATTTCATAAAATTTCTTTGAAATAATATTTTGGAAAGTTTGCTTGCTTACTTATAAGCAAACTCTTTAAAATCATTAGTATAAAGCATTTACAATCTTGGCAACACTTATGATAAAGTAATTATTCTAAGAAGTATTGCTTGTTTCCTATGAAGCAATCCTTAAGGCATTTTATTTAAGCTATCATTTTCAAAACATAGGAGAAAATCAATATTTTGGAAAGTTTTCTTGCTTACCTGTCTTATGTTAGCTTTTTGAATCTGCATTTTCTTTACCTTGCCTACGTGAGAATAATATAACATTTCATATATTCCTTTCACTTGCATCCAACTTAATTTTTCAACCCATTTTCATTAACATATATCATTCATTTGACTTCTCAAGTCATTAGACACATAGGTAGTACAAATTTGCACATTTCATCAATTAACACATAACATATACAATACCATAAGTAGGGTAACTGTTCAATCACATAATAATCACCCAATAATTAACCCAATAATTAACATTTAAAGGTTCATTAACCTTCATTTATCATTTTCACTTATTTTCTAAAATTTACACATCGGTGCTCCTTTAAGGACACATCATCGCCTTAAACTTCATAAATTAATTTCAAAATTTGAAATTAATCATTATGCACTCTAAAAAATATATAATCATGAATTCTATCATATTTTTATATATTTTTGCACAAAATCACATTGCATAAGTCATTTACCACTTATGTATGTTTATCCTTTCGCATATGCCCATTTTGCAAACATATAAGAGACATTTCATAAAAATTTTCAAGTCAATAGTGACTCCTCTATAAAAAAATTATAGTAATTCGGGTAACCTCTCTATTCCACTCTTCTTAGCATACACCCCTTGAGGTTCCACTATCAGTTATTAAATAAAACATAGAGCCTTTAGTCTCATCTAAATTATAGCTTTGGGAGTCTTTTACAACTACACACAAGCACAACTACTTACTTTGACACCTTGTCCTTAGTCTCCAACACAAGCAAAGTATCAATTACAATAAAGAAATATCAAATAAAATGAACTACACTTTATGGTATATATAGAATGCTTAGCAATGGAAACTACGAAAAATGATAAAGAGAATGGTTAAACTTTGAAGCCTTTGTAGTGAACTTGAGAGCTTGACTTAAAATTACTTTAGGGGAGCTTTGAATACTAGAAAGTAGGAAAGTCAAATATAATCAATATTTTAGCTAACTACATTAACTCCACTTGATGGGTAATTTATAGATTTGAAGGATATTTGAACATTTCACGGTAGGAAGTGTGCATTTAATGAGCCAACATCAAAAAAATTTTGTCTTTTCAATTGAAGTCGCAAATGAGGTCAACTTAGCTTGTGACTTCACCCAAGTTGCATGTGAGATTGACCTCATTATCGATTTCAAGTTGAGGTTTCTTCTTACTGAGAATCCCTTAAGTCTTGTTTTCAAGTCGCTCATGAAGTTGACTTTGAGCGGGACTTCACATAAGTAACAACCAAAGTCGACTTCAACTTCAACTTCAACTTCAGTATGTCTTTAAGTCTTCTAATCCTTGGCCCTCCATCTCTTTTTCTAAGTCTTGCTTAAGAGTTGACTTCTAGTCTAACTTCACCCAAGTCTCATGTGAAGTCGACTTTGGACATGACTTTAAGTGAAAATTTTTTGCAGAGTTAAAGCTTCATTTTTTCCCTTTAAGTCACTAGCTGATGTCAACTTCAACTTCAACTTTACTCAAGTCTTATCTAGAATTGACTTGAGTTTGACTTCAAGTGAAATTTTTTAAAGAAAAAGTTTTAGTTCTCTTAGCTTCTTCCAAGTCGCAGCTTAAGGTCAACTTCATCTTTAACTTTATACAATTTTCATCTAAAGTTAACTTGGGTGCGACTTCTTTTGTGCATTATGATTCCAAAATTCTATGCGTTAAAAACTTCATTTGAGGTCGGTTATGGAATCAACTTGGGTTGCGACTTTACCTAAGTTACATCTGAAGTCGACTTATAATATGACTTTAGTTGTCTACACTTTATTTTTGAGTTTCTTTCTTATATATTCAAATCCCCATATAAGGTTAATAGTTTTAAAACATATTAAATTAGTTGTTAATCACCAAAACTTTGACATTGTATTAACAAACATTTGGAGATACGTCATGGTCCAAAGGGCTTCAATGTGTAGTAGTCAATCCTTAGAACCTTTCTAGTAACTTTTACCTTCCTTGACTTTACAAAAGCTGTTACAAAAGCTGATTTCTCATCATGATCAAACTTCTATTGAAAGTAGCGACTCCTTTTTTCTTTTATTCCTCCCTCTCAGGACCATTTTATTGCTAACATATCATGATTTTGTTACGACAGCCTTTGGAGGCTACAACACTGAGGGATGAGGTTGCTAGATAAAGGGGAGAACCACCAATAGATAAGCAACAAAGCAAAGGTGCTCCCCTAAAGTCAAAGAAAGAAGAACTTAGTCAAAAATGTCGGTGGCCGCTCAGGTAGAAGCAGAGGAGACCCCATGTAAGAAATTGGAATTGCATAAGAAGCAATGTCTGTTGAAGAAGAAGCATTTCAAGAAGAAGGTCAACCTAAAGAACAATTTGTAAATGGGAATTCCTATGACAAGATTGATAGCTCTATCGAAATAGAGTTGTCAAAGCTCATTTTGTATTTAATTCGAATGCTAGTTTAAGAGAAACATGTCAATTCACAAAGCTTTGCGATATTTTTTAGTTGAATTCCATAAAAATCATACAATCTTAGGTTATTATTACTATATGAGATCATTTATGACATGATTTACTTATTTTAGGTTCATAAACTTCATGCCCAAGTGATGGGAAGAAAGTTGTTTTACAAATAGTCCTTGAAGAATGAATACAGAAAGTTGGTGCTCTGGCACCAAATATCTGGCGCCTTGGCCTCAGGCACCACTATAGTAGAAAATTTTAGAAATAGGTAGGTTCTAGATGGCTCCAAAGAGTTACTGCTCCGGCGCTGGACTCTTAGAGCTACAGCACCACCCCCCATGTGAGCAATTCTCCCACATGTTTCGTTCTAGTTGAGTAAGGGTATAAATATTCTCTTAGAGTTTTAAGAAGAGAACATCAAGGTCTCACGGCTACTGCGGGAAGAGAAAAGCCAAGAGCATCAAGAAAGGAGAGAAGATCAAGAGGAAACAAAGCTATCCATTGTAAATCTATTGAGTTTCATCTTTTCTTCTTTCTTCTCTTCTTATTTTTGTTATTCTCTTCCTTTGGGATGGTTATAAACTTGATATTATATTTATGGGCTAAATCTTCATGTGGTGCGATATATGTAGGATTCGACATCATAGATTATGCTAATTAGTTTCCTTGAGCTTGAATGATAATATGATTGCGCTATAACTTATGTTGCATGGGATTAACTTTCTATATTATGCTTAATGCATTTACAAGCTTTGTAACCTTATAGATTGATTTAATATCCAAATCTATGCTTGGAAGAGTAAGTTTTGGAAAAGATCTATATATAAGGCACAAGTTTTCCGGCTGCTGTGTGAGTTGAATGTTAATATGGATAGGAATATACCTATTAACCTTGTGTAATCATAATTATCTGTCTTGTTTTACTTAAGTTCATGGGTAGTAAGGTTTGTATGTATTTGAAGACATAATGAATATAAATGAACTCAGACTAGTAATCTCTACATAACTAACTTTAAATGGAACCAATATTACTTGGTTATGAGTCAACGAATTCATACTCGGATCTATCTTATCCATCCCAAGTTAATCTCTCTACTAGCTATCTCTCGTTTACTCATTTAATGTTTTATTTAGTTCAGTTTAATTCAGTTCTTTGAAAATAAATTCCTACTTAATTTTACTAATTTGGTTTAGACAATTGAAGTTTAAGGTGCTAGTCCATTTAACATAATCCTCATAGAAACAATACTCTATTCACTCTTTATTACTGATCGACACTTATACTTGCGTTAAAATGAGCATTTTAATTAGACATATATGCAGCTTGTCAAGTTTTTGGTGCCTTGACAGGGATTGATGCTTTAGACGTAGTTTCCAAATTTTTTTTTGCCTTTTGTGGATTTGGACATATTCTATATGGTTTTTGTTTGTCTTAATTTGCTTTTGATACAAATTCGATTTAATGGTCTTATTTATGCAAAACTCAATGGCTTCAAATGCTTTCTATTGGCCAAACACGAAGTTTTCAATAGCAAGCATGATGGGTTTCCATGAGTATAATACTACTTGGGCACCTCCAATCCAGTTTGCAATTTTTGATAATCGAGTTCTAAGCATGAATTATACTTATATGAGTCGCTGTGATCTATGCAGAGGTAAGGGACATTTATCAAATCAGTGCATATATTACTTAGCATCTGTGGGTGATCTTGATTATTCAAATGATGCATAAGATAACTATGGAGACTTGCAATTAGAAAATATAATGCTGATAGGATTTCAAGTATATCAAGTCGAGAAGCCATCTCCACCAGAAAATAAGTCATCTTTAGAGAACATGTTCTTGGAATTCATGAAAAGTCAAATGGAATTTAATAAGAACATGAAAAAGCAGGTGGAGCAATTGGCAACAACAATCCAAAGCAGGCATCAAGAGTCCTCTTCAATTCATATTGAAGAGGATGCAAGGGAAAATGAGTTGAATGAGGGCTTTGCAGTCACTATGAGCAACAATGAAGAGATATCCATTGATGCGACAGAATAAATTGCCCCTAAAAATGTTCTTGAACAGATGGTTGAGCCATTGGAAAGCAAGGACATTGAGGAAGAAAGCAATGAAGAGATAGAGGTTGTTGCAATACTGAAAGTTGACAATTACCATATTCCCATACCTATAGTATGTCTTCCTGAATTCCAAGAACATCAAGAGTTGATTGATCAATGTATATTCTTGGAAAACAACACATTGAAGCCATCATCAACCCAAGACCCTGAACAACACTTTTATAGCCTCTATGAAATTTAAGAAAAGAGGCTAACAAATCTATTTTAGGGGGCTAGAAGAGAGCTGAACTTTCAATTCATAACCCACATGGAAGGAATTTAATAGAGCGGGAATTAGTTGATCTTCATATGAGCATCGAGCTGAGAAAGTTAAACTTAGCATTGAATGGGAGGCAATTTGATTTTTTGATCGAAGGCATGGTTTAAGGATTAATCATTTGTGTCTTGAGGCAAGGGAACCAAAGAAAGATCACTATTTTTGAAAACTGGCATGTAAAAGAGAGTTTGATTCCTTTCTTGGTCAATTCTCTATGAACATATATGATCTGATCTTGAAAGATGCAGCTCAATATGATTTCAGAAATCAAAATCCATCAACAATCATTTATCCATGCAAACAGAGCAGCTAGAGACCTATATTAGAAGTTTTGAAAGCTAGAGCTTGATAATAGTGCATATTGAAGTTATTATGTATTAAATAGTTTGTGGTTGGATTTGATAATTCAACAGCTAGATATGATTCCCATCTGTAGAGTTTTCACTACTAAAGGTTATCAAGATCACATACTTTGCAAGTTTTCAATTCCAAGATCAACATGTTTAATCAGCACATCTCCGTTCAAATTGGAGTGTTGGTGTGATGGACTGGTTATTCATGGCAGCACAATTGCAGCTCAAATTACTCTCGTGTTGCTCTACAACACACTCCCTAGTGTACTTGTGTACTTGTTACTAACTTTCTCCCAAATGTAAGGATCGTAAGAAGTAATATAAATGAATGACTAGAGTATCTTTTGCATGAGGACTTGAATGATAAATAATCACTATTACTAAAAACTAAACGTTAGTTTCTAATCAGATAATTTTAACTTTTAAGGATGAATGTTTATATTAAAATAAAAGAATAAAGGATTTAGAGAAGTTTAGGATCATGAGTTTACAAAAATACAAGTCCAATTTGATAATTTTAAACTCCAATATAACCTGATAGAATTAAGGATTTTGACATATTAGAAACATCTTTAGTAATGACCACAAATAGGGGTGCACAACCGAGCAAGTTTTATTAGACTTGGCCTATATCATTATATAACCCTGTATTTTTAGGTTCAAGTTAGACCTAATACGAAACTTTGATTATCCAAGTTTGGACCTAGTAGGGTAGGGTGTAGATCATCTAAGGGCGTATCTAGACTAAGATCAACTAAGAAAGTTATTTATCAATAAATTCATAAAATAAAATATTTTGCAAACTAATAATCATAAAAAATTGAGAATTAAAAAAATATGATAATCCAGCCTTTAGTACTATGATTTCTTTATTAGTTTAGGAGCTAGAATTTCTTATCATATAGTAATTCAAAGAGATATTAGCATAAAATTAGTTACAAATATTTTCACTTATTTATTACTTCTAAAAATATCTCATAAAAATTAATGTAGAATGCATTAGATTTATTTTATTTTTCCTTCCAATTTAATATTTGTTTTCTATAAATATTTAGATTATTGATAAGTCGCTTGTTAAACTTTCACTTTTGATGTCTTCTCCTCTTTCACTTATGCCATATAAAGTTTGATTTTTTATTACTCTATGAAAATAGAGTTATCATTGCCAATTTTGAGTCAAATGTAAATGGTAACTCATTAGTAAGATGTAAATTTTCAATAAAATTGCATCAATTAGTGACATTCAAGTAGCTTTCATGATTTCATAGATTTCATGCATTTTTAGCTATTTTTGAAGCATTTCATGTCATTTTAGCTCAGTTTGATTCATTAGGTTATATTAGTATGCATAGATGCTTCATTTTTGAAGGAGAATGAAGGTACCTAACTCAATGATCAATTGCATAAATCGATGGAATGGGAAGGAAACATTTTTCAGAGTAGTGAAAATGTGATAAAGAGACCAT
The DNA here is from genome assembly GCA_035584095.1 of Annona squamosa. NCBI lineage: Eukaryota > Viridiplantae > Streptophyta > Magnoliopsida > Magnoliales > Annonaceae > Annona > Annona squamosa. The sequence goes on from JAXCLR010000001.1 coordinate 23,172,134, forward strand.
CAAGGCGATGGATGTAGCCCTAGCTTCAATTCCACCACCTCACAAAAAGTAAAAATTTCAGCTATCCGGCAAGATAAGCACCGTGGCCATGGATATAAAGCAAGAAGACACTAAGTTGTACATGTGGTGCCCCAGCCTAAGCGTTACAACATTAGCCTTACTTCGGGACCGTTATTGATTGATAAACATGATCAGGATTGTTGTCCTGTCGCACGGCGGGTTTTATTGGATATTTATCCATTAAATCTTAACTCCTTAAGAGTTTATACTGTTTAACACATTCCATTTTCCATCAAAAACCCTTTTAGGTCATTATATCATCTGAATCATAACATGATAATTCATAACTTAGCATTTGTCTATAAATTTTTTTCATTATCCATAGTTGCAAAATATAACATGATTCTTATACAACATTAAGATAAATATTTAATGTCATCATACAACCATTGAACTATAAGTTTATACACAGGTAATTCAAAAAAATTCATTAATCTTTGAAGTTCCACCTGTGCTCCATGCTTGGTGCTTCCTTTCACCTGTCTTTAGGGTTTGAAAAATAAAATCGTAAGTCGAAACTTAATAAACAAGCTATAAGGTTTTCAGGCAATTTATTTTCATTTAAAATATCTTGAAAAGTAATATTATACCCACTCAAGGGTATAAAATATGATTTCTTATACTCGTCAAGAGTATATTATAAATAATGCAATGCATTATTTTTAAACATGACATCATAGGATAGTGGCTAGCAGGCAACCATCCGTCTCCAACGTCTCTCTCAATACAGGGAGGTGATGCCAGCCTGAGGCCTATCTTAGCGACTTTATCGCATTAAAGGGGGACATTTGGTCCGCTTACACCTTTAATGTGGATCTTATGCTTTGTGCACATGAATCTTTCATAAACATTCTTTTTGACACGCTAGCATGATTTTTCATTTATAACTTCTTAAAACATAATTTTTCATCAATATTTGATAAAGCATAACATAAAACACTTATCATAATTGAAATTGCATTTTAACACATATTGAACTAAAGGAATGACTATCCTTAAATAACTTGGAAATAATTTCATCAATCAATTGTAAAATGATTCAACCATTTAGAATATCATTAGCAATCATTCTATTATATTTTGATAAAACAAGAAGCATTTAGAAAATCTCTTGCTTACCTTTTTTAGCTTTAGCTTTCTGGGCCAATTTTTTCTTTGCCTTTTCCTATACACAAGAATGACATTACATTCATAAAAATTTCATTTGCTTACATACATTTAATTTTCCAACCCATAATTCATTTCACACAACCAACTTCAATTTGAAGTCGGGTACACATACATAACATTCACTTGTGCATCATACTGTCCATTCTATATTGCGTTTTAAACCCATATGTAAGTTAAACACATAATAATCATTCATTAATCATCACATAAGGGTTTATATCTCCCTTTTATCATTTCTCATTTTTCCTACATAGATGCTCATTTTAAGCGCATAATTGACGTCTTAGGCTTTGTAAATAAATTTCAAATTTTGAGATTATCAATAATCACCAATACAGCAACATAATCATGCTTTTTATCACATATTCATGCATTTTTTCATTTTAGCAATTCATATAAGTCATTTATCATTCATTCATATATATCCTTCCACATTCATCTAACTTACAACACATATCTTATGTGTTTTTCAAAACTTTTAAACATAGAAACTTATATATAATTTTAGCATCATTATACCCCTTAATTAACATATAATTTGGGGTTTAATTATGGAATTTTAATCTATTTATCATTGGGTTCTGAAACAGCAATGTTAGGACCCGTTTTTCATCCTTTCAACCCCTCTTTTGATACTCAAACCAAAACAGATTTTTAATCCATAAATTTTAGCAATTAATCATGATTTTCTTAACCCAAATTTAGGGTAATATCACATGTTTAAAATTTATAATTTAATTGCTTCCAAAACAGCAACTTCTACACATATTTTGGATATCTTTGTGCACCCTTCTTCGGATAACTTTTTACATACCATTAAAAATCAAATTTAGGATAAATCTTTCAAAGCCCTTTTGGACATCCAAAGTACCTTTAGTTTGGGGTACTTTACCCTACAATTCACCCATAAATTATTTAAGCTAATTCATGCATCATATATATCATAAAAACATAAAAATTTGGTCATATATGTAACCCTAAGTCCTATCCTTTTTAAAATTTATAGCTTATGCCCAAATCAATATATATAATTCATTAAATCATGATTCATACATCTAATCATGATAATACTTCAAAAAAATAACTTATCATATGGATTTAACAAAGTCCAAAATAGGTTATTCACCCATAAACAACCCTAGCATCTCATTTAACCCTCTTGAACCCTTGAATTTATTTATGCCATTTAAATATCATTAAACACCCTAATTAAGGGCATAATAAATCATCCTTTAAGGGTTTATTATGAATGATATTCATGACTCATAATTTGAGGGAAGAAAACTTGGTTTAAAAAATCCAAAACTCAAGGTATACTTGGATCTAGACAACTTTGATTCCAAATTTTTTGAGCTTCTCTCTTTTCTTCCTTCCTTTTCCTCCTTTTTCTTCTTCTTCTTTTTCTTCCATTTTTCTCTTCCTTTCTTGTTGGATTTGGGCACATCCAAGGCTGGTCTTGCTTTGGATTTTTCCTTGAGAATTTTCTCTCTTTAACCTTTCTTGCATATGGACGTCCCCCCATGTAGCTTGAGTTTTTACCCGCTTTTTGACCCCGATTTTCCACATCACATGAGGGTAAATCAATGCCCCCTTATCCCTTGTTGACATGGCTAATTCTTACCCGATTAAAATATGTATTTACCATTTATCAAAAATCATCAAAGTCAGCTCAATTAGGAGAAACCTTGTTGTCCACTTGGAGACGTCCCATTTAGCTGCTGTTTTTGGCATTTTGTGCCATGAAATTCCACATATTTTAATGCTTCATTACTTACCCTAGGTGATTAGCTACTTAGATGCATATTTGAAAATTTATAAAAATAAAAAATCCATGCATTATCCCACCTTGGGCATCTCCTCTTCATGCCACATATGTGGCCTCTTTGAGTTTGCTCCATCAGCCTTTTGCTTATGTGTTTAATTCCTTGATTTTTCAAGGATTTTAGCCGTTAAATTAATCTAAAAAATCTAGCTCAAAGCGCCACCTTTTGACACCACTCTTGGGCATTAAACTAAATCATTACACCACTTGCTTTTACATAAATGCTATGATACTTTATGGTGCACGAAGTCAAAGCTTTACACCTTTTTCTGATTAAGAATATTTTCATGATAATTATCTTAATCTAACCCTTTCATAGTGTTAAGTACATAATTTTATTCACCCATTTCAAATTTCCTCTCAATATGACGTTTCTATCTCAAGTTATGATTATTTGAAATTAACCTTTGGGTTTGAGATAAAAATAAATAATTATTATCTTAATCTCATCACATTTTTCTTAATCCAATCTATCCATAAGATTAAGCCCAAAGTCCTGAGCTTATCTTTTAAATTTTATCTCAATCCGTCTTATAGTTGTCAAGTTATGAATTTTCTAGCATTTTCTAACCTAATTCTATAATTATCATTCTAATTTTTATTAATCAAATCATGATAATTAAAATAATTATTCATCACATATTAGCATTTTCTAATCCTCATTAAGTCCCTTTAGTCATATTGACTCGCATTGGGCTATTGTGATTAATCTTAATATCATTCTTAATCACAACCCAAATTGCAAAAATCTATCAAATTATGAAAATCATCTACAAATCGACCAGTTCATACATGAATCATAATTATAATTTAAATGTGCTTATATGAGTCCTACTTGGGTTTGGGTATTACAATACGTGTACAGTTTTTGCACATGTGTGAAGCTGATTTGATCTCCCGTACAAATTCATCTCTTAGGGTTTCAAAAGTATAATCTATTGGGACATAAAGTGGAGAGCTTAGAAGAGAAAAGAGAAGAGCTTCAAGGAAAGAGGAGGAGATCAAGAAGAAGATCACTTTGAAAGAGGAATCTAACATAAATTTATATCTTCTTTTACTTTCTTCTTTTTATGTTTTCATCTCTACACTTGATATGTACTTGAACATAGTTTTGATGACATTGTTTTCAATGTTCATATGCTAAATCTTATGTTGAGGGTTGTGATGAAGTTGGACTTGAGATTATGTTAGTAAATCTCTAAACAAATAATTAAATAGAACCATTACAGCATACTCTTAAGTGAAGGGATTCTTAAGCCTTAACTATTTAATTATGTCTTTGAAGAAATCTACTTATTCCACTCTACTTAGTAGTTTTTAGTCTAGTTTATTTTCACTTAACACCTTTATATGATTAAATTTATTCAATCAATTAATTTCATTAGTGATAAATGACAATTTGGTCATTTTACATTTAACTCTCCTTGCTTGTGAGATGGACACTCTACTCAATTTTTATTATTTGATACGACATGTATGCTTGCATAAAAGTCGGCAATTTAATTAGACATGCACACCAGCTCATCAAGTTTTTCATTCCTTTACTAGAGAGGCAAGGCTAAATGCAACATACCAATCTTTTCATTTGTCATTTACGAAGTTATGTATATAACTTACATAATCTTTCGTTTTTATTTTTATTTTTTAATATAATTTTGTTTTAGAGGCCTTATTTATACATAATTTAATGGATTCAAATGCTTTCCAACTGCTGGATGTAGGATTTCTCAAACCAAGCATGGTGGGTATCCATGAGTTTAACAATAGTTAAACACCTCTAACCTAAGTTGTAGCTTTTGGCAATCAAATTCAAAGCATGACTTTTATTAATTCGATTAGCTGTGATTTGTGTGGAGTTGAAGGACACATGTTGGATTAATGCTCATACAACTTAGTGCTAATAAGTCATATTGGTAGCTTCAACTATGACCAGAGTGATTCATCTATGTATAAAAATAGCTTGAGCTATCTTGATCATTCAAGTATTGCATAGGATAAGCATGGAGACCTACAGTCAAAATATAGGATGCCGTTAGATTTTTAAGCATATCAAGTAGAGGAGACATCACCTCCTGCAAATAGGCTATCTTTAGAAGATACATACATAAATTCATGCAATGCCAAATGGAATTCAATTCACAGTTTCAAAATTAGTTGGAATGTTTAACTAGGTATCAAGAAGCTTCTTTAGGTGACATTGAAGGAGAATCAAAGAATGATGTTGTAGAAAAGGGCTGCGAAATCACTATGAGAATCAATAAGAAGATATCAGATGATGTGACAAAGCAATCTATGCCTCAAAATGTGCTTGAACAGGTGGCCAAATCAATGGATAACAAGCAAGTTAAAAATTAAGGAAGAAATAAAGATAGTTGCAAATGGAAAAAGTTAAAAGCCATCAAATCAATACACCTCTAATATGCCTTTTAGGAATCTAAAAACAACGATACTTGATTGATTAATGAACATTCTACAAAAATAGTTAGTTAAAGCTAACAATATAACACCATGAAGAATTACTCTCTAGTCTCTATGAAATACAAGAGAAGAAGTTGACAAATGTATTTGAGGAGGCAAAAGATGAATCTAAATGTGAATGACATAATTTGCTATTTGGAGGAAATTTTGATAGGGCTAGAATTAGATGATTCATAGAGACGTCGAGCTGACCATGTTAAACTTAATACTAAATGGGAGATTATCCATTTCTTTTTTATAAATGTTTTTTGTGCAATGTATGAGTAAAAAAGCTCAATGCTTGGTGCCTTGAAAGAAACTCATAAAGAATTCAAATTTTAGAGCTTACATGTGTTTGAGAGTACATGACTCAGAAGGGACGACTATTAAGTCAATTTTATGTCACGTATTTTCAATATTAATTGGACAAAATGTGTGTTTACAACATTTTGAATAATATTTTGATTGATTTAACTTTATTTAGCATAAAACACTCACAATTGGTTGATCCATGCAAAGCAAGAAAAGTACATGCAATTTCAGAGCCACTCATACATAAATAGTAGATTTTCACATTGAAAATGAGCTCAACCCAGATTTGCCCCAATTGCAACATTGATGGGCTCAAAAATAATTTATGTTGATATGTTGTGGCTAATGTAACTTCTCTTGAATCAAAGTTATGACCAATTGAAGATGATCTATCCATTTTGGTGCAATGTGTATCTATTTCAAGATACTCAAAGCTCAAGGACCAAGATCACATGTGATTTGATGATTTTTAAAGATTAAAAGGAGGTAAAAAAAAGGATGAAAGCAACTTAGAAGGTGTCAGGGAAGTTTTGGTGAGAAACAAAGTGAAACAAGTGGAGAAGGGTAAAATTGCACATTGCTAAAACCCAACATGGCAAAGACTTGTTGCCCCTTGAAAATGTAATTTTAGTGAGCTATAAACTGTGTATGCAAGTCCTCTCATCGTACTCTATATAAACACCTCCTAAGAACATCTTATGTTATCTAAGAATGTGGTTTGAGCTATGGTTTGAGGTCAGGAGCTAGAGAAGGTGAAGAGCACAGGGAAGGAGTGAGACAACTAGTTATTTGATGTATTCAAGACACCATTGAAGCTTTCGACAAATAAGCTTTTGTTTTTTCTTTTCTTTTGATTGTATTATCCTTTTTTGATGAGTTGATATACACTTTTATTTTATATTTGGATTTGATCATAAATATGCTAGGCTAAACCTTAATCTAAGGTTTGGAATGTAACATGCATATGATGTAGCAGATGTTGTAGTTTTGATTTATTTATGAAGGATATTATTTGTTAATTTAATATCTTATAATATAATGCTTACTTGGTATGAAAGCCTACACTTTGGCAATGATTCCCATACATTAGATTAAGGAACCAAGATGTAATAGTCTAATATATGACAATCAAGATACTAACTATGAAAATTTAAGACCATAATAATAGACATGATGATCTTGATAAAGACCATGAATGACCATAGAACTTAATGAATACTAATTAACTTAATTCCATGAGCATAGGTAATTAAGAATATATTAGAGTTACGCCTTCCAAGTTTTAAGAGAAGGTACAAGGATAATTTAAGATTTATTCTCCTTTAACACATAATATCCAGATTAAATAAGCATTTCATGTATTCATTGTGGATGTACAAGTAACACCTTAAATTCTAGGTGCTCGCATCTCTTGACTTTTAATTCCTTATTCTACATTCTCAAGATTAACTTTCTATTATTTCCTTCCTTCTTCTTATCTTATTCTTTTGATTTTTGTTATTAAGTGTTTGAAAAGAATGTCTTAAGTCCCAAATTTCTAATGACATTGATATTTTATATACTATAATTTACGACCCGTGCACTTGTGGAAAGATTATAAATAGCAACAATCCTTTGGTTATTCTTCTTCATGGTTTCTATTCATAGTTTTAACATGATTCACCCATTAAAGTGCAATTTTTGAGTAAGCCTTCATCAAGTTTTTGCATAAGATCATCAAGCCATCAAGCATTTGAGAAGAAGTACCATGTCAATATGTTAAGAGATATGTAAAAAGTGTTAAATTTCAACTTGCATGAAAGCCTCAAGATTTGGAATCAAAAGTACAACACCCTTAGCTTGATTTAAGTGAATAGAAGTTTAATCATTTCAAGGTTGTGGCCTCAAATAATGAGGCTTTGCACCAACGTACAGAAGGAAAATGTAATAGTCAATAAAGCAAGGTAGTAACTGAGGCCACAACCTTGAAATGGGTGTCGAGTATCCATCCTAAAAAAAATAAAATAAAACATTGCAATGCAACCAACCATGCTAATGCCATGGCCACTTGTTGTTCCTCCATTTATACTATTGTTGCTATATTTTGAAGATTGACTTGTTACAAGTTCCCTATCAAGGATTTGGTCTACATTTTGGGTAAGATCTTCTTCATTATCCCATTTGCTTCAATACTAATTGATTGCTTTGATAGAAGAATTTGAGGGGTGAGTGAAAATTTGCATTACTACATTTGAGTTTGCTTGAGTTTTGAACAAGTGAACAAAGCTATAATTTGCTTGAACATGTGTTAATCCTTGTGACGTGTTTGGATTAACTTGCATGAGTGCAGTGTTGCTGAATTGTTGTGAATTCAATTCTATCAAGGCCATGATTTTATTAATAGAAATCATTGATGCTAAATCTATGTGATTTTTGAGTTTGCACTTGTACCGGGAAAATGGTTTGTAAATTCTAAAGCCTTTTGTATGGTGTTGTTAGCTAATGTATTGGAAATTGAGTAGTGCATGCATTGTGTTGTTTTTTTTATTTTATACCCATTGTGTTATATTGTGCTACTATCACGACTTCTTCCTCTAAGTGAAAAAGGTGCGCTAAATCTATAAACTATGAACAAACTAAATTTGTTCTAGCATACCTTCAAGCAAGGTGATTTAGAATGAGAAAAATGATCAATGCACCCAACTTAATGATTATGGAGTCATCAATTTCTTTTATTTTTTTTTGCATTTTCGTTTTCATTTTTTTTATCTCACATGCTTTGTGGATAATGCATTTCTCAAGTTTTGGAGGTGGTGCTTTGCTCCCATTTAGGCGTTTGCCTATGATAATTTATTAGTTCACAATCTATCTTGATCAATGCTTATATTGCAAAATGAAAGTTTGAGAAAATATATAATTTATGAAGACTGAATATCATGTGTGCATTTGTTTCTGTTAGAAGTGCAAATTGTTTTTATTCTGATGGTTCAAGTAACACATGAATGACTAAATTGAATATTAGTTGAATTTTGTAGCATTTGTTCTTCTTAACATGTTCAAATGAAATGATTGAGACAATTTTTTTATAATAGAAATATTTATGCCAATACCCATTTTCAACTCTTTTATATATTATTTCTGTTTCAACCCTATGCTAAAAGAAAATTACATTTTTTCCCCTTAAAAAGTATAAGTAAATAAAGAAGGGAGTGACTAATCCACGCTAAATAACTGAGATTGGACATCTACAAATAGCGAGACTCATGTAAAAAAGCAAGGGAAGATTAAAATAATAATGCTTTAATAAAATTCATCCGAAATACCTTGAAAAATGATCAGGGGAGCCACAAAAAATGTAGAAAAAGAAAACTCTTCAAATACCCTAAAATATGTTGAGGAGGCTAATTTGCACATTGTTTAAGTTTTTGGCCAATTAATTTTGATGAATGAATGTTGTATCTTTTTAAAATTATGTATTTTTTGATTCTTTCATTTATCTATTACACCTGTTCTACAAAGCCGTTATAATCAGGAAAACTTATTGACAAGAATATTAGATAAACTGTTACTAACCATTGTTAATATTCAAATGTGGACTTGCAATTTGGAATAAAATATTTTGTTTTGAGAGAATGATGCATACTTGGACAAGTTTTTAGTAAATTTTTCATGAGTTATCTTATTCTCTTGTTGTCCTTTGCATTATTAAGTAGTGAGATATGATTTCTTGACTAAGGATTGGATATAGGCTTTTTTTGTTCTTCATATGTTAGTTGCATTTGTGGAATTTATGTATTTCTTGAAGACTAGCAACATTTTAAGTTTGAGGGAGTGATAAATTTGTGAAAATAGAGTTATCATTGCTAATTTTGAGTTGAATGGGAATGCTAACTCGTTAGTAACATGTAAATTTGCATCATGATTGCACAAACTAGTATCATTCATGTAATTTCATGATTTCATAGTTTTCCAGCATTTTAAGCCATATTTGATGCATTTCATGTCATTTAGCTAACTTTGATTCATTAGGTTATATTAAGATGTATTTATTTATATTTTTTGTTTTTGTAGGAGAATGAAAGTGACTCATTCAATGATTGAATGCATAAATGGATGGAATCATAAAAAAAATTCTAGAGCAGTGAAAATGTGACAATGGGATCGGCAAGGCCATGACTCAGCTTCATTGCCTCATAGAAAGCAAAAATTCCAACAATCCAACAAGGTCGTCATTGCCATCGGTATAGGTGCCACGATGCTAGCATCTATGTGTGCATTTTCTGCACACTTGTGAAGCTTATTTGATCCTTCATATAAATTCATTTCTAAAGGTTTCAAAAGCATAAACTTGGTGGGCATGAAGTGAAGAGCTAAGAAGAGAAAAGAGAAGAGATCAAGAAGATGATCACTTTAAGGGAGGAATCCAACATATGTTTATCTTTTCTTTCTCTTTCTTCTCTTTACATTTTTATTGTCTGCATTTGATATGTACTTGAATATGGTTTTGAAGGGATTCTCTTCAATGTTCATGAGTTGAATCTTGTGTTGAAGGTTGTGATGAACTTGAACTGGAGATTATGCTAGATGATTCTATTCAACACGAGTGAAAGTTACAAATTTGGTTAATTGTGATCATGTGAGATTTTTCCTCTGCATATTATGTATATTGTTTTCATAAGTTTAGCTACCTTGTAATTGATATAATATCTAGATCTATGCTTAGAAAAGTGAGATTTGGATGAGATCTATATGTAAAGCATAAGTTTGATTGCTACAATGGTTATAATGATTAATTGTTAATGTAGATAGAAATATATTTATTTACCCTTTGTGATCATGGTTAGACTATGTGTAAATCAAATTTATTTCATTTATTTATATGGGAACATATTGAGTGAATGAAGTTTAGTAAGGTTTATATGTGTTGAGAGTGTTGGCCCCGAGTTTATGGCAAAACCCAAGAGGGGAGGGGTGAATTGGGTTCTTGAAAAATTCTTTGGTAAATT
>JAXCLR010000001.1:23183039-23196282 GCA_035584095.1 Annona squamosa
TATTTCAATTATTTGTTAATCATCAAAATCAACTTAACCATTCTATTCGATAAGCACATGATCAATAATCTCAACAGAGAGACATATGCGAATATTATTAGTCTAGATCAGTAAATATTTGCACAAATTATCAAAATGGAACCATTATAGCGTAGTCTTAAGTCAAGGGATTCATAATTCTCAACTATTTACTTATTTCTTCAAAGATATTGACTCGTTCCAATCTAGTTATTAATATATACCTGATAAGGAAGAGGTCGACCTTAACAATGGAAGCAAAAAGCAAGACACCATAGTTTCTTTTAAGGATAGTAAGCTTAGAGTTGAGGAGCAGTCTTAAAAATTTGGTGAGGGAGAAATTGAAGCCAAAGTAGAGGGTAGTGTTCATGAGATAAGAGCATCTTCATGAGCTAATCCATGCCAACAAGAAATGCGCCAAGAAGTAGGCTACAATGTTGATCAGACCATCTTTCCAATAAATAATATGATTGGTGCCCCTGTAAATGTCTTAAGAACCTAAGATGCCAGTGTGAATATGGTCCCTTGAGCCATCTCACTTGCAGTTTATAGATATGATTGCTTCATGAGGGTCATACTTAGTAGAAGAGGGAGAAATGATGATTGAGACTTATAAGTAGAGAAAGAGAGCTAACTTTACTTCATGCTCAATTTGATAAAGATGTTCCACTGAAAGTTGAATGCGACCATCGATGGGGATCGTCCTCCTCTCAATTTTATCATAGGCTATAAAATTAGCGTAATTAATCTGCTAATTATCATTTGATTCTTACTTTAGAGAAATATAGGAGAAGAGATCGACCCAGCTCCTCTCATTATTGAAAAAGGAAGTAATATAGAAGATGTTGCCACCTTGCAATCTTAAGGAACTTTGGTGGAGATTGTCGTTTTATAAGTTCATGAAAAAATATGTGCCATTCCAATTAGACAATGATTGTTAATAAATATTCAACACCATCAATGAATTTTCACAAAACTCTTAGATTTGTGTTGAATCACTTTTATATCATGAATTTTGGACATTAATTGAGAATAATTTGAGTGTTTAAGGCATTTTAAAATCATATTTTGATTGATTTGACTTTACTTAGCATAAAACATTCACAATTAATTGATAGTAGAAAGAAGGAAAGTACATGTAAATTTGAGGCCTTAAATCATATAAAAGTAGCAGACTTTTACATTAAAAATGAGCTCAACTAGGCAAGCCCTAGTTGCTACATCGATGGGCTTAAAAAATGTTTTACGTTGATATGTTACGGCTCCCGTAACTCCTCCTAAATCAAAAGTTATGGTCACTTGAAGTTGGTTTGTTCATTTCGATGCAATGTGCAAGAAGTCATACCTGTTCGAGAAGTTCAAAGCTCAAGGATCAAGACCATATTATATTTCATAATATTGAATATTTTAAAGGAGTTAAATCAAGGATTAAATCAACTTAGAATGTGTCAAGGAAGTTCTTGCTAGATTTGAGGCATAATGGACAGCAAAACGTCACAAAATAAAGCAAAACTCATGGAATCAGAGACCAACATAGCCTAAGCCATGTTGGGGTGTGTTAAACACAACCTAGGTTGTGTTCAGGCAAGTGCGACACAACTCAAGTCATGTTGCACACTAGTTTTAACCATCAGGGCTTCCGATCAATAAGCTTTTCCTTTTTTTTATTTTAATTATCTTGTTTATGATAGATATTAGATACAATAATATTTTTTATTTGATTTTAATTATAAACATACTAGGCTAAACCCATTATCTAGGATTTAGGATGTAGCATGTATTCAACATAGCGGATATTGCGGTTTAATTATTCATGGTATTTTTTGTTAATGTAATATCTTATGATTTCAATGCTTATTAGGTGTATGGTACCTCACTTTCACATAATTTCATATATTAATTGATGGAACCGAAAGGCGAAAGTCTAATATACAAGAATAAAGATATTAAACCTGAAAATATACGACCGTAAAAATAGGCATGATGATCTTAAGAAATCCCATTAACTTTCACAGAACTTAATAAATTCTAATTAACTTAATCCTATGAAAATAGATAGTTAAGAAGATTATATTATACTTTATAGGTTTTGAAAGAAGGTGAAAGGATAATATAGGAATAGTTCTCATTAACGCACAATATCTAGATTAAATAAGAAATTCATATATCCATTGTGAACATTGCATGTGAAACCCTAGATCTTAGGTACTCGCATCCCTTGACCTTTAGTTCTCATTTCATATTCTTAAGATCAGCCTATTATTTCGTCATTTTTTTCTTTTCACTTTATCACTTTTTATGTTTAGTATAAGTGTTTGAATCCAATGTTTTAAGTCTCGAATTCCTTATGGATTGATATTTACGTAATACAATTTATGACCCATACACTTGCGGTAAGATTGGGAACAATCCAACAACTTTATAAAATTAGAGTTGTCAAAGCTCATTTTGTATTCAAATTGAATGCTAGTTCAGAGAAACATGAAGATTTGCATAGATTTTGCATTAGTTTTCATTATTTTAGCACTTTGTGTATTACATGTAGATTTCATACATTTTTAGTTGAATTCGTTGTAAATCATTTCATTTTAGGTTATTTTGAATCCATTAGATTAATAGGAATGCATTTACTTTTTTTGGTCTTTTCGTGAAGGAAAAGTAAGGCAATTCCCATGTAAATTCCATGAAGAAAGAGGATGAAATGAAAGAAGATGTTTATCTCAAGAAAAATGCGAGGCATTAAAGTTGGCATCAAAGCCTCAAAATCTGTTGCCTTGGCCTCAAGCACCACTACAGTAGAATTTTCTGAAATAGATAGGATCCAAGAGCCTCTAGACGAGTTGGCATCACAACCTTAACTTGTTGGAGTAGCAGCGCCATCCCTGAACATGTGTATTTCTCAAACTTGTTAACGTCCAAATGAAGGGGGATATAAATTCATCTCTTAGGATTTGTCAAGGAGAAGAAAAGAGGGCTCGTGGATGCTGAGAGAGGGGTAGAAAAATAAGGGTTTTAAAGAAAGCAAAGAAGATCAAGATGAGATCAAGCAGTCCACTGCAAATCCAAAGAGTTTCATCTCTTCTTCTTCTTTATCTTCTCAAGCAGTCCACGGCAAATCCATAGAGTTTCATCTCTTCTTCTTCGTTATCTCCTCATTTTTATTATTCTCCTCTCTTGGGATGATTGTATACTTGATTCTAATGGGATTTAAAGCCATATTTTTTGGCTAAATCTTCCTATGGTTGGAGATATGGATTAATTAAACTAAAAGACTATGTTATTTGGGTTTCCTTTATATTGAATGATTATATGATTGTGTTGTAACTTATGTTGCTTTGGAGTACCCTTATATATCATGCCTAATGCGTTTGAATGCTTGGCCATCTTGTCGATTTATTTAATATTCAGATCTATACTTGGAAAAGGTAGATTTAGATGAGATCTATATACAGGGCATAAATTTTTCAACTTTGTTTGTGTTGGATGTTAATATAGATACAAATATACTTATTAACCATGTGTAATCTTGGTATGTTATGTTGTCAGCATTGTTTTACTTAGGTGCATAGGAGCATAACAAATAACTAAAATAAAGTTAGGTTTGCATGTAGAGGAAAGCATATATGAATATAAATGAATCTACGTTGGTAATCTTTGCATGATGAACTTAAAAAAGGAACCAATATCACATAGCTGAGTCAGTAAATTCATACTCTTACCTATATTAATCATCCCAAGGCAATCTCTCTAGTAGCCATTCCATCTTTGATTACCTTTTCCTTAATTTAGTTTAGTTGAATTTAGCTCTTTAATTATAAATTCCCATTTAAACTACCAAATCACTTAAGACAATTGAAATTAGAGATAGTACTATGTTTAAATACAATACTTTACTCACTCTTTATGACTTGATCAATACCTATATTTGCATTGAACTAAGCAAATTAATTAGACATATAAGCAGCTTGACAATCTTACAACTTTGGTCAAAGGTAAACTATAATCCTTTACATTGTCGCCACCTTGAATCATGGGGAGCATTACTCGCATAGGAGAATGCTGGCAATTATTACAAGTTGAGTGTAACTATTGCTAATGGAGAAAGTTTTTCTGGATTTAGTGTTTGTTGATCAAAAGTTAAGGCATTAGTTCTTGGCTCATTCAATCATTCTCATCTCAAAGATAAATCCACTGACATGTCTCATTACTTAACCAATATATTTTTAATGTCTTGACAATTGGTTATTGCTTCTAGTAGAATTTGACATAACTTATGTGCTTAAAAAATGGTGAAAGGATTTTCATCAAAAAAGTTGGTGAAAGGATAGACATTTATCAAATTCCTAATGGAACATTTTTTGAAGAAAAATTTAATAATTGTTGAGGAGCTCCTAGTTGAGGAAGTTTTCTTAGCTGATGTAAATTCAATTTTGAAGATGTTGTAGTAATTGAAATTGTGATTGTATCCATGCACCTACATTAGTTCCTAGTTTCATACTTCCTCATAAGAAAGCTAATAACAACAAGTCTAATGTTTCTCGAGGCTAAATATTGTTGATAATTGGCCAACCTATAAGAAAACACAAATTTCTTTGTTGGGATATTATTAACGTGCTTGAAATTCAAAAAGAGATACCTTACCATTTATTATCAACTGATCTGACATGAAAATTGGTCAAACAAAATAAACGAATTTTGCATAAAAGTTCACATGATTATAACATAAGAGATCTAGAAGTTGCTTAAGACAGGATTCATCTAAGAAGTTAACAACCATGAGTGACTTGCTAATAATTTATATATTTCACATAATTTTATATTATTTTCATGCATTAAAATGTTTAAAATTGTGTTTATAAAAGTTTCATATGAAAATTAGTAAACTTCATAATTTTTGTGATTTAGAGGAGTTTCATGATTTGATCAAAATTACTATATTGAATTTCTAAGCAATTTAATTGTGGAATTTGATTTTTGGAATCACTTGTACACTATCTTCATGCACTACCAGAGCACACTATCTTTCATTATCTTTTTTCCCTAAAAATTCAACCATGGCTATCCAAAGCCATCTTCTTTCTATCCTTATCTCTAGTCAGTAGGTAGCTGTGTACATGGCCATCTTTCTACTTACACAACACCTTCCACCAAGCTGACTGGACGCTATACTGTTTATTTCCCTCGAACCAAGCCCCAACTCATCTAGCAATAAGAAAATGTCTACAATTCCATATTTCATCTACCTTGAGCCGAATAGATCGAGGCCACACAATTGTTAATTGCAAATTATGCCTTCCATTGGGTGATCACTATTAAATCAACTCCATCTGCTTACCGAATAGATCGAAGCCATAAAATTGTCAATTACAAATTATACCTTCCATTGGGCGATCACCATTAGATCAACTCCATCTATCTTAATCCAAACAAGTTAGATTTGGAACTCATCTCTCAGTCATCCATTGACAGCATGGTAGCGTCAAAGGATCAATAGATGGGTCCAACCATAAAAAGTCACGATAGTATTCTCATTCAAATGTAGCAATCCATCATAGCCGTAGATTCCTTGGCTAGTTTCGAGATTTAGTTGCTTGAAGAAAATCACGGCTGTGGATAGCCAATTGTGCACAACCCAACTTCCACATGAGCCCTTTTCATCTCAAATCTGATGGCAAATAATGATACATTCTCCACCATCTAGTGGAAGTGATGCAGATGCAATTTATACAACCTGAATGCTCAATGGTCTTCTCAATAGATAACATAAATAGTAGTAGATATGAATCACACTTTCTAAACAATGGTGCTTGGTGTCCAAATAGTCCAAGATGAAAGTGGCAAATGTGTGTAATATACAATCTTCAGTGGCAAGGCATGTACACAACTATTGCATAATTTAGTAAATTCAACTACTGGTTTAAGTATACATAATCTACCTTTATCTTCGCCATCTAGCATATGTAGCCCATATGTGGTGGGAAAATGTGTACCACTTGTCCCTCTATATTGTTGTTCTTATTTTTTGCACCCTTATAAAGGACAGTGGTTGCAAGGTCTCAAGGATTCAATCCGTCTTCAAGTTCTCAGTTGAACTCTAAGATGCTTTAAAGGGGAGGAGATTGCCAGCTTTCTTGGGCAATCTTAGAGGAGTTTCAAGAGGAGATTTTCTTTTTTGCAACCCATTTGTATTTGTTTTTCTTTTCTTCTTAGAATTTTTAGAATTTTTCTTCTTTTTTGTTTGTAATTTTTAGTCCAAATTAGGTATTACTTTCAGTTATTTTATCACACTTTAAATTTCTAGTTGTTATTTCTTTCTTAATATTTAGTTTAATGAAATTTTCTTTTAAGTAAATGAAAATTTCATTGTTTCGTTATAGATTTGACCTAACTCGCCATTATTCTACATTATCACCTATATAGTTATTGGTTTGAATGTGATTCGATATAATTTAGACTAGTGATCATAATTTCTTAATGACAAATTCATAATTGTACACCACTTGTTAACATTATGATAGTTAAAAAGTTGAGAACTAAATGGCAAATGAGCATTAACTTCACATTATTGAATGAGGTCCATCCAAAAGTTAGCTACTTGCACAAGTTGGACTCCATAGCCAAGCATGAGTTGTTGTCTTGTGTGGATATTTTCTCTATATTTAGATTTACACTGAGAAAGAAGACCTATTATGCTACTTGACTTAAGCCATGTTGTTACACAACATTATTCTTAATTTGGAATAACTCTAGTTATTATGTTCATCAACTTAAGCCATTATATTGCTCTTAAGTCATCACTCTATCTAATAAAACCTTTGGGTTTGTCTAAATAGGGCCTCCGTATTGCTCAAGTCAAGTCATTACTCTGTTGTGGTGCCCCAACCCGAGTATCACAACCTTACGCCAAGATCTATCGATTGGTAAACATGATTAGGATTGTTGCCCTGTCACACGACGGGCTTATTGGATATTTATCCATTTTATCCTAACTCCTTAGGAGTTTAATTATTCTTCTTGATTTATTTTCCATTAAATGTCTTTTTAGGTCATTAAATCAATTTAGCATACACATCAGATATCATAAATTTTATACTTAGTCATATCATACTAACTCATACCTTAACATATGACTATAATTTTTTTTTCACTATTTATAGTCAACATCACCACATAAATTCTTGTACGACATTAAACTACAATTTAATGTTAACATTCATACAATAATATAATTCATAAAATTCAAACACAGGTAACTTATAAAAATTCATAATTCCTTGAATCTTCACTTGTGCTCCTTGTATGTTCGTCCCTTCACCTGTCTTTAGGATTTGAAAAACAAAACTGTGAGTCGAAACTCAATAAGCAAGCTATAAAGTTGTCAGATAATTTATTTTCATTGAAAATAATTTGGAAAGTCACATTATACCCACTTGAGGGTATATCTTAAAACATGCTTCTTATACCCGTCTATGACATACATTTGAAACCATGGCATTCCTTCGGATAGAATCTAGCTAGGCAACCATCCACTTTCATCTTCTCTTCCATTCCGGGGAGTCGTCACTGGCCCTAGGCCTCTCTTAGCGACTTGGTTGTACCAAAGGGGGGACATTCGGTCCACTTACACCTTTAAGGTGCACCTTATGGACCTCATGCGTGTGTGCACATGATTTCTTTCATAAACATAAATTTCGACATGCTAGCATGATTTTTCATTCATAAACTCATGATTCATCATTTGACATAAGTACTTGAAAAATAATAAGAAATTCATTTATTCCATTAGAAATAACATTTCAATACATATTTAGATAAGGAATTGCTATCTTTAAACAACTTAGGAAGAATTGAAATCATTCATTTGCTAACTCATTTAAACAGTTAGAATATCATTGATAAACATTTTATCACATTTGATAAAACAAAACATTTAGAAAACTACTTGCTTACTTTGTTTGCTTATCTTTTCGTCTCACTTATTTCTTTGCCTTTGGCTATGCATAAACATAGCATTGCATTCATGGCAATCCATTTATTTGCATTCACTTAGTTTCTTAATCCCATAATCAACTTGGATTTTCAAGTTGATCGTACATATACACACATTCACTGTGTATTACATCATCTATTCCATATTGTGTTTTAATCTCATGTTTAGGATAAACACATAACATTCACTCATAATTTAACATATGGGGATTTAAATATCTCATTAATTATTTTTCATCTATTTTCTATTTTTCCTACGTCAATGCTTTAAGCACATAAGTAACGTTTTAAGCTTCATAAATAAATCTCAAAGATTGAGATAACTAAAATCCATTCTTACAACAACATCCTTATGTATTTCATCACATATTTTTGCACATTTGCATTTTAGCAACTTCACATAAGTCATATATCATCCATTCAGATATGCGTTCCACATATGTTCAACATATAGCACATATATTATGTGTTTCTTAAAATTTATTAACACAGAAACTTACATCCATTTTCAACATCATTAAACCCCTTAATTAACATATAATTTAGAATTTAATTTAGAATTTTTAATCTATTTATCACTGAGTTCCAAAACAGCCATGTTAAGACACATTTTTTCTCTTTCTAGTGCCTCTTTTAAGACTTAAATCATAACAGAATTTTAAATCATAATTTTCAGCAACTAAACATCCTTTTCTTTACCCAAATTTAGGGTATTATCATATATTTAAAATCCATAATTCATTTTCTTCCATAACCGCAACATTTTCATCATATAGGGTATCCATTTTGACCCGTTTTAACATGTTCATACACATGTCCTTAAAATCATATTTAAGGCAGATCTTTCCAAGCCATTTTGGACACTCGAAGTAGGAAATTTATCCTCCATAACATTCATAAATCATTTGTTTACAAACAACAACAAAAATCACATGGAAAGTACTCATTTTGGCCCTCGTTTGGACGTTACATACATATACCATAAAAAATCAAATTTGGGAAAAACTCATCTAGCCCACTTAGGTCATCCAAAAGATCCTTAATTTAGGGTACTTTACCCTAAAATTCATTCATAAACAACTTAAGCACCTCTTTGTATTATTTTTAACTCAAAAATGGAAAAATTGGGCATTACTTGAAACCCTAAGTTCCATTTTTGCTAAAATTATTAACTGTTCAAATCAACATATGTAATCTGAAAGAACATGAATTAAATCTAAATCATCATGCTTTAAATCATACAGCAACTTGTTTTAGGATTTTGAGAATTTCCAAGTTAGATTTCATCTCAAAATTCAACCTTAACTTCTTTTTTCACTCTTTTTTTACTCTTGATCTCATTTATATCTTTCAAAAATCATTCAATACCCATATCAAGGCATTATAACTCATCCTTTAAGAGTTTTTTTATGAACCATATTCATGGCTCATGAATTGAGAGAGAAAACCTTGAAATGATCCAAAACTTAAATTTCACTCGGATTGAATCTAACTTGAATCCAATTTGTTTAGCTTGGTTCCTTCTCTTTTTCTTCTGCTTTTTTCTTCTCTTTTTCTCCTTTTTTCTCCTTCTTCCTTGCTGGTTTTAGACGTGCCCAAGGTTGCTCACACTTAGCAATTTTTTTGGAAATTTCTTTCCCCTTCACATATACCTGTTTTCAAGGGTATACCTCCCTTTTTATAATTTTTAACCAGCCCATGGGACCCACTGTGCCACATGTCATGAGGGTAATTCAATTCTAACTTATCCCTTGATGACATGACAATTTTATATGCAAGTAAAATACCCATTTTCTAATTATCAAAAATCAACAAAATCCATGCATTTAGGAAATGCATTGCTGTCCACTAGATGATGTCCCCCTTAGGCTTAGGTTTAGACATTTTTATGCCTCATTGTCCACATGTTTATGTGCCCATTTACAACACCTAGGTGTTAGGCAATTTAGATATGCATTTTAAGATTTTTAGAAATCAAATTTTCATGGCCAACATGACCTTGGACATTTCCTTGATTGCCACATAACCTATGCTCAATTTGAGCTAAACTTAGGCATTAAACCATTGGATTCAATACTTGACTTTTCCATGAATTTGACCCTTAAACAAATCCATAAAATTCAGCTCCATTCACCTCAATTTGACACCTTGTATAGCATTACACCAAGTCATTTATCTCAAATATTTTTATTAAACGTTATGGTAGTTTAGTGTGCACAAAGTCAATGCTAGATATCTTTTTCTAATTAAGTACTTTTCCATAGTAATTAGCTTAATCCAATCCACTCATATCATTGATTTCATAATTTTATTCAATCGTTTCAAATTTCATCTCAAACTGATGTTTCTACATCAAGTTACGAACCTTTAAAAATAACTTTAGAGTGTGAGATTAAAATCGAATAATTATCACCTTAATCTCATCACTTTTGTCTTAATCCAATCCACTCATAAGGTTGAGTTTAAAATCATGAGCTTACCTTTCAAATTTCATCTCATTTCGCCTTATAAGCATCAAGTTGTCAATTTTCTACGATTTCCAACATAATTTCATAATTTTTATTTTAATCTCTATTAATTAAATTATAAAAATTAAAGTAAATATTCATGCCATATTAGCATATAATAACCCTTGTTAAACCTCTTTAGTCACCTTGACTCACATTAGGCTTTGGCGATTAATCTTAATCACCATTCTTAATTGCAAACTATAATTGTAAAATTCATCAATTCATAAAAATCATCTAAAAATTAATCAATTCATACATACATCATAATTACACCTTAAATGCAATTATATGAGTCCTACTTGGGTTGAGGTATTAGATCTGTCTAATTAGAGTTAATAACCCCACATGGTTTCCATGATCTTTTCAACTGGATCATGGTGGATTTACATGTTAGATCCTATCCTTATTTTAGTAAGGGTTTACTGTAATAGCCTCCATGTTGACACTCTACCTTATATTGAAGCACACATGATTTGCAAGATAAATAAATTTGTAGTGACTTATAAATGTATGCAATCTATAAAGGTAATTATAAAAACACTCTTACTAAGTCAAGATTAGAAACATGCTAGATTTCTCATGATCTATGTGAGCATAATCCTTATGTGGCTCTAACTTGAAAATAGTAGCTTAGTTTAGCTTAGATGTTCTTAATCAATCTAGCATAACCTAATCTTTATCATCTAGCCTAATTGAGCAAAAATTATCCAATTGGCCTTTGTTTGTCCCTAATCTTTTCTAATTGGTCTGAATGGACCCAAGATTTATCATAAAATTTTAGATAAAACTAATTTTTTGATAAAGCCATCAAAAAATATTTCAAAAGCTACATGAGGAACACACTTTCAAACGTTGTAGTGGGACACACTGACTTTTAAAGATCATTAGTGTAACCAATGAGTCCCTTACTAATCCCAAATTGAGTCATCATTGGTCAATGGGTCAAGCATAAAATCATGTGTTAATCATTACCTATCCAAGTCACGTAGGGTGCATTAATAGCATAACTTGTGTTAGTCATATCCTTATCAACTATGCAATTTGTATAAGTTATGTACTATGCAGGCTATGCAAGTTGTGCTAGCTACACAACTTGTATTGTCATGTTCCAATAGGTTCATACACTCTTTGCTAGTCATGTGTCTTTTTTAGTCATGCCTTTTATTGTTAGTCTGGGTTGCCGCCATGCAACTATAAAGTTGTGTAAAGATCATCCACGCATTTTATTATCTTCTCAACAAAGTAATAATCATTTGTAATACACTATTATATTCAATTTTTTTAAATAAGAGTTTTCTCTCCAAAGACATAAAACTAAAGTTTATGACACATTGCAAAATCCTTCTATGATATTCTTTTTGGAGTCAATTAAATGAATTCGATGCATTCTCTTATCCAAATATTTATAAGGCAGGACTTAAATATTCACATATTTACTTCTTAGAAACACAAAGAAAAAATTATGTCCAAAAGATTCAGATTAAAATGATGAACCTAATGTGAATATTCTCTCGCTACATCTCTAAGAATTTATATTATAATCTTTTTACTTTTGCATGCTCTTTTGCCTCTAGTTATATTTAATTATTACTTTATAGATCTCATAGCATGTTCATTCGCATTTAGATTCATGCCCGATGGAGGATTTTGGTTATGATCTAACAAGCATAGATTTGGTGATCCTGTATTATTTTATTTTGTCACGTAGAATCCCAAGCATTGTGGTAATAGTTGTTGGTCTTGAGTTTATTGTAAAACTCAGAGGGTAGGGGTGAATTGGATCCTTTAAAATTTTTTTGGTCTTCTATAACTTCAACCCCTTATAAGTTTAATTCCCCTGAATAAAATGTGAAGAGTAAAAGAGAACAGTAGAAAGAACAAAATCATACATTAGAGACAGAAAATTATAGTTTTTGAGGACAACCTTTCCTACTTCACTCTTCTAAAAATACACTCCCTTATGTCTTGGATTCTACTATCTCAATAAGATCGCAACTAGACCCTTGCTCTATTCTAGATAATAGATCTTGGGAGCCTTTAAAACAAATGCACAAGTATATGATGAGTTTCACTCCAACCGTACACTACTTGTCACAACTTAACCATAGTCTCCAACACCAAGCCAAGTATCACAATATAATAAAGACAATTAAAAGAATGAAATCTACACTTCACATATCATGTAGAGTAGATTCAGCACTTGAGAGGACTCTTGAATGCTAAAGATGGTTTAGAACTTGTAGCCCTGCAGTGAAAGTGAAAGTTTCTCCTTGTAAAGCATTTATTGCACAATTAATAACTCGTAGTACAAAAAGATGAAAACTCAATGAATGCAAGCTAACCCTCATAACTCCTCTTGATGTCTCTTAAATAGTTGTGTGGTTATTTTGAACGTTAGAGAGTAGGTGATGTTGGAAACAATGATTCAAAACAAAACAAAGTGAACAAAGTTTGAGTTTTGATGATTAACAAGAACTAATTTAAGATTAAGAAGTATACTAATGAGTTTGCTAAGTGTTTAAGGAAAGCAAAGAAGCCAAGTCAATCACCAAGTCGACTTCACTAGAGACTTGAAACAGCCATAGGTGGACAGATTTGAAAATGGAAAGACTGATAGGTGAAGTCGCAGGTCAAGTCGACTCCACTCGTGACTTGGGTAGTCAAGTCGCAGACGAAGTCGACTTCGGCATCGACCTCAAACGGCCAAAAGTGTCCAGCGCTGAAAT